>OY282449.1:48959412-49306078 GCA_958295655.1 Palloptera scutellata
CTTTCAGTCGGTTAAGAAAATAGCCCTGATATTTTTAATAAGAGTATTGTAGAGAGAGATTGAGAACATCGAATTTTCGTCAACTCAAACTCTTTCAAAGACTCAATCGTTCACCGTCCAGAAAAATGTAGTGGTGTAATTAAATTGTTAGTAAATATTCTAAAACCGGTTTTTTTCTCGAGAAATTTAACGGATTTAGAGGTCTCTGGCATACAATTTTTAAACAATTTACACGCCATACACGCTCTTACTTGATAGACTGTATTTGTATCCATATAGTTTCATATTTAAATACATACACATACATTGGAAATGTGCAACAATGTGCCCGGGAGTTTATTGCAATAAGCAAAAACAACAAACACAATGAATAGAAATAACTTTATAAAACAAAGCAGCACACCCTCACACAAATACTAACATAAAAAGTACGAGTATGTACATATATTTAAAATTATGCAAAAGTACCTTTATGAATTGTAAGCCAAAAAAAAAAGGAAAATACTTTTTCAAAAAGTCACCAAATGCCAGAGTGTCGTATGTTGCATTCTACAAAAAAAAAAAATTAACCCAGTAGAAGTTATGATTAGATAATCTTGGGAATAGAGTGAGAAAGTTGGTTATATAAATGCACTTCTGCTAGAGCTGACCGTCAGTTGGAAACCTATAAAGTCCATCCAAAATATATACAGTTGGCATACTTAATAACTACTAACTAAAGAATCGTCATCGTATCCAACTGGGTGTATATGTACCTCAGTGAAAATAGCATGTGACCTCAACCCATCCATACACACTGCAGAAACTTTACACTTACAGAAAAGTTTAGAGAACATATTTGTATTTGCCTGAATTCTATTATTAAGTAAAATTGCTGAGGTAAAACTTAAAACTTTCACATTATTTTAGTGCAAAATTTGAAAAAAATAAATGCACGTTTTAAACAAAGAACAAACATACTAAATATTTAAAATGTATATGTTATGCAGCAGAAGCAACAAAAACTATTTGGTCAAACAAAAAATTTACCGTGATTAATGGAAATTTTTGTAGATTTTTATGCGCAATTCAATGTCGACACAAATGGAAAAAGGCAAAACAAAAGTATCAAAAAATATATTTGGCAAAAAATATATACATATGTACATATAGTACACCTCAAACAAAACAACCGCAAACAGTAGTAGCCTCTAGAGGGAATTTTTTTCATTTTAATATGTGTTGTGTGCAACATTTGTGATACAGATAAACACACACACCCACATACACACACACCCACACACACAAACGCACACACACTCTGTCATGCATAAATATATGTGCACATAAAAACTAATGTGACACATTTGCACGTTTGAGTGCAGAAACATGTGTTAGTTAGTTTTTAATAACAAAAAATAATAAGAAATAAAAAAACACCGTGTTCAACTTTGTCAAACAAATTTATGTTAAAAGAAGGAAAGCGTAGTTTTTATTACATGCAGTTCATATGTGTGTATGCAAAATTACACACACACACTCACCCACTCAGGCATGCAGGTGCAAATGCAAATAAACGCACACATTAAAAAGCAATCGTAAACAATTGTAGATAATTCTAAATCTTTTTCGCAACGGTCTTTTTGTTCTGTACATATTCTGCTGACATTGATTTTTTCATGGTTATTTAGTAATAGCTGTGATTTTAGGGAGGAAAAGTGAAGGGAAGAATTATTTTAAACTGTTTTAAAATTACTTAATTAAAAGGATGCTTTATTTAGGTATTAGGTATTGTGCTATGCTTACGGCTAGAGATTTGATAATGATCAAACGCTGGAAGCGTTGATCGGGGAAAACTTTGAAAGAACCTTCCTCAAATGATGGAGTCAAATGTATGCACACGCCAATATTCACATTTAGGCTAACCTGAGCATTTCTCTGATGGGATGCGGAGAAAAAGAGAAGCTAAAAATATCCAAAATTGGGACAAGATACAAGTAGAGTCATGTTTGACTACTTATGACTGTAGTATAAAAATCAATAGTTTAAATAAAATTTTAATCTCTCTGAATGATGAATTTTTTTTTTCCACATTAACTCATTTTGAGCATCCGTATGATTTTTTTGTACAGCAAAAAATAACTTTACTTACTTTTGCCAAAAGTAATCACTATTTAACACTTCTACTAGTGAGGACTAATAATTTTAAATTATTAGGTCAGCCAAACAGACATAAGTACTTTGGAAGGTAAAAATCAACAAAATATAATAAATTCAATTATTTTGCATTTGAAATGCACAATTCTTCTAGATGATCTTTTGTAAAAAAAAAACATACATAAAAAGTATCCGCGGTTTTCGGTGTTGGTACCCACGAATCTCGCAACACTAGTCCAATTCAATCATGTGTTCATTTGACACACATGATTGAAAGGTGGCACTTTGTGTGAGGACTGATGCGAAAAGCTCGGCCACTTTTTCTCCACATTTTCACTACATCTGCTGCATCTCACTAACGCATACTATCAGCCACTTGATATGCACAAAACATACACTGCTTGGACACTTTTATAGAAAAGTACTTATTCTACAATATTTCGATTATATTGAGAGTATATACGATTTGGTGACGAAGTTTTCGTTACACTGTCTCCTCGCTCCAAGCATTTTTAACCTACCGCATGTAAAGAAGTTTTACTCTAAAAATATTATAAATACATATAAAGGAGATTCATAAGGTGTCGTATCATATCGTATAGCTTTAATGTTGTAAAATTTTGTAAACACAAATTAATAATTAAAGACAATTGATACGACACCTTGTGAATAGATAAACAGAAATATTCTCGTAGGGTACGTTTTCAATATCTCGCTCGCTTTAGTTCTCGAACTCCACTCAAGCCAAATAGATCTTCTCTCTTTCCTCTTACCTTTCTTCGCGTTCCAATCAATACATTAAATAGGATTCATATTCCATCCTGTCATGTCTGAAAACTAAGAACAACACTCTTCTAATTTACACTCTTAATTCGATTATAGCCTTAAATAAGTACTACCGAAGCTATTACAAACTCACTTACTAGTAATAAATCTAGGGACAGTAATTCGTTAAACTTCGTTGCTGAAAATCTCATATCAGAAATCAGGACATTCACAGAAGACGTGACCTGCCATTTTTTTCATCTTCCATCGAATGCATCCAAATCTTCTTTAACGATCATCATCCTTTTTAACTTAATATCAATTTTATATTTAGAAAAAAGAAAGGCTATTATCAATGGTAGGCTGAGGGCCAGTAAAATCTTTACTGATCTTTTTTCTGGTTAACATGTCTGGTTGATATGTCTGCCTAGGTTCCTTGGCCTTAAGCTACATGTAGTAGTACTAGCGTACAATTGTAAAAGGTGTTTTTTTTAGAAGTGTGGCTTTCAATCTGGCAATACTTTTTTCGGAGTTGGTCTCTTTGACAGCTGTAACTTGATTTATGCTCAGTTTGGTTTGTCATTTCATAATGAATAGACTTACTCCTGAACAACGTTTGCAAATCATGCAAATTTATTACCATAATGCGTCCAATATACGGTTTTGGGTGAATGGGTACGTTAATAAGCAAAATTGTCGCATTTGGAGTGACCATAATCCACAAGCCATTATTGAGACGCCGTTACATCCTCAAAAAGTCACTGTTTGGTGTGCTCTATGGGCAGAGGGAATTGGTCCATTGGTCCATTGGTCCATATTTCTTCAAAGATGAGGCCGGTCATAATGTTATAGTCAATGGGGAACGCTATAGAGCAATGATTAATGACTTTTTCGTGCCTGCATTGGAGGATGTTGATATGGATGACCTTTGGTTCCAATAAGACGGCGCTACATGTCATAAAGCCATACAGCCAACGAAACAATCAATTTATTGAAGGAAACTTTTGGTGAGCGCATTATCTCGCATCGTCGGCTCGTGGGCCTGTGGCGTGGCCTCCAATATCGTGCGATTTAACACTGTTGGACTATTTGTTGTTTTTTGTGGGGTTATGTGAAGTCGCTTGTCTACACAGATAAGCTCGAGACGATTGACGACTTGGAAGAGAATATTTGGCGCGTTATTACTGACATACGGCCCCAATTGCTGAATTGCTACAAAAAGCGGTCGAAAATTGGTCTTCTCGGCTGGAATTTATTCGAAACAGCACTTGCCCGAAATCGTTTTTAAAACATAATGGCAAATACTTATCTTTATAATAAAGCTAAATTCTTGGCCATAACATTAAACTATATGCGTTTTATTTCTTCTTGAAAACCATACTTCTAAAAAAAACACCCTGCATTACATGAATTATGCCTTGAAAAATACTCAGCAACTGGTGGAGTTAGTTTTTAATGTTATACCCATTCAACTTAGAGTTTAGTTTAACTTATATTTGTGGCAAATGACTTTAGAAAACCTGGTTATATATTTTATCACAATTTACAATTTGCGCTGGCCAAAAAACAAACTAAATTTCAATTTATGATAAAACAACGAACAATTGTGCAATTTTCCTTTATACATTTACATGGTCATACTTAGTGTGAAAAACGAAAATAAAAAATAAAAATAATAATAGAACAAAAGCAAAAAAAAAGGAACGAAATGATGCACACAAATTTCAATCGACCGACCATCAACAACAAAACTTCAATGGTATGCAAAATTATAATAAAATTGGCTACTATCATAATATCGCAATCTTCTTTCACATTCATATTCGCTGTTTGGTATGGTTTGCTATAGTTAGTCGGTGCCAAGCATTGTCGTGGTGATACACACACACATACATACAGCCACACACACACATATATATATATAGGCATACTGGTACAACGAACGAACGAGCGAGCGACGACATAATCAATAGTTGTGACTTCCGTTAATGGGTTTCCGGTGATTTCAATAAATATGTATGTATCCATGTATGTATATGTATCTATGTATGTGTGCAGTTAGTTGAATGTACGAATGGTTGAATGAACAGACGAACAAAAGAAGACAGACAACACGATAGAAAGAGAGAGAGAGAGGGAGAGAGAGAGAGAGAGGGTACGTGAAGTATGAGTGAAAGGGAGAGCAAGAAACAAACAAACAAACAAACGGAAAGACGTTTATTATTTTAAAATGAGGCTGTAACACCACACTTCACTCGAGTGTATCATTACCGACCATCGAAAAGCAGCAGGAACAATGGCAGTAGTAACTACTCGCAATTGTGCATAGTAGTTGCAATGGCAGTAGTTGTAGCTGTTCGTTAGTTGTGGTAGTGTTTGAATCGTTTGGTCACTTGTTGGCGTGCGCGCGCTTTTAATTTTCAAATTACTGTCATGTTTGCCAAAAAAAAAAAAAAAAATTATAAAATAAAATTTGAGGCGCAGAAAAAACTTTCATAAATATTGTCAAAAATCTATGGGAAAAAATGTAGCTTACTGTTTGATGAAATATTGCTGAATGAAAAAATAATGTACTGGCAAAAGGGAAAGAAATATGGTGGAAAAAAATTATGTGCATGATTTTATGCTTGATGAGGCTTGAAGTTGTGCCCGGAAAGTGCTAAAGTTGAATGATGACGTTGAAGTTGAATGAATAATGATGATTTTATTTTATCAATGGTTTCTTTTATGGGGTTAACTTAGTGAAGTATATTAATTATCTGCCAATATACATGCTCAAAGTTGTTGTATAATGTCGCATGACCAAAAAAGTTATAAAAAATTTACATAATTGCGATATTTCAGTAGAGTGCAGCCATTTTTGTGTTACGCTTGAAAAAATTGGGTGAGGTAACTATTTCAAAGAGATACATACGTAGATTAGGTTAGATTGCAATGTTTAGTAAAATACAGGAAATTTTTAGTCTTGTACTATCAAATAAAATGAAATTACAGAAAAAATTTTTAAATTTTTTAATCTTAAATTTTTCTTCATATAAATTTTGTTCCAAAAAGCTGAAAAAAAGCATTAATTGTTATTACTTACCTACTGTTTCAGAAAGAAAACAAAAACGGAACAAAATAATTATATATTATAAACTTTTTTATGATAAAAACTTATTAAATACAACAAAAATTTTTCAGATATTCTTGATACCGAGTCTTATAACTGAAATACCTGAAAACAATGTTAAAAAGGGGGGCGGAGTATTGCAGTTAAAAGACAAACTTCCCAAAGCAAACCAATTTTCTGCAGACGTTAATGTTCTAAGATATAAATACCTTATCCACTGTTTTTCTACAGGGTGTTTTTTTTTTAGAAGAGTAGTTTTCAGGAAGAAGCAATAAAACGCATATAATTTAATGTTATGACCAAGAATTTAGCTTTATTATAAAGATCAGGATTTGCCATTATGTTTTAAAAACGATTTCGGGCAAGTGGCCGCCGCGGCTGATTCAAATAAATTCCAGCCGAGAAGCCCAATTTTCGACCGCTTTTTGCAGCAATTCAGCAATTGGGGCCGTATGTCAGTAATAACGTGCCGAATATTCTCTTCCAAGGCGTCAATCGTCTCGAGCTTATCTGTGTAGACAAGCGACTTCACATAACCCCACAAAAAACAAAAAATAGTCCAACAGTGTTAAATCGCACGATATTGGAGGCCACGCCACAGGCCCACGACGCGAGATAATGCGCTCACCAAAAACTTTCTTCAATAAATTGATTGTTTCGTTGGCTGTATGGCTTTATGGCATGTAGCGCCGTCTTGTTGGAACCAAGGGTCGTCCACATAAACATCCTCTTCGTCTTCAGGCACGAAAAAGTCACTAATCATTGCTCTATAGCGTTCCCCATTGACTGTAACATTATGACCGGATTCATCTTTGAAGAAATATGGACCAATGGACCAATTCCCTCTGCCCATAGAGCACACCAAACAGTGACTTTTTGAGGATGTGAGATGCGTCTCAACAATGGCTTGTAGATTATGATCACTCCAAATGCGACAATTTTGCTTATTAACGTACCCATTCAACTAAAAGTGAGCTTCATCGCTGAACAAAATGTTCTTGTGAAAATCGGGATCGGTGGCCATCTCGTTTTGGTCCCATTCAGCGAACGTGCGACGAGCTTGATGGTTGTTCGGCTTCAATTCTTAAAATGGCAAACCAAACTGAGCATAAATCGAGTGACAGCTGTCAAAAAGACCAACTCCGAAAAAAGTACTGCCAGATTGAAAACCACACTGCTAAAAAAAACACCCTTTCTTAGCTCATAGACTTAACTCTGAACTCCGGGTAAACGAAATTTTTACATGTTATTTCTACGATCATAAGAAAACTCACCGTTCCCGACCATTTCATGACAGACGACATAATTCTGCATTCCAACCCAAATTCAAAATCTCATTGTCATTGTCGTAGTACTCAATTTTAATTAAAAGCATGTGACAAGCATAAAAAATCAGATAAAATATGTGGAAAAAGTTTGTTGCAGTTATTATTTTAATGAAAGAATAACTATTAAATGCGGGCCAAAAAAAAAAAAAATTTTTTAAAGTAAAGTTCATAATGCGGATGAGCTTTGAACCTACTACAACTGCCCGATTCATAATATTATTATAACGTTCGTCATCTGCATTACAGAGCGAGTTTTTCGATCATTTTCATTTTCCCACTTTGTTTATTTACTTACTTTACTTTTAATGGCACAACAGCCCATGCCCATGGAGGGCCTAGGCCGAGCTTTTCGCATCCACTCATGTTGTGCGTGTTATATTTGTACATGAATGGAAGGGACCTACAGTTTAGTGCTTTGTTTATGTGTTCACATTAATTTGAATGCACAGCTGATTTTTTTTTTACCAAAAAGCTTTACACCTCGCTGTGGTAAATAGCTCAAGCTTTTCTGGTGCTGTCTTTGCAGAAGAATGCAAATATCAAAACTAAATGACACGAAAACATTTTAATTTCAACTACAAATCACTTTTCATAACAACGCAGGAATAGCGGGTACGGTTAGAAATCTATAATTATTTTCGAAGAAATTGATAAGTCAGTGCCGTTTTTCATAAAAATCGTTCCTTCTGACTGTAAAATTATTCTATGGAGTTTAAAGAAACGTATACAAACGAAAAAATATTTTTGTAGGTATCAGGGACTAGAATTTCACCCGGGAGGTTGCGGGTGCGATAACCGTCTTGGTCTGGGGATTATTTTATTAATTTTATATGACATTTCTCATAAAATTTCTTATATGAAGAAGTTTCAATTAACTTATGTGGACAATTTGATTGATTCGGTTTATAAAAATAAAGTATCAATTCATATATTTTATGAAGTTTTTCATGGGATGTATTGTAACGAAATGTTTCATTAATTTTTAATTTATTTTGTGAACACTTTTGATTCCGTGAATGTGGAAACACATAAGTATGGTATGTCTATTATAAAAAAAAATATATATATAAATTCCACACGTCAAGTGTGAAATTTATTTAAATTATTTACAACCTGATCAATGGTGAGAGGCTGTCAGGAGTATTCGAGGGGAAGATATTCGGTAAGATCTACGGTCCAGTATGCGTAGACAACGTGTATCGAATAACATGGAACGATGAGCTGTATGAGCTGTACGCCGACACTGACACGGACATAGTCAAGCGTATAAAAATCCAATCCAGCGGCTTCGCTGGCTGGGTCATGTTGAGCGAATCGAAGAAAGCGCTCCGGCTAGAAGGGTGTTTTATTCGAACCACGGTGGAGGAACACGCAGAACGGGACGTCCTAATCTCCGTTGGAAAGACCAGGTATAAGACGACCGACTGCACTTGGCCTTACCAACTGACGTGAGCGCGCGCAGAGCAGAGCGACTGGCGAAGCTTTATCGAAGCGACCAAGATTGATCATCGTAGATCAAGTAAGTAGATCAGCAATACTGATCGCCAGGTGCCAACAAAAAGAATAAATACCAGATATCAATTTGAACTCCATAGAAGTAGGACTAGTTATAAAATTTATATCGGAGATTCAGCTTATGGAAGTACAATAGATCGCGCTTCACTTTCCAATGTGTGCTTTGAGATATTCAAACCATAGGATAGAGCAGCGTTACTAAATAGATTTTTAGTCCAATAGAGAAACGATTACTAAATTTACAGAAGAGGAATGATTATTGCATACTTTGAAGAATGTGAATAAATTGAAAACTAAGAAAATATAACAGGTGAATACTACACATTGAGAATCTACTTAACAAAAAATAGAAATAATAATAATTGCGTGTGGCATAAAAAGTTTTCCTATTGTATATTTTTCAATTCTAAAGTGAGCGCAGAACTTGTTAAATATTTCATGTTCTAAGAAGCTGAATTAGTGCATTTAATTAATGTTTAAATGTTTGAAATCTGCATAGCAAATACATTAAAACAATTACATTCCTTTACAAAATTAGCACAGTGTCAACAGATTTGCAGTCAACTATATATTGTATTAGGTTACAGCACACCTATACATGTAGGTTTATACAAAATTGTTGCATACATTTAGGTGTTTAAATTTTATGCTCAAAAAACTAACAAATGCATGACGCTCTTCACAGTACACACATTCATTATGATTGTAATAAAAATTCTCATTTTTCTTCACATTCCTCTAATCCTTGAAAATTCACCCGGCATCTAAATCTTTTTCTTAAACTAGCTTAACAAGTCATCGGTGCGACATCATCATACAATTTAACTTATGCAGCAGCAGAATTTCGCTTGTTATTAGCACATTTTTCCAATTTTCCAAATTCACATGAACATACAGTCAGTCACACATACATACGAGTCCATACAAACGTACATTTAATATAGTACGAGGACGAGTGCTAGTGCTAGTGCTAGTGCTAGGCTATGCTGGCTAGGTCGAATTATCAATCGCTTCAGCTCAATGGTGCTAGATGGTTAGTTGGCATTTGGCATTAACTGCTAGGGCTGGCACCCTGTGGAGGAACGCAAATGCCACATTTGAGAGTTGTAGCAGAATAGCAGAACTACATAGTAACAGCAGCACTAGTAATCACATGCTATAAATGCTGAAATGAAATAATATTCGCGCTGTTTCTGTTATATTCTGTTCTGTTTTTGCAATTGAATTGTGAAAATGTCTGCCGCTGGTCTGCGTTTCCGGTTTTTCCATTTCCGTTTCACAAGTCAACCGAGCCAAACAGTCAACAGCAGCAGCAGCAGTGCCTGTACATAGCACATGTGCACAAGTGTCTGTGTATGTGTGAAAGTGTGTGAATGTTTGTGCATGTGTGCACATCAGCAGCGCGTCGACACAGGCGCAGGCATTAGAAAATGAGATTCTTGGCACCGATTCAACACTAAATTGATTTTGAACAATAGACCCTATTTTTCCTTTTTTTTTTTGTTGGGTATTTTGTAGAAGCGCGGAATATTTGAAGCTATCCGTGCTCGTTGTTGCCTCTGCCATCGTCATGCCATCCCCCAATTTTTCGGATGTTTTTTCTTCTATTTTTCGTTAGTCGGCGTGTATTATCTTCAGCAATTTATCTCGCCACTATTTTAGCCCGAATGCGCTTTATTTTGCACTTCCAAAATTTTAGGCCGCCGTCACTCGCTTTATGTGTTGCCTCTGCTACTGGTGCCGCTTTTGCTGTTGTGAGGCGTTCAGAGTAGATGGGAAAATACTACAAGTCTTCACTATTTTGCCATTGCTGCTTGTGCTGCTTTAATTTGAAAACATTTTTCGTTTTATGCGCTTTGGTTGGCATAAGCGTAAAGTTCATTTCGTTTGTCGTATACAATTACAATCACTTTAGATTTTTCGCTGTTTGAGACAGTGGCTGTTGATCATATCGTAGGAGAGTTTAACTTTGGTAGTGAATTTTTAAAGTCTTAAATATTTTACAAGTTGAATTAATACGAAATT
The DNA here is from genome assembly GCA_958295655.1 of Palloptera scutellata. Classification (NCBI taxonomy): domain Eukaryota; kingdom Metazoa; phylum Arthropoda; class Insecta; order Diptera; family Pallopteridae; genus Palloptera; species Palloptera scutellata. The sequence goes on from OY282449.1 coordinate 48,970,294, forward strand.
TGTTCACAAAAAGAAGAAAAAAATTAGCTAACTGTTTGTTAAACTCATCAAAGTTTGCAACAAGCACCTAAAATTATGCAATCATAAATTTGTAAAACAAATAAATACTTCAAGTCCACATGTCCACAATGTCCGCATTCTATGCTCGGTATAGAAGAAGCCAGCATTGCTTGCTTCAATCCTAATTTCAGAACAGTGAATTTCAGAGCTTATTGGGATTTTAGGTAAACACTAATTACAATAAAATATTGTATTAGGAGTATGGAATAATTTTGCTTTCTTGTTTAATATAATACTAACATGTATAAATAATTTGAGAGATAAGTAAAAGTTTCAATAAATACTACGAACAATCAGTTTAGCTTGGCGTAAAAAATGTTTCTAAGCCACCATAGTCAGTCTCAGCGTCCCCCTTTCCGCTTTCGCATCAGACTAATTTGAGGTCCCAGATCACGATAATCATCTTTATTTTGCAAATCGGCCCAAAAGGATAAATTTCGTCGCCAAAGGGTTAAATCAATCATTTTCAATCAATTCCATTTTCTTTCCAAAAGAGAGATAAGTAAAAGTTTCAATAAATACTACGAACAATCAGTTTTGCTTGACGTAGCGGCCAATAGGTGAAAAAATTTTCTAAGCCACCATAGTGAGTCTCAGCGTTCAACTTTCCGCTTTGGCATCAGACTAATTTGAGGTCCCAGATCACGATAATCATCTTTATTTTGCAAATCGGCCCACAAGGAAAAATTTCGTCTCCACAGGGTTAAATCAATCATTTTCATTCAATTCCATTTTCTTTCCAAAAACTTTATATCACTTTATATTACCTATATATTATATTTTACACATCGTTTTCCAAGAAAGAATATTCTAAGTCGGTTGTATGGTTTACCTTCCATGAGTTATTTGCTTTTAGCTCGAAAGTATATATACATTTGATCAGGAACACCTTGCCTTTTTGTTTTTTTTTTTATTAATATTTTAATAATACTTAATATGACGACCTTGATAGTCAAGTGGGTAGAAAACTAGTCGTTAAAGTGTAGGTGATGGTTTGGACCATGTGGTATCACAATGGTACATTTTAGGCTAAGTGTGTCTTCTGAACTGCTACCAATCACAAAATTATTAATATCGAACTCACAATTACAAATGGAAAGTTAAATATGATAGCCTGGGGGCAATGAACGCCTTGGGGTATACAATTTCAGCGTATTTTTCCCCCATATATTTTAGTTTATTTATTAATGATATTTTAAGTCGATCTTGTTTAACCTTCAAATAGTTTATAACCATCATATAGTATAACTTTCTATTATATTCTCAAAATATGTTTATTTATTTCCGCAGCTCCTAAAAATATGCCATATATTAACAAGGTTTGAATGGTTAGTTTATATGTGTTTCTGTTATCTACAATATATTTTCCCAAAGTTCATATTTCTTTCTAGGCCAACTATTTAAAAATATGCAATATCTTTCCCAAAAACTATAATATATTTTTTAAACATTTGATTTAATTTTATTTGGGAAAATTACTTTTTCCAATAAAAATAAAAAAGTTCATCAATTAGAGTGTACTCTACGTATACATATATGAATTCTTCTATGAACATTTTTGTCATAGAGAGAATATCAGCAATGTATAAGTACAGCACAGGCAGATCAGAAGATCGTTTCGGAATCAGCCACAATTCCTCGTCAGTAATCTTTTGTTTGTTTTTTTTTTTTTCAATAATCTATATAAGTTACTAATATTATTTGTTTTCTAAAACTCCTAAAAGTATGTATCACACTTAAAAGTTCTTTACTTTTAATGGCACAACAGCCCATGGAGGGCCTAGGCCGAACTTTTCGCACTTTTCGCATCCACTCATATTGTGCGTGTTATATTTGTACATGAATGGAAGGGACCTACAGTTTAATGCCGAATCCGAACAGCGAAGTGAAAAGCTTTTCATAGCAATTTTTACTCTTGTAGGTTTGCTATTGCCTGCCAAGAGGTGGTGCCGTGTAGAAAAATTATTTTTTTCTACTTTTTATTTTGCCTGTGCCGAGATTCGAACCCCGGACACTCTGCGTAGCAGTGCAACGCATTACCACTACACCACAGCGACCAACTTAAAAGTTCACTAGGATTATAATAAAGAGTAGATTATAATGTACGAGTATACATACCTGACATATGTAATTAGCATTAAAATTAGATATTTTTTTTTTACCTCTTACTGTATTTAAAAAAAAAAAATAACAATGGTCGAGTTAAAACTTCCTTTGGCAAAGACCTATCAATACAACACAACACCAACATAAATAAAATAAAGCCAACGATAACATTAAAATTAAACGCGTATTTTATTGTTCAGCTTATTCATGCAACATTTGTTTACTACTTCTACTACTACTACCGCCACTATCTTTTCCCTCGTGCTAAACTGAAAATATTTCCGCTTTTTCCTTTCAATTCCGCATTTGCCATTAGTTCATTCCTGTTTAGCTTTTTATGCTGCAGGGCTTTCCAGCATTATATTTTTCATCAACATCATCTATGCTCAGAGTCTCCCGAACCGAATACAACAATGCCACCTTCAGCACCATCAATTTCATTTCCTCCCTAATTAATTAAATTCACAAAATTTCAGTTCTCTGTTCGGTGTATGTTCGGTGTGTATTTGTGTGTGTTTGTGTGTGTTTGTGTTTGTGTTGGTGCGAGCCTATTACTACTTTTCCTATAGCCTTTTTTTTTTTTTGTTTTGTTTGCTAGTTATTCTGTTTCACATTTCCCCAACATTTATTTTATGTTGCGCCGCAAATTGTTAGAATGAATTCATCTTATTTGCTCCCTTTTTCCACCTACTTTTTGCGATGCTACTTATTTGATGTTTGGGTATGCCAGTGCGGCAACGACTTCCATTCTGTTGTCGTTTCTTCCTTTTTTGCTGTGATTTTTCTCTGCTGGTGTTTTTCTTTCCATTATTTTTATGCTGAGATTTTTATCGGAAAACACTTTCATTAAAATTACTCCAATTTTCCCGGATTTCTCTTTTTCTCTCTGACTCCTCCTGCATTCTTCATTTCGTTTTTGCTTTCGAATGGATATTTTATTTCGACTACACTATTTTATCTAGAAGCTGCATCTCGTTTTTGCTATTGGCACGCCGCAAATTTTATGCCTACCCCTTCTCTTCCGTCACTGCCACTTCCTACTTCCATTCTATCATCACATTAAAGTTTGGTTGAATTTTTTTTATTTAGTTTTTTGGGCTAGCCAATTTCTATGCTTGCTGCTGCTGCCGTAGCTGATGTAGAAACAAAGGGACCAAACAAAAAGTAATGAAAAAATAGCAAAAATAAATAAATAAATGTAGCAAGTAGTAAAAATAGCTTTAGGCCTTTTTTACAGCTGCTTGTCATTGTAGCTCCGGCTGTTGCTGTTGTTGCTATTAGTTTAGATAGCCGTGTGTAAATTGAATGTAGTTTATGTCATCAATTGTGAGAAAATTTTATGATATACGAGTAATTTTTATATTTTTTTTTTAGCATTTTAGACGGTTGTGTGTGTGTGTGTGTGTGTGTGTAGCTGAGTTCAGTGTCATTGAAAGGACTTAAAAAAAGAGGATATATTTTGTTTTTTAAATTAATATTGAGTTTTTGAAATTTAAAACGATTTTCAGCTCGAAGTATTATTTGTAGTAGAAAACAAAATTGAACATTGAACACAATTGAACATAGAAGTACTCCAAATATATACAAATATGATTCTTAACAAAATACAGAGCTCTAAATAACGGTTATTCTAATTTATCTGGTTATTTAAAGTGGTGGTTGTGCTCTCATAGATCGCTGAATACTTAAAATGACCTACTTATTTGGAAAAAAGGATTCCCTTACAAAGAAAACATTCATGCTATTGCTGTAGCTAGTATGCAAAATATAAGCATAGGTTTTGTCTAAGTATCATCACAATACATACTATATGAGCTGCTTACTTTTCTGATCTTGCAGTATGATAAATTCTGTAACATCAAGTGACAAAGAGCATTTAAGAATCAGAATCCATATCGAGATCTAACAATTACCAAATTTCAGTTTTGACAAGAATTGTTTCTGTGAATGCAGTGATTTTATAGGGTGCGACATCTTTAATGTCGGTATGTGAATATTGAATAACTTAAAAAAAAATTACCGATTTCCACATATATCAGGTATTTTTATTTAATTTTGTCCTTTACAATTTATTTAGACTAGTTTTTGAATACAACATCATTCAAGTGGCCGCCGTAATTGACCAAAGCAAAATGTGACCTTTTTGCTGCGTTTTCGATCAATTTTTCGAGCATCTTGGGTTCTGTCGCTGCCTTGAGCTCGTCCACGGTCTAAGGGTTGCTGACATACACTTAGCTTTCCGAATAACCCCACGAAAAGAAGTCGGGAGGGGTCAAATCTGGATATCTTGGTGGCCTGTCAATGTTACCATTTTATGACACCACCAGGTTGTTTTCGTTGCAAAAACTGAATTGTTTGATTTGCAGTGTGGCATAGCGCACCATATTGCTGAAACAAGTAACCGTCCAGACCTTTTCACACATTTGTGGGCAGACATAATGAGCCAAAATCCACCGACATTAATTTCCATCGACTGTTTTGCCATCTCTTATGAAAAATTGCCCAATGCGGGTGTTGGCGCAAACGCCGGCCTCAGTAGTCACTTTCTCTCCGTTCCCCAAATGCGGGAATTTTGCTTGATACCGGCGCCAGAGAGTGCGTAATGGGCCAAAATGGGTCAAAATTCCAGTGTCCACAATTCAAGCGACTGTTTGGCCGTATACCAAGCAACGTGCACGGTCTGTCGGCAATATTCTTTGAGTCAATTACACTTTATATGGAATCAAATGAAAATCATCCCTCAAAATCCGCCGCAAGGTGTTTCGATTGACGCCAAGATGCTGAGCGCGGTAACGATACGACACATGTGGGTTCTCGGCAACAGTCTATCTTACCGCTTCAACCAGTGCATTGGAACGTCTTGGGCTTGTCGACGATCTTCCACTGTCCCGTGCTCAACCAAATATGAAACCAATAGCCGAATAGTGTTATCAGACGGTGCTTGTTGGCCACGACATTTGCGACGATATCCACGTTGAGTTAACAAAACTGAACAACTATTTTCAATGTACAGCGTCACTATTTCGGCGCGTTGTTTCAATGTAAAGCGATTCATGGTTAAAATTGTAATGAATTGACGTATCAAAAGCATGTTTGCTCAAGTCAAGAGGTTGATATATGTTAGAATTATCCAACGTTTACATTCCGTGCACTCAAACTCATTCAAAAGTTAGAATTTTCGTTTGGAATCTCAGACCACCTTGCTTTTTTTCATGAAATACTGAGGTGATAACCTGCCGCATCAAATAAGCCCTTCGATTCGAAAATTCTAAGCTACAATTGAATCGATACATATCAAACCCGCTTCAGTCCACCGTAATAAGTACAATTGTGCAAAATTCAGGTTTTTTTTCAACTCGTCACAGTGTATTGAATCGAAAGTTTGGAAAATTTTTGCGTAATGACTTAGGCGGTTTTGATATGTACTTTACTCAATTTATTTAACGAAAAGTTACATAGATAGCACTGGTCTTGGCAAGAAAATCAATGAACTCGCTATTATTACTTCAAGAAAAGTGGCTTTTGTGTACACGCCAACATTAAGTTGCGGCGCTGCTGCCAACTCCGCGACTACCACGGCGATACCTAAAGTGATTGTAAGCTAAAATTACCAAACTTAAATATTTTATAACAAGAAACGGAAACAAATTTGAAACACGTTTTCCATGTAAATATTTCTGAAAATTATAAAATAATTGTCAGCGATCAGTTGTCAAGTTGCCTTGTCTAAGTAATGAAATGAAATTCGTTCTTGAGCTTTTCCTTGAGACCTTCAAGCTGAAAAATAGGGGCTATACAGAACAGATTACTTCAACCAATTCATCGACATATTTTTAGCATCAAAATATGTCGATACTGAGGTACGAAATGTGTAAGTAAGTCTTTGCTTTTCCTTTCACTTTTAATGATTGTTCCACTATTCACAATCGAAATTTACGTTGCCCAAACTTTACAACTTTTTCTGTACAATTATAATAATAATAATTCTTACTTCAGAATATTTTGAGACAAACTAACTCCACATAAACCAAAATAACTAAACGCGCAAATAGCTCAAATTAAATATAATAAAGTTCTGCTATATACAGTGCATAACGACATACATAATATGTACTAAGAAAAATACAAACACAATTAATTTCTATAACCATCATCATCATTATCATCATCACCAACAACGAGGACGATAGCAATTCCAACAACAGTAACAATATTGTACGCTAGAAGAGAGTACAAGTCTGAAGATGGACAGGAGGGCAGGCATGCGGACAGGCAAGCAGGCAGGCAAGCAGGCAGGCAGGCAAGCAGGCAGTACAACAAATTTCTATTAATTGAATTGTGTGAACCACAATGTTTTAATTATTTCGTAACCCATAATTGTATGCTCAGCAATTTAGTTGCCTTTCTCAATTTATAAGCACACAAATATATATTCATATACTTACTAACTACATATCGCATACATATGAACATACATATATGTTATGTATTGTAATTACATACATAAGTATATGTATTGTATGTATGTATGTTTATTACTTATTTACCAATACGAATGCCCGTATGAAGTTAGGTGGTATCCAACAAAATTTCTGCTTGTCATTACTTCGTATTAGTTACATACTTCCACACATCCATTTCTTTATTGTATAACGTACAAAATTTAGGATTGTACACAAGAAATATTTACACTAGTTTCCGTATAAACACACTGGCAGAACAATAACGATTAAGTTTCCGCTTATAAAATGAATAGAAAAATGCAATTGCAGATTTACTTGGAATTGATTTGTAGATTTTAATATCATGTCATTCACAAAACCTCCAGCAGATCCAGAGATTAAAATCGGGTGGTAAGAGAGAGGTTTGGTGTTTCATCCTTTCAAAAATTTTTGTATACAGAAATAACGATGATGATGTATGTAATATTTTTCGGCATCTGTTTTCTTCGCTTTAAAATGAAACAAAAAGGGATCAAACCCTTAAATGACATTGAAATAAAACATGTGGATTCCAATTCAGCGATGAATACAATCAAGTGGAACTCAATTAAACGGAGAAAGAAACTGTATTTTTTATATCGAACATTTTTATAATAACCACAAATTTTACTTGAATTAATCAGGGTGTATTTAGCAGGACTCTACTGTAGTTATACAAGAAATAAACCTACACAAATGTACTAAGTATTTTAGGTTAAAGAAAAAAAACGTAAACGTTAATTGAGAGATCATTCGAATTGAGTTTGATATTTTCTTCTATAAAACTGTACTACAAAAAATATCGTAATTAAAATTTATTAGATCGAGTTAGTTGATACCTATAGCTTTTTTGATTTTGTATTTATTTACTTAGTTGGCACTACAACCGATAATCCTTCTTGGTCGCCTCTATAAAGCTTCACCAGTCGCCTCTGCGTATGCGCGAGTTACGTCAGCGGCAATTAACAAAATTGAGATTAGAAACAATCCCAATTTGGACTATTGCTTCGACGTATCAAAAGACCACCCTGATCCTTCTGATGATTTTTATATTATATATAAATTCTACATAAGGCAAACAGGATGTACTCATCCTCAATAAATATTAAGTTGGGCTTTCCAAAGATAAGGAAGTATCTTTATAGTTTTATAAATATGTTGATATCATATGTATACTGAACAAACAAACTAAGATTAAGAAACTGATCAGGATATTTGTAAATATGTTCTGTTTGTTGGTGATAGCATATGCCAACAATATATATTTAATGTATACGGAAGACACAAACAAACAAAACTAAGATTAAGAAACTGGTCAGGATATTTGTAAATATGTTATGTTTGTTGGTGATAACATATGCCAACAATATATGTTTAATGTATACTGAAGAAACAAACAAAACAAACTAAGTAAGATAAATAAACTGATCTGCGATCAGTATATAATCAAATCAAAATCGAGATATAAGTCAGTCTTAAGATTCGTTTCAACGACACAAGTCGTAAATATTTGGCCATTATACGAGTAAAAATAAAAAATAAAATAAAATTCGAGATTCATTTGTTTTTTATTTATTACAATAGTAAAAAGTTAATAACTTGCGCGCTAGCGCCAGTTGGTAAGGCCAAGTGCAGTCAGTTCCCCATGTACCTGGTGCTTTCAATGGATATTAGGACGTCCTCTTATGCGTGTTGGTCCATCGTGGCTCGAATAAAACACCCTTCTAGCCGGCGCGCTTTCTTCCTTTCGCTCAATATAACACATCCAGCGAATACACTGGATTTGTTTTCGCTTGAATATGTCAATGTCGGTTACATCTTATTCGATACACATCGTCGTTATTTTCGTCGATCGAGAGAGGGCTGTTCTTCTCAATTGCCTACTGAGTCCGTAGTAACACCTGTTGGCAAGAGCTAATGTCCGCTTGATCTCGAGGCTGACATTACTGTTGGTGTTTATGCTGGATCCTAGATATAAGAAATCCTTGACGACTTCAAAAGTATAATTTGCACCAGTGACATTTTATCCAAGACGCCGTGACTCTTTGTTTGTTGATACAACGTGTTTCTTTCCAGATTAAAGAATGCTTCACTGACTGCTGACGCGTTGTTACCAATGATGTCAATATCATCAGCGTATGCTAGTAGCATGACACTCTTGTGGAAAATAGTGCCAGGGAAGTCGATGTTCGCAGCTCGAACTATTTTCATCAGCCTAAGGAGTGGTGTTGATCACTGTCATTTTGCAAAGACGATGGGCTTGAGTTTTTCATACAGTACGCTCGATAGAACCTTATAAGCGATATTAAGAAGGCTTATCCCAGGGTAATTGACTCAGATCGTGGAATCACCTATCTATCACCTATGGATTGGACAAAGTACGCTGAGGTTCCAATCACTTGGCATGCTTTCATCCGATCATATTCTGTATAGAAGCTCGTCCATGTGTTTTGTGAGCCCTTCGCCTCCAGTCTTGAAAAACTCAGCAGCCAGGCCATCTTCCAGACCTGCTTCCTTATTATTTTTCAGCCAACCGATTGCTGTTAAGACCTTGTCATAGTCTGGCGGCGCTACTTCCAAGCTGTCAGTGATTGGAGTTCCGGAGCAGATTCCCCAGTATAATACTCTGGACATCACCAGATTTCCGTCTTCGTCCTTGCAGGAAGAGGATCCAGTCTTCAATCCGTTAGTCAGGCGTCTTATTCTTTTCCCATAATATCGCTTCTTTCTGCTTTACTTTTTTGCACCTCAAGAGATTTTCTCCTCCCTCTACATCTCCTGTATTTGAGATATTTTTTGGTTTTTAAAATTTGCTTTCGGATTGGAAAAAGTAGTAATTGAGTTGCACTAAGTTATGAATGAGTGAACCCGGACCCTGTACGCGTTGCCGTCAAATGTGGATATCTCATCGCAAAGTGGCAATATCGAAAAGCTATAAAATGGAAACTGTTAAAGAGCATACAAGCTAATATTTTTAAGTTTTATTGAGATTCTACAAGCCTTTTTGAATATGAAAAATGAATACAAACGGCTAGAAATGTATATACAAATTCTATTTTCAGATTCATGTTCAACATAGAAAAATCTATAAGATCCACTATAAGAAATTAAAGTCGTGTTGTACAGTGTAATCAAATAAATATGTTAAATCGTTTTTGTGTTAATGTGCAATGCACAAGTATGTAGGCAATTTCTGTTTTACGCACAGTGGGCAAAATCTAGAATTTACATATTAGTACAATGAAAGTAACTAAATGATGTTACAGTATATTAGGATAGTTAATGAAGGACAGGGTCAGCTGGGTGAGGGTTTAGGTGGACCATTTCCTCGAAATTACATATTGAATTGTGGGGTAGAGAGGCACATAACACAAAACATTTTGTTGCTCTTAAAATTAAGCTATATCGCTGAGGGACAATGCACTATAATCCAAAGACTAATACTTGATTGAGGTTTGAGGCTGGGAGGCAAATGGAGGATGGTTAGTTAATCAAATCTAGTAAATATAGTTGCTTGCTCAATTTGTTCGGAAAATCAGAATTATCCATTACCAAATAGAGTTGAGTACAGTCAAATCGATACTAGGAATCAACCCTCGCAGGGATTTGGTTTAAAAATTCGCTGGAAACTGACTTTTTATTGCACTTCGATCAATACTAGTTCAATCATTTTGTCTAGGCTCACAGATTTCAAAGCAATTTGGTCGTAATTTTTCATAATTTTTAATGCAAAAAAGAAGTATTTACTCTATTTACTTACTTTTAATTGCACAACAGCCCATGGAGGGTCTAGACCGAACTTTTCGCTTCCACTCATGTTGTGCGTGTTATATTTGTAATTATATGAATGGAAGGGACCTAAAGTTTAATGCCGAATCCGAACGGCGAAGTGAAAAGCTGTTCATAGGCAATTTTTACTCTTATAGATTTGCCGTTGCCATTGCCAAAAGGTGGTCCCGTGAAGAAAAAATATTTTTTCTACTTTTTGATTTTGCCTGTGCCGGACACTCTGCGTAGCAAACCAACGCACTACTACTACACCACAGCGACCACTCTGAAGTATAATTGGTAGTTATTAGTGAAGGAGGAAAAAACGCAGTTTTAAAAAATTTGATTTGAGAATTCACGACTTGTCAGTAAATAAATTGAATTGTACAATTGCTTACTGAATAGTACAATACAAAAGACAAACATTATTTTCAGTAGCGAGTTTGAAGTTTGTAAATGCCAATATTTGCTGGATTGTCTTTATAAAAGGTCAATTATTATAATGTTGAATTGAATTTTCCAAAAAAAAAGAGTAAAAAGATTGCAGGTCGGAAACAGGTATTTGCCCTGGGAAGGCTAACAATTTTCATTTAGTATTTGAGCACTCATGAACATCACAACAAACAAAAAAACTACTAACACTCGTAGTCGTGTACATTTTCATCAGCTACAGTATTTTAATGAACATGAACAAGAGACATTCGATTGGTGTACATACGTAATATACAGAAACTGTACTGAACATTAATAATATCTGAAAAATTGGCCTATGATGTCATCTTCGTCTAGAATTTCAATTTTTGATGTTTTTTTTTTAATAACAAAAAGGATTTCTTGTTGTTATATTAATGCGCACAAAAACTCATGCAAAAAAATTCTTTTCAGTTCGACTATAAAAACTTTTCATTTGTACACAAAAAAATTACAGCGGATTTACACTGAGTTTACACTGTTACTTGTATACGCAGTAACTTTTTCGTGTTCGAATAAAAATTTTTTTTTATTTGTGATGTAACATTTCAAAATTGGTAGTGTCGCACAAAATTTGTTTCCTCCCCATTAAGATGTGACCCCGCGTAATGTGTACACATAAACGAAAGCAAATTAATAAACTTCTGAACAACAGCTACCATGTGGTATACCACATATACTACACATATAATTGTTGCAACAATTTAATCATTTTACTTCACTGTGTGTGAGTACGTGCAAACAAATATTCTGCTGGTCATTTATTTTGCTTGCATAACAATCTCTTAGTATCTATATGATATATTCCAGTATATGTAGTATGTTTGCTCTACCACTACATTTAAAGAAGTAAATGAATGTGTACATTAAGAACATTTGGTTAACCGCAAAGTAAGCAAAATGGCATTTAATCTGAACAATATACAAAAACCGCAAAAACCGATTCATATGTACTTGCTTACTTAACAGCAGAATTAGCAGTGCAAGCAGGAGAGTTAAAAGAAAATGAGATTGTAAGAAAATATATTTATGGCAAAGTACTTAGTAACACTTATTGACTATTTCGCCAAGGTAACAAATTAAAGGAATTTTTTTATTTACTCTAAAAAAAAAAAATAGAGAAACATCAACTGGAAATCTCCTGATGCACATATTTACCAAAGAAATTAATTTGTGTTTTAAGGAACTTGTCCTGCGATTTTCACAATTTATTTGTTTGCGAATTATTAAAAAAAACAACAACAAAAAACAGTTGTATATCTACTGCATAATAAATATAAAATGGATACGTTTTACTTTCTCGTCATCACCTATCGGAAGAGCTATAAAATAACTATGTGGCACCACTTTACATATGTATTCATAGTTATTACGTATACGCCACCGTGTCCTCAGTAATGACTGGAAAAATATTGCAAACAATTTTAAAAGCGTGATAATCTTTGATTAGATCTTAAAACATTCACTTTTTTAATTTTAATTTTTCTTTATTGATATATTCAACACACAGGGTGTACCCCTATGAATGCAGAGCATTGTGTTGCATGGAAGGAAGATTGATAGGTGAATGGAAGATGAAGGGAGAATGAAAGAGGGAATGCAATCACACAGGACACCGATAATGAGATAGGCAGCCATTGTGGCAAGTGTTATGCCTTTACCACAATGAACTTCAGTTTATCAGTGTCGACTATGACTACATGTAGCGCCAAAGGCTAAGCTTTTGGCATCCACTCATATTGTACGTGCTATATTTGTACATGAATGGAAGGGACCTACAGTTTAATGCCGAATCCAAACGGCGAAGTGAAAAGCTTTTTCATAGGCAATTTTTACCCTCGTAGGTTTGCCATTGCCTGTCAAGAGGTGGTGCCGTGTATAAATTTTGTTGTTGTTGAATTTTTTAATTTTGCCTGTGCCGAGATTCGAATCTTTGACACTCTGCGTAACAGTCCAACGCACTACCGCTACGCTACAGCGACCACAGAGTTCCTTTCATATCAACCCTTTTCCGGTCTGATGCTAGGAAAACGACTAGCCAGCTGGCTTAAAAGGACGACCAGAACTCCGCATTTAATAACGAAACTATCAGCCGGAAAAGCTAAAAATGTTTTTTACTGAATATTTAAAGTTTACAAACTGTAACGAGGGCTTTTCCTTCATCTATTGCAGCGATGACCGAAGTTTTCACCAGACCAGATACACAAGGATTCTGTTAATTTTGTTCTTTATAAAATTCACTTAACTATTTTGAATTCATAATTTCACTTATTAGCTTCGGTTATTTCGCGCATGCTTGAGGCTGCATACGATGGCTAAGAGTTCCTGGTCAAATTCCATATCAAACCCCATTAAATTCAAAGACTATATTCCAAAATTCAAAAGATTAAGATTTTCAACAGAATCCCCATAATAGAGTGGCAATTATTATACTTACAATAGTCTCTTACCTAAAAATCAATTGGCATGACTGTGTCCTTGATTTCGTCTTGAAATGTATACCAAACATTTGACATTTAAAAGTGTTAAAAATCAACATTGGCAACATGATTTTTTAAAGGGAATTTTCAATGAAATTATTTGCCAAATATGTCTGTATGTAAGAATCACTGTTGGAATTATGTATAAGTATTTGATTACAAATAAAAGTAGGAAAATAACAAAATAAAATCTGGTACAAGTATGTCATTAGTAAAAAGGACATAATCATTAATTCATAAAACGATAATTTTTATGTAACGAATGCGGGATGCAAAAAAATAATAGAGAATTCATAGCATTACGAGATGACAGCATAGATACCGAATAGAAACAACACAACAAGCTGAACACACAAGCTTTAATAGCTGCTCAGTAAAAAAACTGAATCGCAACGACAACAACAACAACAACAGCAGCAACATACAAAAAAACAACAGCACCAGTAGTACTTAGCATCAAAAAAATATTATTGCATAGTATGCAAAAATACTTAATAACAACCAAAAAAGGATATGCAAAAGAGTAAGAGCTTTTCGCCAACATTTTGCAAATGAATACATGCATATTGATACAATATTTCCTAATGATGTTCTCGTTCTCGTTCTTGTTCAGCTTGATATTGCAATATGTTGCTATTACATTTGCAATTGTTGTTGGTTTTGATTCATCTTGCTGTTGATCATCATCCAACATCAAATTACACAACAAAACAAAGGAAATTGTAATCATTTGTTTGCGGTTTTCTTGTTATGGTTTGGGAAATGCAATTGCAAAATAAATAATCAAATGGATACAACAGCAAGTACAAGTATATGAAATAGCAATAGTAGCAGCAACAGAATAATATTGATGTTGATGTTAATGATAATATGTATGTAGGTAGATGCATAGGGAAGGAAGTACGTAGGTATGTATGTAGATAGAAGGGGATACCAGGTGCAAGGGCACGGGTATGCTGATGCTGATGCTGATTATTATTATTCTTGTTATTGTAAAATAGTCATTAGATTTTGCAGTTCCCCCATGAAAATTTTGCAAATGTGTTCATACAAACATTCACTCGAAATTGAAAGCAGCTGTAGCAGCAGCAGCAGCAGCAGCAGCTGCAGCAGCAGCTTTATTTACAAATGATTACGTTATGTTGTTTTGACAAGACAGACAAATGCATACATACATACATATACAATTGAACGTACAGACAGACATTTGATATACTGCATACCATATGTACTTATGTGTATGTATATGAGTACATATTTTTGAGTATTCGAGTTCGTATGCAAGTGAATATACTTACTTATGTATATATATGTGTGTATGTGTGTGTGCGTGTGTGTGTTTGTGTGTGTGTGTGTATATGAAAGTATGTGAAGGAGATATTTGCGCTTTGCATGTTATTGATGGGCAAATGACATCTGCGCTATTTGCTTAAAAGGATAATGACAAGTAAATGCTATTTAAATCAAAAGTTGACATAACGTAATTAGAAAATTAAATGAAATGGAAGAGATCCAATTGACTGACTTGCTTTGGCTTCACACAGCTTATTTCGAAGATTTCTTAATATTATTGAAATCGATTGGAAAAAAATAATATTAAAAATATGAGTGTTTCTTATAAAAATTTTAATCAAAATCCTTTGGAAATATTTCTAACTTAAAAACAAATTTCTGCACCCTACTAATTAAAAGAAATTTTGTATAGAAAAGTTTCATTTCAAATATATTTAGCAATATTTTCTAGTTCAAATAAACTAAAAATATGAAAAAATTATTAGACTTCAATAATAAGACTAATGTTTGCTATGAATTTTAGTTCAGAATGATGCCCATTGCTCTGACAGACTATATTAGATTTGGCAACCAGAGAAAAATTTCTTCCGATTTTGTGGTACAATATTTCTTTCTAATCAACAGCATTTTTGTCTTTAATATACTAGCAGCATTTGAGAAACAGAAGGAGTGAGGCATGTTTGAATATAGCTGGTGTTTTCCACTCCATGGTATTATTATTTTTAGGCTAGACTGTGTTAAGAGTTAGTTCATATTGTATACTGCAATGGCTGCCTTTCTTTCCATAGTAAGAGAAAAATATTGTACATTAAGAAACACTTCGAGGTTTGAATAATTATCAACTAGCATAACGTAACAAAGACATGGGTATTACATGTACGTATATAATGAAAGCAATGAGAATCACTGCAAGAATTAACATGGAAGTACTATTCAACCTCTCACTATGTATTTCATACTCATAAGATGAAACTCTCAACAGTTACTTTAAAAGTTCTATAAGAATGTAACTGCTTGTTAAAAAACGTATCCAGACCAGACATGAATTGCTGTAAGCTTAAAGTGATTATTTTCCAATTTTTCAGTTAAGCATTCCCAATCTTACTGATGCATGTCAAGATTAATTCATTTTAATAATTTTTGCAAAAGAATACCAGCAATATACATATAAGTACATATATACTTATTAGTAGAATAAGTAAAAGTTTAAATTAAAATAAATTTTAAATGTTTCAAAAACTAATTAATGTACATATTAATAATGAAGTTCTATCCTCAACTACTATCAAATTACAAAACTACAGAAACAAAGAATTTTGCTACCATACACTTTTAAATCGAGTGCTTAATTTGATAATTTTCCAATGAGAAGAAAAGAGGAGCAAGGATATGAAACTATAGAAAAACCAAAAGGTAAACTGCTAACCGTTTTTGCATAAATGTGAGATATCTTCATCTCTTTTTTTTTTATTTTTGCTTTACTTTCATACCAACTAATAAACCCTCACTTAACCACAATTACCCCTGAAAATGTCCTGCAATCAGTCTTCATTTACAATTTGCACCTGCTGCAGCTATTGCCCAGTGTGCTGTTGCACAAGTATATAATGGCAACGACAACGGCAACAATAGCAATACCAACAACAACAGCAATTGTAATAATATTAACAACAACACGAACATGCAGACAAGGTGTTGTAGCAAAATAGAGAGATTTAGCAACATACCTCTTTTAACTATACCCAATACAAAGGCATTATATTTTTATACCCTAAAAGCGGAAGGAAGAGAAAGAAAAGAGTGAGAGGGGGAGTGAGAGAGGGAGCGGGGAAAAGTAGAGAAACGTGAACAGGTTGTATTTCTATGCATGTATAACTTGCTGTAGGTAGTTATTTTTCTATTCACTGTTGGTGTTGTAGTTTTTAATACAACAGTAAACAAGAAAAACACAAACATGTTGTTCAAAGTTACCCTTTCACATGTATCGCTAACGAGAATATGACTAAAAAATAGTATGTAGTAAGTAGGTAGTTACTACACATTCATACATACTCTCGTATGTAGTATTGGATTATGTAAAGGAAAGTTATGCTGCGAATTACATACACATTTTTATTGTTTGTTTGTGTGTGTGTGTGTGTGTGTGTGTGTGTGTGTTTTGTATATGAATGTATTTTAGTTTTGTATTAACTCGGCTTTTATATCATCATTACAATTGTTACTGATAATTATTGTTGCTGCTCTTGTAGCGGTTCTTCTTGCTACATATTTTGTTATATTTTTGTTGCTATTCTTCTTATTGTTGTTGTTGCTATTGTTGTAATATTGCATGTTACGTACTAACTCTTGTAACTTTGTGTTGTTGTGTTGTTGTTGCCGCTTGTTGTTGTTTTCCATCTCTCTCCACCACTCTACTGCATTTGCCCATTGCCATTTAACTCTCATTTCCTTTCACTCACACTCCCTTCACTTTTAGCTTTCACTCTGTTGTATGTGTGTGTGTGTGTGTGTGTGTGTGCTAGAGTTTCTATGTGCTTGTGTGTCAGCACACAATTGACTTATGCTCCCTTCGAGCATAATTCAAAATGTTTTTGAAAATATGCTGCTGCTATTGTTGAAAGTGGGCAAATGTTAAATTAAACTCGACTTTACAATTGTTAAGATTCTCTGGGGAGTGAGACATACGAGGTGAAAGTCGAAGAAATTTTAATGGGATTGTAGACATTTGCGAATGGAAGCATAATTGAAGTAGTGTTTCTTTAATATGTCGAAAATTTCTCTCCTTTACAAATAGTAAAGGGTCCAATGTGTACAGAAATGTGTAAAAAATACATGATGTAGAAAGATAACTTGGCTAAGGAATAACGATATAATTTTATAATTTATTTTGGAATAATTTTAAAACTACAATAAGGTTATAATATACATACCTATACATAAGCAGTATTTAGCAAATTCTATGGTGTGATATTTTAGGGGTACTTTATCTCTCTAGTGCGTATACAAATGAACTTTTTGAGTGCGAAAATGATTAGAAGTGTAAAATATTAGGAATCTAAAACCTTCACACATACGCTTACGATATTAAAATCATAGCTTTAATCACCAAACAACATTGCACACTTGGTTAACATGCTGATTCTCTCCCTATTTTGGCTACTGACAGAAATATAGTTTTTCTAATTTTGGATTTCACCTGTGCCGAGATCTGAACCTCGGACACAGCGACCACAAAGTTTAGTTCTAGCAGTTGTAAAAACAACAACATCAGGCAGGATAAATCGCCACAGCATCCTTAAACTGGAAATAGTTAAGAGAATCGTCATGTGGGTATATTTATGAACGAATACGAAATTAAATACCTTGCTGAAACGCGGACAATGATGACCAACAGTAAAAAAATTCTTAGGAATAACAAGAAAGATGAAGTTATTGCATAAGTCTTTGTGAAGAGTGCGTGAATAACGTGTACCGGGTAAGAACAGAAGCAGGAACTATAGAACGCGCAGAGATTTATATTTGAACAAATTTCTCCTTTCATGTTGGCTTTTTTAAGTCCTTACAAACAAGTAATTAATGCACATTGAAATGCTATAGCTCAATCTAAAAATGTTCATTGTTACCTTTATAATTTTTGATTGCAATTTTCCAACTTCCCAACTTTCAGTATTTCAATCACATCAAATTACAATATATTAAGTACTGCAAGATTTACTTACAATTAATTTGACTTGATTGTTTGATTTTAATTTGAATTTTTTGTTTTTGTATATTAATTTTCCAAATGCATTTCGGTTGCATTAAATTGTCCTTGAGTTGCAGCGTGACAACATGCCAGCTTCCACCACCCTGTCGCTCTCATTTTCTCTTACGCCATGTAAAAGTATTTAGAAGTCAAACTAACTGACATTTGTTAACTTGTGGCAGCGCATCCTCAAACTACAGATATTGTATACGTCGTATGCTTATGCAAACATACTTTCTCACACCAACACACACATTCATATGTATATGCATATTCATATTCTAACAAATATGTTAACTACTTTTAGGCTTGCCATTTATTTGGCATTTGTGAAATGTTGAAATATTCAAAGCGTTTTCGCTGCTCATCTGCTCTGACTACTGGCTGCGATTACTTACTTTATAGCAATGTAACTACCTCGTGCTTGCGCGCCTAAATTTAGACATTTCATATGAGCGGGAAAATGTGTAATAGTGTGAGAAAGAGAGAGTGAGAGAAAGGGAGTGAGCGAGTGTATAGTGTTGAAGGCTGTGTATAAAATGCAAAATTTGCAAAAATTTTTGCTTTCGTGTTTGCTTCTATCACATTCATTGTGCCTGTTCGTTTGTTGGCTTATTCGCTCACTTGCTTTCTTGCTATTGCATTAAATGCCAGCAATGTATGTACGGGTGTGTGTGTGCACGTGTGTCATTGGATATGTATGTATGTATGTTTGTGAGTGTACTTTTAGGCGCGGCATAGATATGGTATGTAAAAAGAGAAAGAACAAAAATAATTCACATATTTGTTTTTCATGCATTTGAACAAAAATTTTGCCAACTTTTAAGCGCGTATACATAACGATAACAATAGCAAGCACCAGCAACAACAGTAAATGGAAAAAAGTTGCAACTGATTACGTTTGCGTTGATTATGTTGAGTGACATTTCGGTTTGCGAGCATGTATTTTACTTTTGTAGGTGTGTTGGTTTATATATTAACTTAAGTGAGCGACATTTAAAATGGAATAGACAAGTGAAATGACAGACGGCCAGACACAAACACACACACATTGTAACCAAACATAAGTGTATGGACAGACAGGCAGATAGACAGATAGACAGATAGACAGTCAGACAGGCAGTTGAATGTGGGCAGCTGCTTGGTTTAAAATATATACATAAACAGTTACATACTATCGTTGCACTATGTAGCTCAATGCGCGTGTGGTTTTTTGACGTTGGCGTTGATTGTTCAATGGTGGTTAATGATGTGATTGCAACAGCGACAGTTATATTGTATAACTATGATTTCCACAGCACATGGTTATACAATATTTGCAGTTGATGACGATGATGATGATGATGGTGATATATTGAACGTTATGTAAAGTGTATATGTGTATAGAAGTGTTAAAGCTTTAAAGGAAATGTTCATAAAACATTGATTGACAATCGAAATTTAGTTATCAGGTTTTTATTTCCCTGTATTGGTTAGCTTATGGAATTTTTGTTATATACAAATTTAGATTTGAGTTGTATGAAGTGGATGAAAAATGGCTCTCTGCTTCGAGATTTCCACTTAGCTACGTTATTATTATACTGTGTCTGCATCAGCTACATCTACATTTCGTGTGCAGTTTAATGAAAATAAAACCTTTTCGCGACAAATATTGACCGTTCCTTTCATTTTATTAAAGCTTGGTTCATCTGCTTATGCTAGTTTGACCTTGGCCTGAGCTAATACTAGTTGCCTTATACTAGTTATGCATAACTGATAAGCGCTAGCGGCAATTAACTGGTAAAAGTTCAAAAGTATTTTCTAACCATGCAAGAATATCAGAAGAGTCATACGGTGTACTCTAGAATGAGCTGGGAATGAGACGTATAGTCATTTACATTGCAGAATCCGTGGATCTAGATTGTTGGATTCTGTGAGAAATTCACCCAACGTAGGATTTCCATTCGAATATAAGCGCTTAGATTCTCCACAAATTGATTTCACTTTATGAGCGATGTTGGCTTAACCTTTTGACGATGATATGAAAATATGCTTGCCCATAGGTTTTTTGATCTGAAGCATTTCTGTTCAAAGGTAAATTGTAGACGAGGATTAAAGCTACAAAATTTTAGTGGACGTCATATTTTTACTTGGCTCCAGCTGGCCGTCAAGGGGAATAAATTTGGTCGATATAAATATTTCTTACCCACAGTAAATTTGGAGGAAGTGCACAAGGAATGTTGTAGCTTATAATCCTACCTTTCAAATCCAGATAGGTAAAAGTTTCAGTAAATCGCACTTGATCATACGAACCTAAAGTCTGCGAGGCGTAGCGCACGAAATGCAAATACGTTTTCCATGCCAACATAGCGAGAAGGGGGCTGGTGAGACTTCACATTTTGGAAACGGTTTAATTTGGAGCTAATTTAATTGTAAGGGAATTTCTGTTTGAATCACCATAAGTGAAAGCAGCCCTGTGGTACTAAAAGTTCTCGTTATAGAAGAGACTGTCTTGAGAGCTTGGTGGAACAAGTTGAAGCTCAAATATGCGCAACAGTGAAAGTGGGCATTTCAAATTTAAGAAAGTTAAAGTACGTTGGTAGATCAATAAGTACCCGCGTTAGGAATGAAGAGGCAAGTTTTTCACAAATTTTTTCCCCCTTTTTTTCAACGTAATTTGCTTTTAGTACAATACACTTTTCCCAACATTTCTGCCATTTCTTTAACCTCTCCAAAAAATACGATTTGTCAAACTCTTCAAAATACGCTTCTGTCTCGACGATAACCTCCTCGTTTGAGTTGATTTTTTTCTCCCAAGCCACGTTTTCATGTTGGGGAACAGAAATAAGTCGCAGGGAGCCAAGTCGGGCGAGTACAGTGGGTGTGGCAGCAATTCGTTGTTCAATTCATGCAATTTGGCCGCGACAATTCCAGATGAATGTGCTGGTGCGTTATCGTGGTGAAACAGCACTTTTTTCTTAGACAAATGGGGTCATGTCCCCTTAAATTTTGTATCGAATCGGTCCAATAATTCACTGTAGTACTGCCCCGTGATCGTTCTTCCTTTCTGCAAAAAGTCCATGAGGATTATTCTCTTGGAATCCCAAAAAATAGTGGCCATGACCATTCGGGCCAATGGGACCGTCTTTGCCTTCTTCGAAGCAGATTCACCCCGAAAAATCCATTGTTTTGACTGTCGCTTGGTCTCTGGCGTATAATAATGGATCCAGGTTTCATCAACAGTGACGGTAAAGACTGCTTCGACATTGACTTTCTCATGCTTCTTAACCTATCATGTAAAATATTAATTACCGTTCCGTCGACACTCCTACTGCCTCTGCTAATTCGCGCGCGCACTTTCGTTCGGAAAAACTAAAAACTGGTAAGCTTCCTATAAAGAAGAAGTTTGCTTCAGACTTAAATTAAAAAATATACCCATCGATTTCTATCAGACCCGAATTGTGTTCTTGAACCGGCCATGAAATAAATTATTACATTGTAATCTATGTACAGATGTATAGTTATGTGTCTTCAGAGAAACAGCCCAGAGTTCTTCTTCAAAAAATCATCGACTCACTGCAATAAAAAGTACATTTAATTCTATTAAGATCAGAAAATTATGGATTTCTCGGAACAATTAATTGGGAATGGATGATGATAAATTGACGACCATGACTCTGAGATAAATTGGTCTGCTATCCTTAACTGTAATAGAAACATACTTTTTAACCCATTTCAAACATTTTTCATATTGTATTTTTCTTTTATACCATTTTTGAAAGTTTGTCAAAAATTCCATTACTAATTTTTCAGTAAATTATCTCGATTTAATACTTTTTTATATGCTGGCTATAAGAGAGCATTTACTTACTTACTTTTAATGGCACTACAGCCCATGGAAGGCCTAGGCCGAGCTTTTCGCTTTTCGCATCCACTCATGTTGTGCGTCTTATATTTATACATGAATGGAAGGGACCTACAGTTTAATGCCGAATCCGAACGGCGAAGTGAAAAGCTTTTTATAGCAATTTTTACTCTTGTAGGTTTGCCATTGCTTGCCAAGAGGTGGTGCCGTGTATTTATTTTGCCTGTGCCGAGATTCGAACCCTGGACACTCTGCGTAGCAGTCCAACGCATTACCACAACGCCACAGCGACCACTATAAGAGAGCATTTATATTTTTAAATTATTAGGTTTCAACTGACTCAAAGGTCAGTTCAGCAAAACAGGCCAGCGACAGGTACTTTTTAAAAAATGGGTTTCGAAATTAAACAAATATTAGTAAATATATTTTTTCTGTATTGATTTAAAATTCTTCCGTACAAAGCAACAATTTTGCCTAGGAAATTATAACTTCATAGATCTTCCAATATTTTGAAATAACTACAGTTGATCAAACTTTGTTAGTAACACATTTTTATGTCAATCTGAAAAACAGGACATATTTTCTATATTTTTGTGTTTTAATTTGTATCTTCTAAAATAATCAGCTGAGTCATAAAAACTCGTAAATGCTTCATCATAAATTTGTTTATATACTTACTTAGTTTACAACATTTAAGAGGTATTTACATATGCCGGTATACCAAAAAAAACACGCTCTAAAATTCACAACAATAGTTTTATAATATTTTTTGAGTTGTAAAATTTTAGTTACTATAAAAATTCTCAGATACCATTCAGAATGGATA
The DNA here is from genome assembly GCA_958295655.1 of Palloptera scutellata. Lineage (NCBI taxonomy): Eukaryota > Metazoa > Arthropoda > Insecta > Diptera > Pallopteridae > Palloptera > Palloptera scutellata. The sequence continues at coordinate 48,993,368 of OY282449.1, forward strand.
AGTTTTCTTCATAGATTCTTCCAATGCAATATTTAATTTATGTGTTAACCCTTAAAAGAATCGGTGTCGAAATTAAAAGTTCATCTGTATATCAATTCTTAAATGCTCAAACTTTTTATTTCAACTTGCCATACAATTTACAATTTACTGCTTTCGTAAAGACAAGAAAAATGATTGCACTTAAAAAGAATTCCTTTATAGACAAACTTTATAACTCACCTTACCTATAGACCATTTACTGCCTAGGTCCTTTTAACACCATTCCTAAATGCAAAAAAATTTATAGAGTTTTCAGAAAGTTTACCAGCAATTTCTTTTACAATGGCAAATAAACATCATAAAAAGCAAAACTTCTGCACTTTAGTAGCCACTTATGTGCAGTAAAAACAAAAGTATCGTATACACTGAAATTGTATGATTATAAAATTTTAAAACAGCTAATACTCAAGGTAGCACGAAAAAGGAGGTTACCCTAAAGTTATCTTACATAATTGAGAACGAAGATGTGGCTAATGTAAAAAATTTCTTTGCTATTGTATACTTACCGAATGTGTCAGACATGAATAAAAAATGTGTAAATACTTTCAATCTCGGCGATGTGGAAAAATTTAAAAATATTTCAATATCATTTGTGAAGGTTGAAATATTCGAATGTGTGGCAGTTAAAAATGGAAAAATGTGATTATTTAAATGATATTATAGTCTGGTTATGGCGGCTATAACCTAGGTAGATGCAAATAAAAGCCAAGCACAGAATGCAAGTGTTGGAGACATTATGTTCGTATTGAATACTTTTTTTAAAATAAGCTGAATAAGAAGGAGAAACGATTTGAAAAGGGGTTGACTTATTTCCATTAGAAAAAACTTAAAAATTTCCTTTCTATACAAAATTTAGAAAACCTGTTAAAATTCCAAATTTTTAGCAACTCCTTTAATCAAAAATCCTCAAATTTAATCTTTTTGAAAGGCACACATTAAAAATGTTGATATACACAGAAAAAATAGAGGTGCAGTCATTTTCTGCAATAAAAAAGTAAATCAAGTAAAGTGCAACGCTTAAGCACATAACTAAAAAAAAATGAACATGTGAAAAAATTAAGCTTTCAACAACATTTTCCGGCATCACTCATTTTCAACAAAGAACGATACCAAAAGAAAAAAAACACAACATTCAAATAAACATAAGGCCAGGCATGCAAAAAACAAATGTATCATATAGGTGATGCTGCTAACAATGATGATGCTGGTAATGATCATCAGTAACTGTAATACGAGCAACAGCTAGCAACAGTCTCAGCAGCAGGAAGTAAGTAATATCATCATGAAAATATCGTGATATTGGTTGATGAATATCGACATCATTTGAATTTTATTTATTTTTAAAGTGTTTAATGGAATTAAATTACAGTAAACCAATATTACATTCCTACATAGACAACACAGAACACTACAAGTAATAACTAAAAAATGTTGGTACAATGAAATATACAACGTTGCTTGAGAAAAAAAAAAAAATTTAAATAAAATTTCAGCGAAATTGAAACTGACCAGCAAACCGAAAAACCAAAAAAAAAAAAACCAACCGAACCACATTTAAAAAGGTGAAACACTAGTGAAAATATTATTCCTTTTGGGGGTGAAAGCAATGCATACACATACTTGCATATGTAAGCAACAGCAGTTACAGCAATTGCTGCTCATTGCTGTTGCTCATTCGTCGTTGGCTGCTGATGTTACCAATTCAAGTGAAACTCAGCGGCGGCCACTTACAAAATGAATGAATTTTTAAACAACACAAAAAACTTTGTAAAGCGAAAAATTAACGAAAGTGTCGAACAAAGAGAATATTTAATGTGCGTGTGTAGTGGTGCAATGCCAACCCGCCACCATTCAGCCAGACTTATACAAATAAACAAATAACGCGAATGTGTGTGGTCATATTGAGAATGTTGTTAGACTTTTTTTGGGAAGGATAAGCTGAGTGTGAGTATGTGTGACCTTTGAAGTAATACAGCAAATTTAAATTATTTTATAGTGGAATTTATTGTTTTTTTTTAACTGCAATTATAAAGTCGAGAGAGTGAATGACAGATACCTACGAGTGAATGCGAGAAATAAATATTACGCATACGACGTGTGTGTTAGAAATAGATAGAATAGAATATTATATTAAAAATCATGCACAATTAATAGGGGAACTAAAAGTTACCTTTAACTCTGAAACAAGTAACATTTAGAACTGTTTGTTTATGCTAAACTGAGCTTCAAGTTTTACTTTACTTTACTTAGTTTCAGGATCACAACAAAACTAATACACAAAACCGCGAGGTATGACAATTATGCTTTGATCGAGGAGAGAGCGAAACAAAACGTTAACATGCGATGGTGAGACGGAGCAGATGTAGAGATAATGCAGCTAGAGAAGGAAGCTAAAACTTTTCACCTATTTGGCGTGTAGCGTTTTACTTTTTTCGCAATTTCTGATATTTGACCGTATCGTATCCCGAACCAGGGAACTGCAGCTACCACTTTTTTGCATATCACGTTAAAACAAATAATTTACAGGTACCTTTTTTTTTAAGGAAAACCTCTTCAAACTCAAGATCAAGCAAGGAATCTCAAAGTTCATTTGAATTATGTTAAGCTATGAGAAAATGAGCCCATTAAATACTTATTTACTTAGTTGAATTATCGATAGACTTCACATATCCTAGCATAATTTTTGCCGCTGATTGAAGAACCGAGAACGATGTAGCTGAGAAAATTCTGTAAGTCGATATCATAAAAGTTTAGTAACTCAATACAATCTATCTCATTTGAAAATGCCTCCGATTTACCGTCGCTATCAAGCGAAGAAAATGGGGCATGATTTTTTGAAGTAGTCAGACCTCAAGTCAGCAAACAGCAAGTTATACAAAAAACGACTTAAATGAACCCAATTCAGAATGAAATTAATAGGATTGTGATAGGAAAAAAAATCCATCGCTGAAAACAAAAGTACAATTCAATACCAGTTATATCGAATTTTCCTCTGTCCAAATATGTAGTTTGATGCCTTTTCTAAACGCCACTCCCAGTGGTATTTGCTTCCAGCTGATTCTTACAAGAACAAGCTTCCTTATATAGATAGGTAAGACTAGCCCCTGCTTTTAGATTCCATAACATTAAAGCTGACATATAAAATTTCTCTTTCAACTTAATTGCCCATGACGAATGAGTAACTTTCATGAGAAAAGTTAAAAATTCATACATTTCTCAAATGCATAAAATTTCTATTTTTCATAGAAGATGAAACGCAAACTTTACCATTTCATTAAATTATCACAAGCTCGCAACACATAAGTAGAAGATGTGTGTGCTTGTGTGTGAGTGCGCACTTCTTACTTCTAAATTATTTATTACGCTGAAACATTCGTCTTTATTCTTTTCATATTCAATGCGAATGCCAACAACAACTCGACTACATAAAACAAAATACACACAGGAAACTTCTTTCATTTCTTTTGAGTGAAAATAAAACTTCTTCTGGCTTTGCTGCAAGCAACATGCTTAAGATTTAATTATGCATTTGTTATTTTTCAAAAAGAAAATACTAAAATATATCAGCATGTGAAATAAGAATATTTTATTAACATACTCGTAATTCATTCGTATGCGTCATTTCAAATGCAATTTCTGGTTGTATTATTTTAAGATACAAATACATAAATATAATTTCATTTCATTTCTGCTGTTGCTGCTGTTGCTGCTGATATTTTCTCTGTTATTATTAGTTTATTGTATACCGAAAATTTCAACTAAACTATATCTGACGAGTAAGCACAAAATATCTCTTACACTTATATATAGTATATGTATATACATAAAGAGAATATAAGCTGTGAACGTGCTTAAGTCTTTCAGGGTAAATGCATGTATGCACGTATGTATGTATGTGTGTATGCATGCGAAAGAAAGCAGCTTCTTAGCTTAGGGAAGTAGCACACAATTGTACATACTACCTACTATACATAAAACAAGAAACTGCTGTGCACATTTATTTGCTTTATTATATACACTACTACACTCATACTTATTTCCTGTTATCGTTATCCTTGCATCAAATTTTGTTATTAATGCTGCATCATTTACCTTCAAAATTACTATGTGTGGCATGAGTAGAATTCATTTCTAGTGCTTTTCCAATGCTAAATTTCTGCAATGTGGCGGGACTGTTGCCAGCCCCTCAAAAAAGTATGCTATTGATATTGCGATATTGCATTATTTTGCTGACTATTAAGATAATTTTTGTCTATTTGTTTATTTATTTTTATTTTTGTTGTTGTATTTATGATTTCTTTTGTGCATTTTGTGCATTCTATTAAAAATCTTGTTTAATTCAAGTAGAAAATAGCATTGAAAAACAAATATTTGTAGCAGGAGCACATTCGTCTCCTCAGAGATTATTGCATAATTTTGGGCACTTTAAACGCTTTTTCTATGTTTTGTTTAGTCATGAATACTAATATTTTGTGAGAGAGACTTAAGTATTTTTGGTATATTTTCTAATTTGTTTGGCATATAATTTCATGCACTAAAAAATTGAAAATATGCGCATATATAATGCACTTAAAATTTAGAATAATGCAACTGAGACTACAAAAAGTGTACTAAAAACTCTTAAAATATGCCATTATAAAAAAAATGCCATCACATATTGCATGTGATGTAAAAAACAAATGATGAAAACTATTTATTTTAAAATAAGGAGTGATCGAAAAATAAATAATCGGATAACTTTGAAAGACCACTGCTTGGAAACTCTTCATCTGAATGAGAAAATTCAAACAGTAGGCTTTGCTTTGGAGATATTCTGATGAAATACAATCACATGTTTTTTGACTTGTGAACTTTCAGTTGAGTCATGGCTTCAGAAGTGGAAAGACGCGATTTAGTTGTTGAACTATTTCGAGAAAATCCGCAGTGGAGCCAGAAAACCATTGCAAATAAGGCGAAAGTTGCACAAATCACTGTCTAGATGATTCTTAAAAAATTTAATACAGACTTAACAGTTGCTAGAAAATATGATTCTGCAAGGAAATGCGGTTTCGTGTCTCCACAAAAGGCTAAGAAAGTCTTTGCTCTCTTAGAGAAGAATCCAGCGTTGTCTAATCGAAAATTGGCGGAAAATGCGAGTTGCTGTGAGTTTTTAGTTCGTAAAATTAAAAAAGATGCGGGCTTTAAAACATACTATACAAAAAGCAATCAGTACCCGACAGGAACGCTACTAAGACCTTGGTAGCCCAGAGCCGAGCTAAAAAGTTGAAGACAGATTTTTTCCAAAAATTCGATTGCTGTGTTATGGACGATGAAACATTCGTTTTGTCTAAATTTTCTCAATTGCCTGGTCAAGAGTTTTATATCGCAAAGGAACGAGGAGGAGTTGAGGAAAGATTTAGGATAAAACAAAAGTCCAAGTTCCCGAAGAAGTTTCTGGTATGGCAAGCGATTTGTAGTTGTGGGCTAAGGAGTAAAAGTTTCGTAACAAGTGGCACTGTTAGCACCGAAATTTATGTGAAGGAGTGCCTACAGAAGAGATTGCTTCCGCCTATCGAGAGATATTGGACTCTAATGAAAAGAACATTAAAGACAACAAACAAAGAAGCTAAATCCATGGAATATTTTAGGAATAAGTGGAATGCTGTCGCCAAGAGAGTCTCAGAAATGACAGTAAAGGCGCTAATGGTAGGCATACGCGAAAAACTGTCCGAATTCTGTAAAAAACAACAAACAAATTAGTTTTATCATTCATTTTATCAGAAATTAAATTTTCTTTTCAAAACTGTTTACATTTTTTTATTTGCATAAGGGATTTCAATGCTAGGACAATTAAGTGTTATCCGATTTTTTCGATCTCACTCATTATAAAATACATTTATTGGGTCGCAGTAGTTGGCATGCTTCGCAGAGTGTCCAAGGTTCGGCAAAGACAAAATCAAAAAGTGGAAAAAAGAATTTTGCTTCACGGATTCGCCTGTTGGTAGACAATGGCAAGCTTACAATATTAAAAAAGAATTCCCTATGAAAAGACTTTTACTTCACCCCGTTCGAATTCGGCATAAAACTGTAGGCCCCTTCCATTAATGTACAAATACTACAAACACATAATGAGTGGATGCGAGAAGCTCGGCCTAGGCCCTCCATGGTCTGTTGTGCCACCATTAATAATAAATAAAAAAATAAAAATCATTTATAAAAAACAACAAAAATATAACGTGAACACAAAAAGTTTAAGGCAAATTACTCTAAAGCATAATTTCCTTCAATAATGAGCAAAATTCGGGCAAAAGAGGTGTCAAAAATGGACAAAACATGACGTACAGGGAAAAAACTGAATACACCATCGGATTCTAAGAGCGAAAATAAAGTTTACATGTTTCGAAAGATACAGGTATATCTTTTTGACAAATATTTCTGTGCACTTTATTGGACAAAAATCCACCAAATCGTATCTATAGAGTGCGTACCGAAGAGAATATTGCTGCTGTATCCGCCAGTGTTGAAGAAGATCGCGATATGTCCATTCGGCACCGATCGCAGCAATTGGGTTTGTGTTATTCGACCACATGGAGGATTTTACGCAAAGATCTCGGCTTGATGGCATACAAAATACAGCTGGTGCAAGAACTGAAGCCAGGCGACCTACCACAATGTCGAATTTCGGTGAATGGGCCCTTTTTATCGCAAAATTGTCTTCAGCGGCGATGTTCATTTTTGGCTTAATGGATTCGTAAATAAGCAGAATTACCGTATTTGGAGTGCAGACCAGCCAGAGCCATTCAGTAGCTACCAATGCATTCTGAAAAATGCACTGTTTGGTGCGGGTACTTCTTCAAAGACGATAAAGAATGAAGGCCGCAACATTACGGTCAATGGAGAAAGATACCGTTCGATTATAACACTTTTTTTGTCCGAAAATGCTAGAATTGGACTCGGCCAACATGTGGTTCCAACAGGACGATGCCACATGCCACACTGCACGCGAAACCATGCATCAATTGAGAGGCGAAATTGGTGAGCAGTTAATATCACGTTTTGGTGTAGTCAATTGGCTACCAAGATCGTGTGATTTGACCCCGTTAGACTATTTTTTGTAAGACTATGTTAAGCCTCGCGTTATTGTGTCATGTGATAGAAAGTTGTTCTAGTGCTAGTCTAAATTCTTGAACAATTCTTACCTCGCACCCTCACTAACAAGAGACACAACTCAAAACTGAAAAATTAGAAGAAAATGTTAAAAAAGAAATTTGTTTTCTTATGTACAGTTGCACATACAAATTTAGTTTGGGTTCGATATGTTTTTGTCTTTTAAGCTTTTGAAAAATACAATTATTAAATTTAAACTTATGTAAATACATAATTCTAATTATATAGAACAGTATTGAAATAAAGATTTAAAAAAAAATCTTAAACCAAAAGTGGACCAAACACTTTAATCATATTTCACATCAGTATTTCCTAAGCCTAATATTAAGTAAAAACTTATCAAACATTGTTACTCGGAGGTCTGCAAGACTCTGTCTGAGAAGAATTTTAAACAATTAATCAATTTTAAAATTTAATAAAAGAAGATATAAATAGAATACTATAGATTCTTAGTTGTGCACACAAGCATAAAGAATGAGTATAATAAATTATAGTATATCCCTTACAATTACGAGTAAAATATTACAAAAAAAATGCGCGTATGAGTATGAAAGTTACTTCATACAAAACTCAACGGTACGACATAATTCAATTTTCAATAACGAAATCTCCTTCTATAATATCCGCTTACAAACTATAGAAATATACATTTTTCCTTTATATTAAATTTTTTTTTGTTTTGCTACTTCTTTTACTTTATTTTTCTGCAAACAACTCATAATTACATCCTTGAAATCCACCACAAAAGAGATGACACCCGAATGACACTACCCACACACTTCCACACACGTACACAATTAAGAACTAAGTACATAAGCAAAATAAAAGAACGTCAAAGAAAGAGAGAGGAGGAGTACATACTTATATGTATGTAAGTGTGGTGAGCAAAAGATTCTGTACGTACAAGTTTTCGCTTAAATCATATAAAATGTGATAATAATCCATACATATGGAGATAGTCAGATTGTAAGTAAGCTCGCTACGAGATAGGCACATGCAAGGCAGATAGACAGTAGATATTAAGGAGACAGAAAGGCAGACAAAAGCATATGGAACTTTATGGTAGATAGAGCCCTAGATGGTCCCGCATGTACCAGTAAATACTTAGTAGTGACACTTGCCTAACTTATACGAGTATCTATGTAAGAGTTTGTAAAATGAACTTTTTTAACCTCTTTTCAAGTACACACATATGTATGTAATGGAAAAGCAAAAATTACACGCTCATACATATCGCTTAAAGCTATTCATAGGAAAAATTCGAATAGATATTTTTACTATATAAGTATATGTCCGTAGTTGGTCATGAAGGAACAGGAATAATGCTACATTTAAGTCAATAAGAAGTGGGAATGATTTCTGTGAACAAGTAATTTACATCAACGCGCAAATAATGTGATAGAAAGTTGGAAACATTTTTAATTACCATATTTTTGTCAGAAGTCGATACATAAAAAAATAGAATGCTCTAACTGCCACATTTAGTCTAGAGTATACACTGGACAGAAAATTCTTTGGGAACTAAGGCAATTTTAAATCCAAATTAAAAAAAAAAATTAGTCACAGTTCAATAACAGATCATAATAATTTTCAAAAAATTCTTCAAATCATATATGCGCATCATAAGTATGTACTTGCAGCGAATTTAAAAAAATACAAAAACATTACTAAGGAAGTATAGAGACCCGTACCACACACACTCTTACACACACACACACACCACTAATCCATCTGCAACTGAAGCAGCAGTACAATTGAATTGTTGCCACATGCCGCACTATAGCCGCCTACCTCTAATTTATAGTGTGTGTGAGTTTTTAGATACGTTACATAGAAAACAAAAAAGGGTTAAGTTCTCGTGAGTGTCATAGCAAGAAATCTTGTTGCCGCGCATGTTTCATGCAAATACTTCATACAACATATTCAACTTAAGCTCAAGTACAAAAGTATGAAAAATGTAGGAAAGTAAGTGAAAAATTATTGAGGAAGTGTATCCATGTAACTACACAGTAGTAATAGTAGATAGATATGTTGAAAGTATCATACTTATATGTGTGTGTGTATGAGTAAAGTAGAATGCGACGATGAGTGCGGAATGCAAAAAAGATTAGTTGTATAGATGACTTTACATGCATTACATTGTTCGAATAATTTATGTTTTGCATTTTTATATTTACACTAGTTTTCTGGCGCATAATTATTTTACACACACACACACACACACATATACCCACTTTCTGAGTGGGGTGTTTTACGCACGTACAACAGATTTATCAACAATGCCATGCATTATTTTTTCATATTTTCATGACATAAATTAAGATAATAACATAAATTTTACCGATTTAATATCACTATCAGCGTCATCAGAAAGCTACAAAGAGACGTGAATTATAGATTACAATACACACATACATAATGAAGATATAGTTTATAACTACTATATCGAATTATAGATACTGACAGAAGCAACGTCCTTGGGATACACGGCAGCTCCATTTTCCTTATTTTCCGTTTAAAGGCACAACAGCCCCAGGAGGGCGTGGACCCAGCTTTTCACGTCCACTCATATTGTGTGTGTTATAATTGGACATGAATGGAAGGGACATAAAGTTTTATGCCAAATCCGAACGGCCTCCATATGCAATTTTTTATCTTGTAGGTTTGCCATTGCTTTCCGAGAGATGGTGCCATGTAGAAAAATAGTGTTTTCTACTTTTTAATTTTGCCTTTGCCGAGATTTGAGCCCCGAACACTCTGCGTAGCATGTCAACGCACTACCAACTACGCCACAACGACCACACAAAGTGGCTCCAGCTAAAAAGAAAATTAATGTAATATTTTCTAATATTTTCCTAGACAAAAGCGAATCATTTCAAAAAACCCAACCACAGCTCAAGGTGTTTCAAGGTGTCTATAGGATATAAACTAACATGTAATAAAGATCTATTGTGGGTGTCACTAACATTGATAGAAATATCTTAACGATAAGCCAAAATACCATAGTACCATCTTTTTGGGGATCCATATGAACTCCCCATTCTTGAGACTCACAGGCTACATGTGCAATCGCTGAATTCAATATTAATGATTGAAAGCACTTTATACGGCATAGCGAGCTAATAAAATATTTTACATATCTTAAAAGTGTATGTAATATCTGGAAAATACTGCATTTACAAATAATCAATAAAACTACAAAATCTTCTCCAAATGTGAAATTAATCTCCAAAGGTCAGTTAATCTACAAATATATTATAAACCTATTTAAAAATACAAACCTTCAATTCAAATAACGATATCTTCTTTCCTTTAAGGATTACCAACAAACCAGATCCAAGAATTTGTAAATCATAAACTTCGCTGTATTCTCAAGATGTGATACTCCAACATAATCAACATCAACGAGAAGCAGTTGCAGCGTCGAACCACAAGAGTACTGCAATAATCTGGAGAAAAACAAGCCTCCGCATGTAAAGTGCAGCCTAGGCATAGACAAGAACCCTTAACAAAGATATAACATCGATCTCAAAAATCATACGGAAAAGAAATTGAAAACTAAGTCACGGAACTAAGTAAATAACAATACTAGCAAAAAACAGAACACAGAACACTGTGACGTATTTCTAATAGGAGAAATAATCGAAGCTCAATCACCAATTTCATTTTTTTTTTTTTTAATGGATAAATTCAACACTCAGGGTGTACCCCTATGAATGCAGAGCATTGTGTTGAATGGAAGGAAGATTGATAGGTGGGAGAAAGAAGAAGGGAGAATCAGAGAGGGAATGCAATCACATAGGACATCGATAAAGGGAAAGACACAATGGCTGTCTTGTGTCAAATGTTATGCCTTTACTACAATGAACTTCAGTTTATCAGTGTCGACTATGAACGCATGTAGCGCTAAAGGCCAAGCTTTTCGCATTCACTCATGTTGTGCGTGATATTTTTGTACATGAATGGAAGGGACCTACTGTTTTATGCCGAATCCGAACGGCGAATTGAAAAGCTTTTCATAGGCAATTTTAACTCCTGTAGGTTTGTCATTGCCTGCCAAGAGCTGATGCCGTGTCTAAATTTCGTTATTGTTGCATTTTATTTGGTTTTTTTTTTGTTGCCTATGCCGAGGTCACTCTGCGTAAGAGTCCAATGCACTACCGCTACGCTACTGCGACCACAAAGAGTTGTAGGCCAAGAAAATTAGATGATCTAAATTTAAGCCTTTCAGACTGAAAAACAGTATACTTCAGATTTTTATTACTCTATATATTCCTTCTTAGTCTGCAAATCTATTCAACTCCATCCATAAGAAGAACAGCAACATGCAAATCACTCACGATAACTGAAACAAACCAATTTTAAGCTTCTTAAACTATTTACCGTATACCTTGTGTCTGCTACTGACTGAAACTTTTCCAACAAAGAATATGTCAACAGACAGAAGATTGTGATCAATTGCAGAATGACAAAGACCAACTGAACTTAACAGGGAAGTGGGGCTTCTCGGCTGCTACTGTGTAAGTGTCACTTACACTTTACTACTTAATTAAGCATTTGGAAGTGATTGACTAGCTAGAAAGAGAATCAAGTACCTAGTAAGAGCATCATTTCCTACTTACATATCAGTATATACCGCCATCTCTGGCATCTTTCTGATAACTGATTATTCAATTCAAGGGATAAAACAATATTTTATAAGAAACAATTACATATACGGGTAATAAATAATACCTACACTGCGACTCCAACTCCAGCCAAAATCATAAGTGTGAAATTAAAAGCGCTAAAACCAAGTTTTAATTTCTTATTTATTCTAACAGATTTGTACTAAATATTTTCTCATTGATTTTCACCTCATCGCAGTATTTCATTGGCAACTCTTTTTCAAGAATAAATAATTTTATTGTGATTGCAATTTTTAGGTTCTTAAGGAAGCTCAAACATACAAACAATATGCAAGAAGTTTGTTTAACAGCACATAAGAAGGTAAAGCTTACATCACACGCATAAATATCATTATTTAAGTACGTTTACCAAACTACTTAGATACACACTCCCATCCACTCATTTATTTATTTACTTTAACAACATCAATGTAAATTAGTCTTAAACGTAAGCCTATGATATTTCATCTTTAAGCTATAGAAATAATTGCCTTGCGTTAAACAGTAACGTGCGATACATACATATTCGTTGATAACACATTTAATTAAATTTAATTAAAATATCTGTCACTCATACGCGGTGTAGAACGAACCGACGAATTTATTGCTTATATCCGCTTATATTCATACCAAAACACCAGTCAAAATGTTTACATACGAATTCGAACGTTACTAAAATTTTACAATTTCGTCTTCCATTTCCTTCTCATTTTCTTTTTCATTTTACTTTGCTTCTATGTATTTCACTTATCAATTTCATTTTATGCTTTACATAGTACCAACAATAATTTCTAATAGTAAATTAAACGTTGTGTTCTATCGATGTTATGCGTTGATTTTATCTTAACGATAGGCTCTATGCGATATTGTTTTTGTACACACACACAAACAACGAAAACAAAATCATATCATTTTACTTGAATGTCGCTTGAATGAATATTTTTGATGTTTTTCTTCATTCGATTTTTCTCTTAAGCTCATATCTCTTAGGCTTAACTTTAGGTTTTCTTTTTACTTTTCTTGTTTCATTCTACTTATAAATTTTTATTCAATTTAATACCTAAACGCGCACACAATTGCTTCAGGATATGAAAATCGATATCGTGCTTAATAAGTTAAGATGAAAGTATGCTAGAAAGATATCATTGAATTGAGAAATTGAGTGTGCGTGTTGTGTGTGCGAAAAGTTGAGGTTGCTTACCTAGCAGCATCAGCATATCACAGGAAAATTTCAGATTTTCACGAAATTCTTTTAAGTTGAAGAAGGCTAAAAAGTTTGTGTATACAATAATCTTTAGAGAATAACTTCAGCAATTTCAAGCAAGTAAGTATATGTATACTGCTGCTATAAATATAAGCGTTTATTTAAAATGTGATATATTTCGATGTATGTATATAAATATTTATGTATTTACATGGTGAATTGTATTTGGGTGAATTTTCAATTTAATTTTCACATAATATTGATAGGCTTATATGTTTATGTGTTTATATTTTGAGTGTCTTATTTTTTTTATTTAAAATTTTTCATTTTAGAAGAGTAAACAAATACGTATTGATAAATATATAAATATTTAAAGGTATAATTGGTACTAATTTCATTGTGGAATGAATGGATTAAAAGTATGTAAACAAAGAATAAATGTAACAAAATAAATGGGCAACCTAAAGCAAACATTGGTGAATAAATAAGAAATATTCATGCAACTTTATCCATCATTGCTTAAAAGATCGTAGCTTTAGTATTATTAGCAAATAGTTTATTGATTTCTTCAAGCTGAAGAGCCATAATATTTCAAATCATTAATGCAACTTAATTAATCTTTTCATTTTTTTTTTAAGAAAAATTGCCCTAGTTTGGTTAGTACGAATCTATACATATATAATTATATTGCAGAAAGCTGTATAAGATTTATTTTAACCCGGATCATTACAGCAGCGATAGCATTCATCATTAGATCAATATTAGTATTGGAAAGACAAAGTTCTCTAGAAATGTACCAAACTTATGCCTTTGCATCGATATAATATAGGTAATTTGGTGCAAATAAGTTGACCCTCAAAACTCTTTTAAAAAATATATATATATTATATATAGGTATATATTATATATATATATATATAAAATAAATTAAGGAACAATCAACAGCAGAATAAATTATTAAACAGAATCGCTAAGCCAAAGTAGAGTTTGTCATGATAGAAGGCGCAGCTCAAAAACACAACAAAGACAAAGAGTCCACGCCGGTGTCGAAGTCACCAGCTACTACAACAAAAGCAAAGCGTCCACACACTGAACTCTCTCCCGATCACAGTCAAACGATGGAGGAAGCAATAAAGCAAGCTATGGCAGGTGTGCAAAGTGAGGTTATGACTCAAATTAACAACTTTTTTGGCGAGAAACTAAGCAGAATCGACGAGAAGCTGGAGAATATACCCACAAAAAACGACTTACAGCAACTCACAGCAGAAATGAGTACAATGGAAGAAGACTTAGCCAACATAGCAGCAGAGAACCGGGCGCTTAAAGATTTTGTGGACCAACTAAAGGCGGAAAGGTAAGCGATCTCAGTAAGCCGCGATCTAACCTCGAGAAAGCTAACAAAATAAATATCGTGGAAGAGCAGCAGCTGGAAAAGAAGAACATAATTTTCAGAAATATTAATGCAGATGGTTTCCTGGTGGAAGCAGTAAAATCTGTGTGCTGCACGGAGCTGAAAATCAACAAAGAAGAAGACATCTTCTCTACGAAATGGTTATACTCGAAAGGTGGCAAAATATCGGTTGTAGCAGAACTGGGGTCTGAGCAAATAGTCGGCGAGGTGCTAAAATTTAGCAGAAATTTGGCTGGCACAGAGATCTCAGTAAGCCGCGATCTAACCTCGAGAAAGCTAACACAGAAGAAGATAATGTTAGAACTGAAGAGGATGCTGCTATCCATAAAGCCAAACAATCCGGTGTACATACGTGACCATAAGCTAAAAGTTTACAACAAATGGTACGTGTGGCGAAAAAACAAACAACTGTATACAGGACAGACAGACGGTCCTACGGAGCTGAAGAAAATCTATGGAAATACTATTGATGTCACATCATCAACTACAATGAACTTGAAACAAAAATACTAATGCAAAAAACTAATAATATCTAGTAGTAGCAATAAACAAAAAAATATTTTTGATGGAAGTGAAAGAATTTTGTACACCTTGTCGTATAACATAGCGGGGTTAAGAACGAAACTTGATCAAACTACATTTATAAACTATGTTAAAACTAAACTAAAAGAGATTTAAAAGTATTGAATGATTTAATGTTAGAAAAAAAATTAACAAATTTTTCAACATACAGAAAAATTTTTAAAAAGGGAAATTAATAGACTAACGGCGAAAGCCCTGACCTATAACTGTAAGCTAGATAAGGTATTTAAGCAAAAATGAATTGTAATAGTGAAATCAAATATTAATAAATACTACTACTATATGTGTAAATGAAATTTTCTGTTTTTACTGGAAAAAAGTTGTATTTTTATTTTTATTATTAGGTTTATTTATTTAGTATTTTTTCATGTTTTCTGAAAATTACTCTGCTTCCTCTTCTCCTGTGAAATGCTTAAAATAGAGTTACTATCGATTAATACCCTAGACCATAGACATAGTTTATATGTGAAAATAATATATCCATATACCGATAAATTTATATAAAAATAATCAAATAATTTAATTTCAGTGAGTAATAATTACAGTACAGGTGCAGCACAAACAGGTAGAATATCTATATTCACACACAATTTCTCAGAAGAGTTTGCTTCCAAAGTTTTAAAAAGTCATAATGTTTAATCTAAAATAGAAATATATTTGGTCTTGCAACTAAATAATAGATAAATATTACTCATACTACATGTAGTACCACCCAGTTACTAGGTAGTTAGAAATCGTCATATATACTGATAGACGCGTATTGTATAGTATAAATGATTCATATTTTAGTGTCCCTTTTAGCACGCACATCCTGAATTTCAGGTTTTATTTTGGGCATTTGGGCACCATCGATTAAGGCATTCCTTTCCTCAATCGATTTCGTGAGCTCATTTTCTTTAGATTTTACAAGACTTTTGCATTTATGGTGTTCGCATATTCAATCCCCCTACTTGACTTAAAATGTAACATTAACTGGTAACTGATTGTTTCATGTACTGCTGTAACTCATGTCTCGCATGCTTGAGGTTCACACATTCCTTAACGTCGGCCTTAAGCATATTTGTAAAAATTTTACAGAAACCATTAATGTACGCTTAAAAATTGAGTCAAGTAACAGTTTACACCAACAACCTGTCACTCAATTTATCCCTTACATACGATCGGCTGATGCTAAAATTAAAATCCCACCCTGAACTCTCCAGATATGATTAACCCCAAAACCCATCCTTCACTCTTCATTTCTGCATAATCCGACTTAGAAAACGATTTTTATTATTATCTACTTTATTTGTGGTATGACTCATTTTGTCGCATAGAAATTGAAAGGTATGACGAAGCTTCTATTAGTTTCTCAATTAAGTTGTGGACAGCTTTAAGTGTGAACGCGCTTAATTTAATCATAATTTAAATTCAACAAAAGTCAACAACAACCACACAAACACATTTAGAATTACGAAATTCTCCAGCTTTTTTTCCTCTAGAATTTTCTAACTGCTTGTATGCTTGAGGTTTTAAAACTGTGAAAAACTTTTCATTCTGTGTGTTTGTGTATGTGTGTGTGTGTGTGTGTGTTTAGAGTTTATCTACCTCAAACCGGCATAATGTCATAATGTGCAGAGCAACGGTGAAGAGTCGAAACACAAAAACTTTTTAGCGGTTACTGTGCTGCGTTTTTTCTTCTATGGAGTATTTTTCCCCCTTTTTTTCTTGTGTGTGAAAATTTGACATTGACAGTCATGTCACAGCTTGACAGTGACAATAACAAAATAGAAAGGAAGAAAAAACCCAGCTACTGGT
This sequence comes from Palloptera scutellata, assembly GCA_958295655.1. Lineage (NCBI taxonomy): Eukaryota > Metazoa > Arthropoda > Insecta > Diptera > Pallopteridae > Palloptera > Palloptera scutellata. Next base: position 49,010,214 of record OY282449.1, read on the forward strand.
CACGTTATTTTTGTTGTTGTTGGCGCTGCCACTGCTGCCTTTGTGTTGTAGCACAGCGTCCAACTAACAATCAGTGCACACACACACACACAAAAATGGTCACTAACCCAGACACAAGTGTGCCCAGTTTTTTGTCTCATCTTGTTGTTGTAGGTCGCTTTTCCCTTTAGGGGTAGTTTTTAGCCTTTTTTCTCTTGCACTGCTTGCTATATTTATGTAGTTTTCTGACTATGGCGGTGACCTTCTATTGCCATTTATGACATTTTTTTCTTCTTTCCTCTCTCCTCATTTTTAGTACTTTACTGGCAAAACTTTATCCGTTTTGCTTTTTAGCCAAACGGCTGCAGCCAGAGTAGTAGCAACAACAACATTAACTAAATATCTAAACACTAAACGCACATATACTTTAGTAAATTACTTTGGCAATTAATATTTGTATCGTTGTCATTTTCGTACTTTTTTCTCAATTTCGCTCACTCAACTCCTATAACTTACTGCATCGCTCGCCGCTCGCAGCTATAGAAAAAGATTTATCTTTAAATTAAATTTAAACGACTCAAAGTATGCTATAAGACTATGATAAATTTTGTGTGTATTTGTGTACTTATTTTATACTACATTTTGTTGTTTACTTGTGTATTTTTTGTGGAGGCTCGTTTAATTTTCGTTTTACTTAATATTTTTATGGCTGAAGTATAAATAATTTTTATTATATATTTCTGTATGCCCACGTGTGTTTCTGATATCGCGCACATGATCTGTATGACCAAACAACTACACTACATACAAAAATAACAAGCGGCAATGGTAAATATAGTACCACTAGTAAATAAACTCCACAACATGAAATTTGTTGCTTGTGCTGAATTGGCAATTATTTGTTGTGATTTATATTTGCTACTGATAAAAATGTGGTACCACATTTTTTTTTTTTTTTTTTTTTTTTGTATAATTTATGCCATGAAATATTTTTGTATTTAATATATTTTTATGTGTGAAGCACAAAAATTCGGGTGCACAAATTATAAAGATACACAATATTAAATTAATCATCTTACTTAGCTAACTACTTATGAGAACTATCATAATGAGATATCAAGCAACTGCTGCTGAACCAGATTTATTTAATATTGTTCGAATGATATTAAAATTACTCAAAAGAGCACACCAATGCAATTGAAAACGAAAATTATCTATTGGAAAAATTAAGAGAGAAGCAAATATTTCAAGAAAAACTACATTGCATTTGCATTGAAGATCGCGGAGATCAATTTGGAATCCCATGAGGTGCCCAAATTAAAAGTAAAATAAATACAATATAAAAAAGTGGAAATGATAGCATACCTGCCATCAAGTCGATTCTGAGGCAATGAAGTTACAAACTCTTAATCTACATATTTCGATTGATGAGACGATGCCCGACTGGAAGGACTCGGTCTTATCCTTGCTTATTTTCTTCTTTTAATGGCAAAGCAGGCCATGGAGGGCCTATGTCGAGCTTTTCGCATCCACTTTACTTACTTACTTTTAATGGCGCAACAGCCCATGTAGGGCCTAGGCTGAGCTTTTCGCATCCACTCATGTTGTACATGAATGGAAAGGATCCGAACGGCGAAGTGAAAAGCTTTTCACAGGCAATGTTTTACTCTTGTAGGTTTGCCATTGCCTGCCAAGAGGTGGTTCCGTGTAGAAAAATTTTTGATTTTGCCTGTGCCGTGATTCGAACCCCGGACACTCTGCGTAGCAGTCCAACGCACTACCATTACGCCACAGCGACCACTCCTGTTTTATATTTTTCTGCATGAATGGAAGGGTCCTCCGACCGGCGAAGTAAAAAGCTTTTCTTTGGCAATTTTTTTTACTCTTGTATGTTTGCCATTGCCTGTCAACGCGACCACCTCGCGTGTAGAAATTTTTTTTTTACCAACTACGCCACGGCAACCACACGGTCATATCCATTATCCTAAACAAAAAGAAACATGGTATTTATATCCCATTCTAAGCGAAGTGGGTTTTAGTGATTGTCGAAGGTGGCGATCATAATGGCTGTGATATATATATAATGGCAAGTTAATTGATCCCATATCTCCCAGGTGAGAGTCTAGTATGCTACCCACTAGACTATTGATGTTATCACGGAGAACCCCATTCCACAACAAAGTCCTTTGCAAATAACCAATTTGTCACTGTACGAACCGTACCCAGTAAAAACTAATTATACTTTTTTTATACTACAGAAGGCCAGTGTCAGTAAGAGATTCTTGAACTTACCCAAAGATGTTCACTGTAGATGGCTGAACTTTCAGAGAAACTTGACAGTTAGAAGATATGGAAATATTAGATAAATTCTAGGCCTTTAGGCTGATATGGCCTTTGATTCGAATCAGTATATTTGATAATAGAGTTCTGGTTGAGTTAACCTAGTGTAGGAGTTAGCTGTGACTAATAAGTAAGCGGCCTCGTTGTTTACATTTCGGCAGTAGCTCAGAACAATGACTAGAATTGTTCATAAATGTTGTCAGAACTTTCAACGCTGCATGCACCAATCAGACCATTCTTTAGATTAATTTCTGAGGCAGCTTCAGGATGACAAACACTGAACTTGAGATTAGAGATTTCGTATGGTAAGATTCATTCATCAAATCTATTTTAAACAAATATTCCAAAAACAAAAGGCTGTTCAATTCTGTGTATCCTAATTTAAATATTACTCAAAATAACCCAATGATACTCAACCCACATACTTATGCATAATCAAATAAATTATTCTATTCTGCAAATAAATAAAAAAGAAATTTTTTCAATGAAGCAACAATTTTACATTTTCGTATAATGTCAAAGGATTTTATGTGCTTCATCCCTTCACCTGCGATTTCCCTTTTCTGTCTTTTCCGTTGTTGGTATAAAACAAAATCAAACTACGTAAATGCAGTTAGCAACATTTTCTACGTGTTTTTGTGACAAATTTCATTACACTTTACGAGAATTTGCGATGTACACAAACAAATGTAAGACAGTTGCATTCAAAACGCACACACATACACAAAGAAAAGCGCTCACATGAGCATGAATACTCACACAACAGACAAATACAGGCAAACATTGCAAGCATATTCGATTTTGTTGGCAATAAATTATGCACAAATCGAATAATGTGTGGCGGCTTTGTATGAATATAGATATGTGTCTGTGTGTGCGTGTGCGAGCGCTGTTGGTTGCCAAGTGAATTAAGGCAGCAGCAGCAACAGCAGCAGTCAACGTGTGAGTGTATGTTCTTGTGTATTAAAGTGCAACAGAGCAACTTGCGCGCTTCTCATTGACTACGTGTGAACGTGTTGCATGAATGTAATGGCTTTTTATTTTCTTCTTCTACTTCTTCTTCTTCTTATTTACTCCTTCTCTTCTTTTTCCTTTTTCTTCGTCTTCTACTTCTGCTTGTCTTTTCCATTCGTTTTTTTCTCTCTCTTTTTGTTATTGTTTTCTTGTGCAATGACATGTTCATTACGTGGTAAGAATTTGCAAGTGTCTCTTTGTGTATGTAAAGATTTACGAGTATTGAAGCAGTTTGATTTATATTTTTAAGCAGTAGTATTCAATGTTAAGTAGTAAGTGTGTGTGTGTGTGTGTGTGTGTGTGTGTGTGTGTGTGTGTGTGTGTGTGTGTGTGTGTGTGTGTGTGTTGAGTATGGAATGCTGTGCGTATGAGTTGTTATTAATTTATATTTATTAATGATTATAGCTTACAGGGTGCATTTTAGTGTCAGATATTAATTAATTATATTTATTAATGATTTTACATTACAACGAGCATTTTTGTGTCAATTATGTATATGTATAGTGAGTAGTTAGAAAAATCAATTAAAATTACAAACTTAATTACGGACAGCTTATAGTTTGTTAAAATAATACTTCAAACAGAAATCTAAAAACTCAACTGCTTGACATAGAAGAAAATTCTTCTTGCAATATTTTATGCAAAATTCGCAGAATATTTTCAATTGCAATCTTACTACTTCTTCTTGCATCCTTTTCATAGTACTTTTATTTATTGATGTTGCTGCATCTTTTACATTTTATACGCTTTTATACATACCCTTTAAATCTATTAATGTCTATGAAGTGTTCAAGGAAACTCGAATCAAGCCCCCACGGGGTGTGTGAGAGTAAGCAAACTTGGGCATGGTTGAGTTTCGTAGATGAATGAATTTGAACTGTTAACACAATAAACATAACAAAAAAAAGGAATACACATAACTTCTCTACATATGTATGTACAAGCAATGTAGATTTATACCTTTTATACTTATATACATAAGTATGTATAGCTGCTAGCCTGTATACATTTAGGCAAACATTCAAGCAGGCTGGCAGGCAGGCAGGAAGGCAGGCAACATATTGATTAAATGAAGATGACAACAATAAATGACATCGTTGACTTAAGTCATTACATCCACTCAAATGCCTTTGCAAAAGTTGTTATGCTTCTTCAGGCTTCGTATTCTATAGCTGACACTGCTGTTTCTTAGTATTCGTCTTTTCCTTCCTCGTCATGTACTTCTTCATCTACTACCAAAGCTTCTTCATCTTCATCTTCTCTGCCAGCAGCTTATTGTTTTTGCTCTTGTTATTGCCATTGTTGTTATTCTGGTTGAAATTGTTGTTGTTGTCATATATTACAAGTGAATATACAAGTGCCTGCTGCACAGTCAGTATGTTTGCAATCAACTTATGCTCCTAATGTTGGTATGCATGACTATATTCGTATGTGTGTATGTATGTGTTAAGCATGAATTTTATTTGAAAGCTAAAATCATTGAGAATTGTTTGTTAAGTGGTGATTCAAGTACTTTTATGCTAGTACCTTCTATACCGAGAGAAAGTAGCGATGGACATGTGTTAAGAGACACTTTGATTTTGTAATGGGAAATTTAATGAAATTGATGTGCTTATGCATGTGTTTGAAATAAATTAAATATGTAATAAGCCTGTATTGTAGGTACCTAGTAAATACTTATAAGCACAAATGATTTAATTAAATTAATTTTTCATAAATCAAGTGCTGCTAATAATACCAACTATAATATTTATTACATAATCTAAGAAATGACATACATATTTTTGCTTACATCTTGGCAGTTCTAGTGGAATACTATCAGTGGGTCTTGTACTGAATAACTCTGCTGTGAAATGTTATAGGCCACCACGCTTTTACTTTGTTGACACAACTGTCAACATTTCATTCGAAATATGTCACTACATTTGCTTGCTACTCATCATTTTCCCCTTTATTGAAAATCTCTTTCCCTCCCTTTCCCTCTGTTCCCCTTCATTGAAAATGTGCTGTTACTCTATAAATTCCTGCTTCGAGCTTTCTTTCACATGTCCGGATATTTTATTTCACTGACATTGATTGGGCTCATTTATAATTGTATAGCAATTTGGGTATGTTCTATAAACGTGTCTTAGCAGTATAAGCAACATGTCATGGATATTGTCTATGGTTCACTGATTGATTAAGTAAACAAGTCCGATATATTGATCCGTCTCTCATGGAATCTTACGGTGGGCATTGATTTTAAGGAATCTATATCTTAAGTATGCTCAAGTATGATCTTGACTCGTGATTATAGGACTATATCATCAGAGTATCAAGTGGAAGCAGGTCTAAGCCAAAGTTCTAACGTCGCGCAGATTCCACCTTAGATAGAATATCCTATCATGTTTTTCCTCACCTTTATTCTATTTTCTTTCATTTAATTTATAAATTGAACTTATGTAATTAAATTGCTTATTAGTCGAACGACTAGTTGTAGTCTTCAAAAAAATGTTATCTTTTTAGACATCGAAGATATTGATTAGACCAAATACTTTGTAGATATATAAAGAGGTTAGAAATGCTTTTAAATTATATAATATTTCTTTTTATCTTTAGTACGTACTTTCTCTTACCAAGATATATATTCTATGTAGACATTTTTTTCGGTTTCTACCGATTTTGCAATATAAATAATTAATTTTATAATTAGTCTAAATACAACATTTTCGTACTTTTTAAATACATTTAGGCAAGAAGCAGCTAAAAATGTATATTTCATTAGAATAGGTTTTTGAGAAGCTATCAAATTTACAAGCAAATCTTAGTCTTAAACAAAGGAAACCCAAGACACTGATCAAGCTCCAAAACGAATGCAAACAAAAAAGCGGATAGAAATTCAGACAAAAATTTAAATAATATTCGGTAAAAAAATCGGACTGAATTCACTGAAACAGACCGAATATTAAAGAAAAAGTCGTATCATACAATAGTTGATAGCAAAACTCAAAACTAAAATAGATCAAATTCAGAACAAAAATCAGAAACAGAATTCAGACCAAAACTTAATCCAAAGTAGACGAAATTCCGATCGAATTCAACCTAAAATTCAAAACAAAAACAGTGTGAATTCAGACAGTGTCAATTCAGACCACAAATCAAGCCAATCCAACCAGGATTGGCCAATATATCAATCCGTAAACAGGGCAAAACTCAGAGAAAAATTCAATACAAATGCTAAGTTTATCATCTGATCATCTTCTTTAGAATAATACTCAGAACCGAAAAAATACCAAATTCATACTAAAAATCATATCAAAATGAGACCAATTTCATAGTAAATATCAAAGTTTTTATCTACATACTCGTATATCAGATCAAAATACAAAACAAAAAAATTCATTCAAAGATCAGTTCAATCAGAGACAAAGATTATACTTAAGCACAAACAAAAAGCTGGGCAATAATTAAATTCTTACAGCAAGCTCTCCATCTGCACAGAACAAATCAAAAACCACTATTCCTGAAAAAAATATTAGAAAGTGCTAGATCTACCGAAAACTGTCTGAGCTACGGAAGATATAAGCTTTAAAATGTATAAAGATAAAAAAAAACGATAGTTCAACTGTGAAGTATATAAAACCCTAAGTTACTTTCAACCAAAACTAAGCATTAAATTTTTAGAAATTGACGCTTGGTAGGTTGATGCCTGCGGAAACCATGACCAACATGAAGTTCTATAAATTCTACAACATCACAAAACTATGAAAATGTTCGGCTAAGTTAAGAAGGACTGCAGGGATGACTCCTTTAAGCATCTGAACTTATGACTTGTAAAACCCTAAGGTTTTCTCTCTCTTTTCTAACTTTGGCCGTGAGTTCAGTTACTCAATGACCAGTTTGTCACTCGTCAATTCTACTTATTAGTTAACACATCGGGCAAAGCACCATGTTGTCGGTTTTTTTTTTTACTTTCCTACTACTATGTCCGGGAACCCAGCATAGAGAAACAGCTTAAGGTGTCACAGCCATGAACAAAGCACGACATTATAATACAATCTTTGACTAAACTATTTTGCCTATTGTCTGGCAAAACAATAGAATAAATTTTGATTGAGAGAAATTCGAGTTAGAAGGAGAACGCTATGGCTCGATTTTATGTATATGAACATTGTACATGTTGAAAGGCTTTTGAGTAGATTAAATTGGCCATACTTTTCGTACAAAATTAATAAGAATAGAGTTCTGAAAAAGAATCAAAAATATAGAAGGTACGTATGACTTGGAAAATTCGATTGAATTAAAGAAATCGTACTAAAAAACAGTGGGAAAAGTATGTAAGTACTTAATGAGTACTTATTTTATTTTCTCTAGTTTCAGTAAAATCTAATGTAGTCAATAAGTTGCTAAGAATAAGAATTTTCTATTGGAAAATATGAAATGAGGAGCTTAATGTGACTTTTTTTCTCTGGAATTCGATTTCCAAAATCACAACTACCGATGATAAATACTTTTTGTTTATAAACAAAAAAAATCATCAGCACAATTTTGTCATTCACATAAAAAATTCTTTAAATATTACCTGACGTTATTAAATTAATTTACATTTAAATCAATTTAAATTGAAGCATATTTTCAGGTGCATAATATCACAAAATATAATACTGCATAAAGTTTCAGTTAAAGCGAAGATTTCATTTCCGATTCAAAAAACAAAAAAAAAAGGAAAAATAGAAGGGCAGTTACAAAAAGAATTCCTTAATTTTGTTATCGGTTTTTGTATTTACGCCAATTCACTTGTATGTGCACTTTTAAGATAGCACCAGAAAATACGCTTTAAATATAAAATTGGTTAATATAAGAAAAAAAAAACAAAAATGCACATCAATGTAAATGCTGTGACCGGGAAAATGCAGCAAAAAACAAAAGTAACAATGTAACTATTACATAATTTTTTTTTTTTTTTTGATATGTTATTTCATCATGTCAACAATTATTGAATATTACAGAAGCTGTTAATACACACAAGCACTCACACACACACACATGCATACAAACACTATGGCATATTTACTGATATACACATAAACTTAAACACAAAAGCAACTCACATGCTGTGTAAACAAATACTCATAACATACAAACCAACGAATGAACAAACATGCAACATGAACAAACGCATGAACAAACGCATGAACACCACCATTGGCAATATTACTACATACTACTCTACATACTACGCTACATTCTACATATACACATACGTATGTATGTATGTACGACAGAAGCGCCGTAAAGTATGCTATACGAAATTGTTCGCAATGATATGCAATCAAGTGAATTATAATTGAGCCTCAATGATATTCATGCTGAGTTGCAAACGACGGGACATGAGTGTTCGTTTGCGTGTGTGTGTGTGTGTGTGTGTGTGTGTGTGTGTGTGTGTGTGTGTGTTTGAATACTTGGCGCTCTGATGTCCCATAAGGACTTTCATTGTAATTGGGAAAAGGATTTACATAACCAAGGTAGTTTTTTTGTTGTCGTTGTTGTGTTGAGCGGATTTTCTGCTTTTATGCTGATGACAATGTTGTTGTAATTGAGTTGGTGTTGGTGCTGCTGTATAGCTGGCTGCTGTTGCCAACAGCATCATCATCATCACAGAACTTAGTCATCGTCATCGTTACCGATTGTATATGTATGAACATTGTACATGCTGTTGATGTAGGCATATTGTCATCAGCAAAATCGTCATCATCGACAGCAGTAACTAGTCTGTAATACTTAGTAATATGTAAAAGCGACGACAACATCAGCTTAATCGTCTCATCAACAGTATGTTGTAGAACTTTTTCCCTTAGAATATTGACCTTAATATTTTGCTCGAGCAGAACAAAGTGCAAGCATGTTGATAATGATGCCAGCCAGTATGCTAATACATTCTAGTACTAGTTACTATACTAGTTGCTGCTATAAATTATTGTATGTATATTCGTACATATGTATATATACATATGTATAAAAATGCAAACATTCTATATCACTTTAGAACACAAAACAAAAGCGGGCGAAAAGCGAAAAATTATAGAAGGTATTTATTCTTCTAGTAAATGCCACTTAAATCCACTTAATTGGCGCAAATTAATCCAAGCGAAATGATGAAAAATTACGAAAATCCTTTTCTTTCATGCAAACTTTATTGCTGTTGCTCTTAGTGCATGTTGCAACGACATCATCCTTTTTTGTACAATATATAAGAAGCATAATTATTTTTTTCAAGTAATAATGACATTGAGCTTATGCGCTGGACATATATGTATACGTCCATACATACACTCAGGCTTCACTATTCACTCATTCTCCTTATATTTTTCGTTGTCTCTCTCCCCTACATCTTTTGGTTTTTCATATAAACAATATCCTTCCTTTGCCATCATGCTAGTGTAGCGTTAGCTACTTTACTTTAGCAGCTTGTGGAAAGATTGCGGAGATTCAGAGAGAGAGAGAGAGAGAAAGAGAGAGAGATAGAGATAGAGATAGAGGCAAAAAGTATTTCTTTGTTTATAGTGTACACAGTATAGCAATAGTAAAAGTAGTTAGCAGTAGAGCAATCCTAGCTTAAGCTGAAAAGTGTGTGTGTGTATGGGTGGGTGAGTGTATACTTGGAACAATAGTTTAAGTATAATTGAATTTTCAATGTTTCGGATATCATGATAAGGTATAGCTATATTATATGTACGTGTGTATATCAGTTCAGATACTCAGTTGAGTGCTAAAAACTAGTGAATAGAATACAAAAAGAAATTTTCAATGCTGCTCACACAGAGCGTGGTCGTTTAAGTAGTACAATAATGAAGCTTTAGATGTTACGTACAAAATGTTATATTAATTAAAAAATTATTAGGCATTTCTTAATTTTCAGCCTTACATTGCAGAAAATGTTCTCCCTCCACGCCGATAAAGAGATAAGCGGCAATTAAAGCAAACAATTTAACTAGAGCTCAATAAAGCAACTCGAGAAGGTTTTTGGGGTTTAGACTCCATGATCATAATTGGCTTAATTGTGTATTGATTGACCGCCAGTTATCCTAAGACTTGAGTACATAACTTGGTGCTTTAACGCCATGCTGATGGTTAATTACTTTCCTCTACATAGGAAAATTATTTTTCTTTCGAAATCGGGAATCGTGGTGCTTAGTTAGTAATTAGGCAATTAAAATGAGATATAAAAACTAAAAGTTAAAATTATAAAAATACTTTAATGCAGTTAAGTTGTGAAAATGTGCTTAAATTAGTTAAGCTTAAAATGAATATTAACTATATTGTATATTCCTATGAGCTTTTGACAAAACAACTTATCTCTGTACAAAATATCATAAATCTAGTCTTTTTAGTTTAAAATTTATACCATAAACTAGAAACTGGAAATTTAAACAGCAGAAATGCCGAAAAGGAACGCATCGAGAGGAAACAAAAGGAATAAATTTCTTATCTCACGATAGGTTGTCCACAGATCCACTGATATTTTCTGAACGAAAAATAAAATTGAAATTTAGTTATTTCGACAGTTGTTAACGTTATTGAGAAAATAACAGACTGATGCTGTTCATTTGACGGTTAGAACTGTCAAATATAAAATAACAGTGTTACTGTTATTTCAATAATTTTCAAAGTGTTACTAACATTTTTAAATGTACATACCAACCGGAACTATTGTTTTAACTGTTAAATTTATGTAAAACCACCTTTTTATTTCATTAGTATTTAACTGTTATAATCTAAACTACCATACGGAATTGTTGTTGTAACTGTTGAACCTGTTAAGTGTAAAATAAATATATGCCGATTGTTAATTTAAAAATGTAGTCTATCGGATGGGATTTAACAGTTAAAATTGTTGTATTATTATATGTCTGCGTTTCAGTTGAATTTACAGTTTTTCTGCTCTGAATGTATAAATGGGTTATCCAAAATAAGTTTCTGTGACGTTCTTCGAAAGTATGTTATATGGCAGGTGTTAATGTCTGTAAGTACTGGATGCTAGTAAGCAGTAGAAAAATCGTAATATTCTGTAAAATATTGAAATTAAATGCAACCGTGTGATCTTAACGTAGTCAGCAAATAACTTTCGTTCAAACTCAACCACATGAAAATCCCGTTAGATTTGCACATGAAAATTCTGTTAGATTTGCACATGAAAATTCTGTTAGATTTGATTCTGAGACATTTGAACAGTAAGTTGAAGTGAAGTGCTGACTACGGTAAGACAATTTCTTTTCTCTTCTTTGTAAATTATGTATAAGTAATGAATTGTAATGAATTTTTATCTTAGAAATAAACAGTTGCCAGTTACAGTTACTATCTGTTCTACTTCGAACTTTACTTCGACACGGCTGCCAGCCCATGTTCATTTGGCTGAACATGATGGGCTGAAGTTTCTTGCCGAAGAAATCGATTCCACTCCACGTTTCATTAACGTTCCACATTGCCTGCATGTTCAAACATTAATTCTAACAAAATAATGCATATTTTTATGCGCAATGCAATAAAATATCCATAAAATTTCATAATTACGCACGAAATTATAGACATTTGCAAATAAATAAATACAAATATCGGAAAAGTCAAACTTATATTAAATAATAATATTGCATACTCCTAGGCACTTGAAAAGTGCTGTTGTTGCTGAATAATAATATAAAATTCTATAAAATAAAATAATAAAAGCTTTTAATTAAACTATAATTTCATATGTTGCTTTATATCTCTCTCTATCTCACCCTGTCTCTTTCTCTTGTTACCCTTCGAAGAAATACCATGTCATATATGATAACTTATTTTTCAGCAATTCCATTTTTGTTATTTGTGTGTAAAGCAATTTATTAAAACCGTTTAAATAACATCAATAAAATCGGACTACTTACTTCGATGAAGAAGTAACACCAGCACCACCACGATACAGCGCAGCGTTGATGATGTTGCGAATGATGAAAATAATAAAAACAATAATAAACACTTATAAACAATCACAACACAAACAGATTTCATAACAGTGTATGTATGTTTGTATGTATGTGTGAGTGTGTAGTAATAATATTGCTACGCATGATATAAAAAACTGAATGTTGTTTGTGGATACAGCAGGCAGTAATAATCACGTATTTGTTATTGTTGATATTTCGGTATTAAATTGAATTGAATTTTTGCTCTACTGTTGTTGATTCTGCCGCTTTAAAATGAATTGAACAAATGAATGAGCAAATGAGTGAATGAATGATACCCTTCGGTAAACAAACAATAACAAAAATATGACAGCAAAAAACATTTTCAAACAAACGAGAGAACGTTTTTTTTTTATGTTTTGCTTTGGTTCCAGCTAAAGCAATAACATACATATAAGTTACAAATCGATTAACTTACACCACTCCACTGCATAAATCAACCACCAGCCTCTCTGCACTAACAACCAAAACAATAATGTTGTATCGAATTGAATTGAAAACGAAGCAAGCGAACGAACGATGGATGTTAAGTGCTGAAGTGAGTGGACGTTTGTGAAAATTATATAAAAATATTACAGAAACAAACAATACCATCAGAGTCATGAGCAAAAACCAACCAACCAACCAACCAACCAACTAACCCTCCAGCCAGCATGATGATAATGTTGATAACGATAACGATGATTATGAGGTTTCGATGATGCTGATGATGATGTTGATGATGTTGATGATGATATGAAAACAATAATATACAAACAAATTTGCAACGAATTGTGGTACAAAATAAAAGGCTCAGGCACACCTCAAAAGCTGAAAAACTTTTCACTCACAGACACAATCACACATGTGAATATTTTGTGAGAGTGTGTGAGTATACATATAAATATGCTTACATTTCATACGAGGTCATTGCACAGACGTTTATTATTATATTTTTCTTTGTATGCTGGCTATTGTATACGTGTGATATGTGTTCACTCATACACACACATACAGTCTTGCGGCTTAGAGCATAACCAAACCAAAATATTGAAGTACGAAGGGTTGTTGAGGTGCTGGTAGTAAGCGGTAACGATATCTATGTAAGTGTTTGCAGGGCTGTGAAGATATCAGCCCAAGATATCAGCCCAAGATATATGCTCTTTCAAAGCCATTCACCGTTCAAAGTTTACTGGGTACATACACACACAACATGCATATACCCAAATGGAACTAAAAGCACGTACACAATTTTTGGGCGCGCAAGTTTTAACTTTGTAAGTAAATTGTAGTGGAAGTGCTAGTGGTAAAAGTAGAAAAAGAAGCAGACAGACAAACAGACAGACAGATTTTTTTTTGCTATTCTTGTTTTTTCCTGAAGCTTTTGAAGTGTATTTTGAGGTTGAGTGCATTTCTATTTTTTCCTAATATTTTTTTTATTTTTTCATATTTGTACCGAAGAAAGATGAATTGTTTTTCTGTGCGCTTGCACGATTTTATGCCCTTTTATTTGCTTCTGCTTTCGATTATATCTGCTTGTTTGTTGTTGTTATTGTTATTGTATGAGCTAGAAAGTGGATTGCAAATGCGTGTCCTTGAAATTATATTTTCTGAAAATGTTTTAAAGTATGCAGGTAATAGTTACATACTTTAATTTCAATTCAAGTTCGATTTAAAGCACCCAAAATGAGATATTTGAATGAAATAATAACTAAAGAATAAATGGCTAAAGCAAAACCGCTTTAGAGAGGTTTCCTATATTTTCCATCGTACTTATAGAAACTACCTTAATCCTCAACAAAACTTATGAAATTTTGTCCTCAATAGTGATGGAGCGTGATGAATCAGAGAACACTCATATTTGATGGTATTCCTTCAACACTATAGGTTACCTGTTCACTAATTTAAATTGCTTAAAAGGTCAAGTGCCTTACCATCGACTTCATTTTATCGACACAAAACCGTATATTAAACAAAATACATACACAAAAAGCTTACAAAATTTAATATCTATTGCATACTTTTAGACATTTTCATAAATACTAAGATCTACTTAGTTTTCATTAATAAGAGATAAATATTTTAATACAAAATTGTGATATCAATATTCTGTTGTAATCTAATACATAGAAATGTTGATTTAAATGTTTTATTTCTCACTTAATTTAGAACTAAGAAGGTTTTTGCTATTATGTAACAAGCTTGCTCCGAAATATTTATAAATGATGTAAATATTTTATATTATGAATGAAATTAATAAGAACTTTAAGAAAAGTTCATAATATGTTTGCCTGTGAACGCCACAAACCACAAACCACAAAGATCACTTGTACCGACGATCATTTAATCAGCCTGTTCTATATACATTGTTGTTATTCTCTCTACGGAAAAGCTAACGTTCATTTCACCGTGCTTAAATACATGCATACCTTAAAGTATTTAAAAATATAAAGTATTTAAAAATATTGGAAAAGGAAAGGAAATAACTAAAATTACTTAAATTACCTAAAAAATTAATGTGAAATAATACTTGCCTGCTGATGCATAAAATTTAACAAGGTTAGGTTATAACCTAACTTACATATAACTTATACACCCTTATTGGGAGTTCCGGGCGAAAAAATATTCCCCGTGAATTTTTCTGAAACTTTTCCCCCCTATTGGCAATTCCGCCCGAACAAAATTTTACTGTGAATGCCATAGAGCATTTCGAACACACTATTGCGATGTTCTTACAAATCGATGGAGATGTCTATTGGGTGCAAGTGTGCTATACTATGCTCATGCAAAAGCAGTTAAAATCATTAATGTTTGTGCAGCATTGCATAATATTTGTATATATTACAAAAGCGATTTTGCTGGTTCAAATACTGACATATGAAGATGATGGGTTCAACATAGTTGAAAGTGCGTTAACTGCTGACTACAAGCGTAGTTATTTGAATGCTGGAGAACGCATTCGAACCGACATTGCTAACAGCTTTTAATCTTTTCTACTTACGATGCAATCTAACTAAAAACCTGTATTTTAATTTGATAGTAACATTTTTCCTGCCTTCTGCCTTTCCTTACCATCTTCTATCCCAACATACAGAGACTCAAACATGAATAACCGTTTTTACATGTTCAGACATAGTTTATTTTGTTTTTATGTTGAACACATTCGGACATAAGATAAGAACTAACCTAAGTTATAATATACATTTTTTATGTTGAACACATTCAGACATAAGATAAGAACTAACCCAAGTTATAATATACATACGTTTAAAAAAAAAAAAAATAAATAAAAATATTAAATTTACTTAGTACTTGAAACGAGAATTAAACTAAGTTTAGTAAAATTGAATTGGGATCGCCAATTTCTTTTACTTGTTTATTCCGAAGAATGTCCAATTTAATATTCTCTATTTCCAGCATTCGACGGTTCTTCTCAATTATCTTCTCAATCTACTGCCTTCTTTCTCAATTTCTCCATTTCCAAGTTATGCCTTTTCATTTCCAATATCGCTTCACCCACTTTGGCGCACAAATCTTGCTGCATTTCCAGCTCTTTTAAGACTACTTCGTTAGTTGTCATCTTACAGAATTTTCCTTTGGAGTTTAATCTTTCTTGATTAACAGCAGCTTGATTTGGGATAAGAGGATCATACGATGAACTCATAGCTTCAACCAATCTATGTTGCTTTCCCCACATTCCCCCAATATTTCATTTTCGAGAAATGTTTCTGCTTCTGTGCTTAACCCTTTTTCCTGCTCAGCCGTAGGTAATCCAAAAGCCTCTGAATTTCCAACACCTTCTACAGCCTCCTTCATTGCAATGTGCTGAAAAATGGACTCTTCTGCAGGTGAAAGTTTTTGGGTCTTATTAGGTCCACCTCCTATTCCTCTTTCATAAATTTTATTCAAGGAAGCCTTCTTCCGTACTTAGCGCTTTTGATCTGACCAAACCTAATCAAAAAGGATTCAATTAGCCAAAGGCTTATATAATCAATTAAATTTATCCTTTTTTTAATTCAGATACGGCCTTCACTGGTGGGCCTGAGCTATTCAACTCCAATGTTAATTCCTTCCAAAATTACGACACTTTTTCACGATTTTCCCTGACAAAACCTCTAGCAATATCAGGTTTCTCCAGCATTCTATTCAGTAGAACCTCGCTTTGAATCTTATTTATTGTTTCAATCCTTTAAAAAACACACAAAAATTATTTATCTCACTTTTCTTTGTTTTAACAATGCTAAACTTACATTTGTCCGGTGTTTTCGCTTCCAAAAGTGAAGTGAAAAATAAAGGTGAAAAATTCAAAATATTCCGTGTGAAAAGTGTTGCCAATAATGGGAAAATTTTCGAATATGAAATTCACAATAAGGGAAAAGTGAATCCGGGCGAATGCCGTATTCACAATAAGGGTGATAAGTTTACGTCTCACAAACACCTTAGCATCCATATCAGATATTTTTGTTTTTCCTCAAAATCCGTATGTAAGTATATTCAGTACATTTTTAAAAAAAGATTTCCTTTTTTGCTAATATTTATGTAAATGAATAATAAATTTGGCTTTTGTTAAATTCAGCAAATACTAAACAAGATTCAGTATCGAGACTATTCCTTTTTGAAATTTTGTTTAAGTTAATTGTGCTAAATATTCGTTCACAGTTTGCAGAAGAGAAGAGTGGGCTAAAAATACATACTCTATTAACTTATTTCTTCTTCTTCTTTTAATGGCACAATAGCCCATAGAGGGCCTAGCCCGAGCATCGATTAATGTTGTGCGTGTTATATTTTTACATGAATGGAAGGGACCTACTATTTTTTGCCTAATCAGAACGGTGCAGTGCCAAGAAGTGGTGCCGTATGGAAAAATTGTCTCTTGTACTTTTTGATTTTGCCTGTGCCGAAATTTGAACCCCAGACACTCCGCGTAGTGGACAAACGCACTACCAACTACGCCTCTATCGCTCTATCAACAATATCCGAAATTAACTCAAACTCCCCAAAATTATTGGAAAGAATATTGGCACACACTTTGACCATAAATTTGGTCACTCACGGTCATATTTGCTAGTAATGGTCATGAACGCTGATAACCGGAGAATTTGTTAGCCTTTGAAATATGCCTTGTCGATTTCAAAGTACCAGGATCAATGAAACCAAGCTATTTCAGCACTTTGACGTTATGATCCCTAACTAGAAATCTTTGCTATATTTGAACAGAAAGTTGAATGAGAAATTGCCTGCAACGATCACTAAACGAAATGATTTCGGTGACATGAGTGGTGGAGGGCAGACAGAAGATATTGTAACTAAAAGCGATCAGTTATGATTATTTCTTTTGTCGGTGAATTGAAAAAAATTCGAATTCTGTTGCCTCTACATTGTCTTCCTTAAGTACAACCCAACGATGTTCACCACCACCGTTAAGAGTTTCCGTTTTTCAATGAAAATGTAGGATTTCGGGTTCTTCTGATTGCCACTCTAAATATCGCTTGATGGGAATCGATAAAGCATAGTTGGACTCTGAAGATATTTCAGAATTCTCGAGTATTTTTCGGACTAGCAGAAATTGAGAAAGCTGCCGAATTTTCGCTAGTTTCCTCTATTGTAAATTAGAATTAAGGTAAGCCATTCAATCAGAAAATTTGTATTAGTACTCCAATTTTTTTTTTCTTTCTTAGCTTGTCGAGACCTAATCTTTTGTTGACTTTCCACAAAGTATACTTATACTTATCTATATCCATAATTATTTGCTTATATTAAGCAATTATACTGTGCAGCTGCTAGTTACTACCTTATAACTAAGCACTACATATTTGAACATAAGTATTTTTATCAGATTTGTTAAATCAAAAAGAAGTTAATTTTAACTCGAATTCGTAACTGCCAACCGAATATATTTCCAATTATTCTCTACTCGCATGCGACTACATGCAACTAATTAATGGCGCTCCGCCTACTGCGCTTCAGCTTACTGCTGCACCACACATTAATATACAATTGTATGTGGTAAGTGCATACTTCATATAAATATTAACCTTTCTACGCCCCTTTAGAATATAGTTTTGTTATTGTAATGTCAGCATTACGTGCCGCAAGAAAATCCATCATCAAACCAGAAAGAAAAGCGAAAAAAGTTACTTGGAAAGCAAAATCCAACTAAATAAATTGTATATGAAATTTGTTGTTGGCAAATAATAATTACAATTGCAAACATACAGCAACAACATAAGTAATTTAACACAACTCATTGCAGGAATGTGCTGCCTTGCAAATATTTATGCGAAATAACTCAACTTTTGTACTAATTGCATATTTGGTGTTCATTAGGGTCATCAATGAGGAGCGCCGCCGGACATTGTTGTGCAACAAAGGGGGATTAGAGGGAGAAAAAGAAAATGAAGAAAGAAAGAGAGAGAAGTAGTGTGAAAAAGTGATGAAATGAAGTGGTGGCCACTACACAGCACGCGTGCGCGAGAGCATTTTAGACTTAACATGTAGCAGGCTGATTTCCATAGAAAATAGTTCAGCTGACCCGCTGTGCATGTGCGGGTGGCCATCACTGTTCAAAAACACATAAAAACGTATTCGTATTGTAGGTGGGTGGAGTTGGTATTGAAGATAATGATGATGATGATGATGGTTTTCAATGGTTTCAATGTTTGAATGTGTGTGTGTGTCTGTTTACAAGTGGCAACAAAAATTTTGTAAAACTATTTGCCAAATTCAAATAAACTAACAAAAGGACAATAATAAATGAGTATTTGTTTGTGTGCGCATTTAAACGTGTATGTGTGTGTATGTGCGCGCTTGTGTGCATTGAAGGCGTGTACTGGAAAAATGTAAATTACAACAAATAAACAGCAATTGTGAATATTATGCAAAAGCGGTTTTTCGGTTTTACTAGCTAGAGGTAAAAAGCCGTTGATTACAAATGCGCTGCATAATTTTAGGTGCCCTCGAAAAAACAAACACATACATATAGGTATATGGAAAAAGTTATTTTGTGTATTTTAATTCAAAACCATACGAAAAAGTTATTATCATTTAAATGAAAACGAGAGCGAACAATTTTTGCGAACTTTTCATTTATTTCAAAGCGAATTTTAATATTCAGTAGTTTACTTACTTATTTTCATTATTTCACGTTGGTGCAACAAAAAACAGAAACTCGTTTTCAAATATTGCATGCTTACAAGTAGCCACTACATTAAATATGCTAATTATTACTTATGATAATAATTATGATAATGGGAATTTAAATGATTTTATTGTTGTGGGAAAGTTTTCTTTATGTTTAATTATGTATTCTGTAAATAGCAAAATAAAAATTCCCGAGGTTTTCAATAAGTATTGGAATATTTTCATAAGAAAGTGAAATGAGCCGCTATAATTAGGACATTGATAAGTGGGAAACTTTATTACAAATACAAAGAATGCTTTCCTTTCCTCATTTTCTTCTTTATTCCGGGATAGCCCGTGTCAATTAGACATGTCTCTAGTCAGTTATAACAGTAGTGTATTCTTGAGACTCATTTCCCGTAGCATGAGTAAACGTGGTCTTACCGTTATAATGGTGGCTATGTCACGACGAATCTTTGTTTCTCCCACACAAAAAATTAACAAACTTGTGGTCACATATCCACTGGCCAGTCAAGAGGATACTGATCAACTGTAGGTCCCATTCATGTACAAATATATCACGCACAACATGAGTGGATTCGAAAAGCTCGGTCAAGGCCCGCTATGGGCTGTTGTGCCATTAAACGCAGACAGAGAGATGAAAAGATACTAATCGACTGCTTCTAACCACAAGAATAATTTGCACCAAAGCCAGGAAAACAAAATGAAAGTGTCCTTCAGTTACGCATACTTGTAGAAGACATATGGGTGCATACCAAATACTTACCAGATGTCATTGGGATACAATAGATCTTGTAGGAAGCAGTGCACCCATCAATAATAATAATAATAATAAGTAAATAAAGTAAAGTAAAGTCTAATTGACAAAGCCTGTATATTGCGTAAGTGTAAAAAAAGGTTCTTACTGCTGTGGGCAAAAGTTAGTAAAACTTTTTAATTTAAATTTCGCGCGGAAACCCATTCATCAAAATATTATTTTTTTAAGGTTGGTATGACTGTTCGGTTCGGTGACATCTGTGCCAAATGTCACATCAAAATAATCATTAGTGTTTAGTATACGCTTGTCTTTCTGAAGTACAAAAAGTGCATTCGGCGATTTTCACAATGAGTGAAATTATTCAACAAAGAAGTTCCATTAAATTTTTTGTGTGCGGAATCAAATTTCTGGTCCCGAAATGTTCAGAATGTTGCAAAAAGTCCTTAGGTGATAATTGTATGTCGCGAGCAAGTGTTTTTGATTGGTAAAAATTGTTCAAAGATGGTCGAGAACGCGTTGACGACGAACCACGTCCAGGACGGCCATCAACATCAACTGATGATCAACACTTCAATAAAATCAAGTAATTGGTGCTCGAGAATCGACGATTAACAGTCAGAGACCTTACTGGCATCGTTGGAATATCGGAAGGATCAGTGAAAACCACTTACGACTTACTGCATTAATGCATAACTACTCATCTAAATAAGATAAATAAATTAGCATTGCAGAGGCAGAAGTAGATTAAAAGCAGAGGTTTGAGTTTTGGGTTCAGTGAAGTTTGCAGCATATAAAAGGAGATAGCTGGTGTTTTCCTCATCTTAGAGTACTTTAATTCAGAAGCAACGTTTCATACGACTACAAGCTCTACACTCTGAGCCAATGGGGACGACTCTTAGCATCCTTCAACCTAAAATCATCGGCATAAGTAAGACTGAGTGCTTAATTCAACCTCAACCGCATGTTCTAAAGTCAATACATAGTAATTTATTGAAATACTCAATCAAGGCGTGTCTGGGAATGTCTAAAGCTACTGAATGAATGAGGCAAGATAAACAAGGTAACCATTTACCGGATCCTTGGACATAAAGAAATACATGGTAACGAGGTAGCCGATTGGTTAGACAAGAAAGAGGCCAAGAATCACAGAGAACCACTTTATGTCTGATACTAAACAAGTATGGTATAATCACAGGATTATCACGGGTTTCTTTTCAAGGCATTGCAAACTGGAAGAACATACAATATGAGAAACGTAGGCATTGGGCAGCATAGTATCATTCGTTTTGTTACATGGGAAATGAGAGGTGGGAGAATATCTTCAAATTATCTATCAAATTAACAACATGAATTCCTCAATTCCAATTTCAATTGTTTGTCTATTTTTCAGTGATCTTCAAATCGTTCTTATCACAATTTCTTTCATTCTTAATTACATTTGAATACATACTCGTATTATTGGATAGTATACACATTTTCGTATTCCATTTAGTTGCAATCGCTTAAGTATTGAAAGTAAGCATCAATCTCATTAAAAAGAGAAGCTCAAAACTTTTAATTAAGAATACCAACTCAATTTTATGTATATTTTCCACAACCAGATACAGATTGTCGCACTCATATATGATTATTGTACGAGTACCTACATACATATAACATGAAATTAAAATTTTTTTTAATTAAACATTAAACGTACTCGCAATAATAATCCTTACGATAAATGAAAGGCATCAGAAAAATCGAGAAAAAAAAGAGCAAAAAAGAAGTACACGGAAAACAAATATTACTTAATTCGCTTGAATGCAATTTCGCATTCCACTCTTCTTCAACAGCATTGTGCAGCGCTAGCGCTATGTTTTCTTTTAAACAATTTTTATTTTTTCCCCCCACTCCACTCATACACACACAAATACAAAAATGTCACTGTATGGTGCACAACACAAGCGATATCCTGCTGAATACTTCCATACTTGTGTATATGAGGGTGTATTTGTGTTCATATATCTGTAGATGTATGTATGTATGTGAAATTGTATTGGTAATAACGGTAATAATAACAATAATAATCATGAATTTAATCATACGCAATAATCCTTGCGGAATGTAAAAATGAAAAGAATGAATGCAATCTTCTCTTCCTCACTATCAGTTATATGTTCAAGGGTACGGAAGCGGCGTAGCAATTACAAAGGGTCTAAGTACTACAGATTAAATTTTTTGATATTATTTTAAATATCAGGGAACTTTTAGTTACACATTTACAATACAAAACCGAAGAAATTGAGAAAAAGGCATTAAATACAAATATTAAAATGCGTGAATAGTTTACTTACTTACTTAACTGGCACTACAACCGATGATCGGTCTTGGCCACCTCTACAAAGCTTCACCAGTCGCCTCTGCTATGCACGCGCTGGCGCCAGTTGGTAAGACCAAGTGCAGTTAGGTTGCCCTGCAACTGGTCTTTCCAACGGAGATTGGGACGTCCTCTTCTGCGTGTTCCGCCACCGTGGTTCGAATAAAACACCCTTCTAGCCGGAGCGCTTTCTTCCATTCGCTTAACATGACCCAGTCGGCGAAGTCGCTGGAGTTTTATATGCTTGACTGTGTCCGTGTCGGCGTACAGCTCATACAGCTCCTCATTCCATCTTATTCGATACACGTGGTCCACGCATACTGGACCGTAGATCTTACGGAGTATCTTCCTCTCGAACGATTCTAACAGCCTCTCATCATTAATGGTCAATTTCCACGTCTCTGCGCCATACATTAGGACGGGAAGGATGAGGGACTTATAGAGCGTTATTTTCGTCGATCGAGAGAGGGCTCTACTTCTCAATTGCCTACTGAGCCCGTAGTAACACCTGTCTGTTGGCAAGAGTTAGTCTCCGCTTGATCTCAAGGCTGACATTATTGTTGGTGTTTATGCTGGATCCTAGATATACAAAATCCTTGACGACTTCAAAAGTATAGTTGTCAACAGCGACATTTTGTCCAAGACATTTTGCCGTGACTCTTTGTTTGTTGACACAAGCTATTTCGTTTTGTCCTCGTTCACCACTAGACCCACTCGATGAGACTCCCTTTCCAGGTTGAAGAATGCTGCACTAACTGCTCGAGCGTTTTTGCCAATGGTGTCAATATCATCAGTGTATGCTAGCAGCATTACACCCTTGTATGTCGATGTTCGCAGCTCGAATTATTTTCTGCAGCGTAAGGTTAAAGAAGTCGCACGATAGGGAGTCACCTTGTCTGAAACCTCTTTTGGTATCAAATGGTGCGGAGAGGTCTGTCCCAATTTTCACTGCGCTGATGGTGTTGGTCAGTGTCATTTTGCCAAGACGAATGAGCTTTGCAGGGATACCAAAATCAGACATTGCGGCGTACAAGTGATCCCTAATCGTGTTGTCGAAGGCGGCTTTATAATCGACAAATAGGTGATGGGTGTCGATCTGTTTTTATCCAGGGCTTGAATAGGGCATTGCCTTGCACGTGTACACATCCTACGAATATATTGAGTCATATACATAAAAAGTAGTGGCAACACTAGTCACTAGTCCGATTATGTTAAACGATCACATGTTTGAAAGGTGGCATTTCAGGCTATATTGAATTGTGAAGATAGTTGTGTAATTCGATGCTAGCATAAAATGTTACATTGATTTAAAAATGAGTGAAATATCTAAAGATATACGCATACGGTATGTGATGCTTTATTACTACTTTATACTAGAAAAGGTAAAACTACCGCAAAAACATGCCGAAAAATGTGTACGGTTGTAACAGTGAGGATCCTGTGAGTGAACGCAGGACCACGAATTGTTTGGCTCGATTCCGTTCCGGAAATTTCGATACCAAAGATGCACTGAAAGTCACTGAAGAGCCGATTAAATTTTGCAACTGGTGGAGCCAGATTTATACGCAAGTTGGCAGGAGAAGGCGGAGGCAATAAACATCATATACAGATTTTTGACAGATTTGTTGGTAAAAATAAGTGTCCTTATATGCATTTATATAATTTCTCCGAATTAATAAATTTTATTATTTTCCTTTAGATCGTTTTGACTTTCAACGCTTGAAGGCTTACCATATCAGTGTACATATTTCCAGCAGAAAAAGAGAACAATAATGAAAGAAATTCAACAATAGTCACGAAATATACAATGTATGTATGTATTTGTATATATGTATGTAGGTATGTGTGGATTTAACTGTATGTTTGTGTATTCTGTAAATACCGCAGTGCATGCATACGAAATGCATTCATGTAAATTTCCGTGAATGGTGAGAATTTAAGTGAAACATTTTTTGAGAAATTCTTAAAATTCCACAGTAATCACCATAATTAACTGTGTACTGTAAAATCTTAAAATATTATGTAGTAAGTTCATGAAAGTAAATATTCTGAACTATGAATACTGAGAAAATATGAATAAAAAACCGCTGAATCTATTGGACTGGCTTTGTTGTGACGAAACTTAAAGGAATTACGAAACAGTTCCCTATGAAATTTAGTAACTACTCGTACATAAAATTGTATTCAATAAATTTCTCTGAAGCACACACAAACGAGTACATGTCAATTGTCATTTTATTTCCAGAAATTCCAGCTGGGTATGCAGGTTCAGTAAGGGTTCTCTTTATTTCATGAAAGATAAGCTTGGCTGACTTCAACAAGTAGTTTCCTGGAAGTTCTAGGTGGTGTTAAGCTATCTTTTATCTGACTACATTAATATTAGTCTAACAAGTGGTATATTTGCAGGGTACTGGACTAACGTGATAGTGGTCAACGCAAAAGCTTGGCCGCAAGCTTTCTGTAAAAAATAATTTTTGATATTATTTTAAATTTATCAACAACCACAAATATCTCTAAAACCTAAGCTCTAACTTCAAATAATTTTATAATTTCTCAAACATTCAATTACTCATCTACAAATTAGCCTTGCCGCATATCAAACTGCTGCAGAACCAAAAAAAAAAAGTTACACCAGCATTAACTATGGCCCATTTGAGGTAGGAAGGCAACTCACCTGCCCAGTTGGTGAGAATGACATATTAACGAATCTAACGCAAAGCTATGCCTTCCTTGAAAATGCCCTTCAACCCTAAGAGAAGTTGAAAAAGTTAAGTAAGCAGAGTAGATATTCCTTTTTAAGTGAGAAAACATAAGGAAATTTATCTCTAGTGCTCCTCACAAATTTAAAACAGTGCATCACTTACGGCTACTAATTGTGGCTTGTTGCAGCTAAAGACATGGTCACAAAATGGGAGGGCGTTGAGTGGGTTCAGTGTGAAATAACGAAAGTTCACTGGTAACCTGAAGAGTTGTTAAATTTTCCTGTTATTACACGCTAAGAGTGATAGACTGACTGGCTAATCAGTTCCTTTCGCTATTCTGTGTGTGGAACATTAAAAAGAACACAGACCCTAGAAATGTGTCAGAGAGAAATAAAATGAAAAAAACTTTTTTATATTACATAGATCAATTGAAAAAATTTTCAGGTTATCTGAATTCTAAAGCTATGACTCTTGTGTCACTCTATCAATAAGAACAGGATTTCTAAAGGAAAGGAATGGATTTGTAATATAACCCAAACGGTATCTGGGTGATCATCAAATACTCAATTTGTCAATGTCTTATTGAACTACATACTTAGATGTTGGATTAGTCGAAGTACATCGTACATGAGGGGCACAATATATTTTATAGGTCTCACTGCTCTCAGCAATAACTAATAGAAATTTAACTCGACTTGTTTTAAGGTTCCACCTAACTGACTATACATTTTGAAAATAAAAAATTCTCTAGATTCAAAATAATAAAAAATACTTCGAATATATTTAAGTAATACATACTTGTGGTGTAAGTAGTAATTCCTATTTGAGAAAGAAATTTCTTTAGTGGAATGCTCATACCATATGATTTTGATTTTGAGATCATAAAATAACTCTACTCATCGTATTTTAAAGTCAAAATTTACAAGGATTTTCCAAGGCAGGGAACACATTTTTGGGCTTAATCATCTCCAGGGGCGCTGGAGACCCCTTTTTGGGCTGTCCTATTTGGCATTGGCATTTTATATATCAGGATTTCTTAAGCCACGGAATCCATTTTTTAACTTAGGTTTCAACTTAAAATGTTAGGTGATAAATACAATATTTTAACCTCTCTCCTCACAAAGTGCTATAAAGTGGGGGTTACAATTTCGATCCACTCTAATGTATGTATATACATTTTATTGGTTATGCGACGATTTTTTGCAATGCATGAAATTCTGCAATCTCATTTTCATCACCAACAATCAAAATCATTTGCATCTCAGGGCTTGGAATTGGACACGGCACTATTGTCATCAACATTAACATTAAATGCTGTGAATTTCATTTGCACTTTTCCAATTCCAAATATTTTTTTTTTTTTTTTTTTTGTAAATAGTTGTGAAAATGAGCTTGTAATTAGAAATGTTAAAAGTCATGCACGTCAACTGCAGTCAACTGTGTAATAGCATAAGCTAGAGAGAAAGAAGGGGAAAGGAAGAGAGACAGACAGTTAGATAAGGAAAGCAAATAGGCACTTGCGGTGGAGTATGACCGTAGAATATATTTGGAAAAGAAAACTTTTAAAAAGTATGTATGTAGACACACACACATATTTGCTTTTATTTATTCTTTATTTTCCTCTACAGGGTAGCAGGGATTTTTTATGGTACTGAAAAATAGTTTTTGAACACTCTCAAGAGTGAAGTAATGGATTTTTATTGGAAAAAATTGCTTAATTTGTTACAACATAACTGAAATTTCTACTGTTCAGAAATCAATTGATACATGGTAGCTAATCTCTGTGACTACACTAATCCCCGCTTAGCTGCTCAATTTATGGTTCAATTAAGCGGGGAATGGTGTTAACTGGGTAATTTGAGTACATTTTGCAATATAACTTCTTATTCTGGCGCAATTAATCCCAGTCGCAATTAACCGTGGTTCAATTAACCACTGATTACTGTATCAACTGTTTTTGAAAACGAAAATCATTATAAAGTCTTTAATCTAATTGAAATTTACTCGACAATAATTAAAATGTTTTGTATAATTTTAAAAACTTACCGAAATCTTAAAATGCTTCCGCCTTCCAGCAATTTTCGAAATATTTCTTTTATTCACTTTTAAATTATTTTTCAGAATATTCGACTACTAAGAAATTAAAATGGAATAGCTATTTTCTTTTGATCTTAATACACTTTTATAGACGATGACAAATTTTCTCCATATCCTTTGTGTATATATATAAATATTTTTTTTAAAAAACTTTTTTTTGGATTTAAGTCAAAATTTTTAACTCCGGATACACTACAACAATTTTGTTTCTCTATTTCAATATTAAAAGTTCCAAAGCGCGAGCAATTTTTGCGTTTCTTCTTCCTTTTGTATTTAACTTTCGTTGCACTTTTTTCCTTTTCTTTTTTATTTCTTTTCTACGTTATTTTGTTGTATTGTTTTTTGTTTTACTTTTGTTTTTAGTGCTGGGAGGATTAGAAAAGCATTGATTGCATTTCCGTTTCCGCTTAAGATGCTGATCCTTTCTTTCTTTGGTTTTTTTTTTACTGTTGTCTCTTTTTTGTTGGGGTTTTTTAGAAATGAGAATTTTAATTCATATTGCATTTATGTAAGATATCATACTTTTATCTATAAAAGAAAAGACACAAGAACTTGTTTTTTATATGCGTTGTCATGGCATTGGATTTGGGTTAATTAGGAAAATAAGATTTCACTTAAAGATTAACTAAAACTCATAGGCAAAGACAATGAGCAAACTTTCTCCGCGGACCCCAGTGGCTTCATTATGGCCGTATGGGTTTTTTGATTGGCAGTTATTTAGAATAGCTCTGCCAAAGCAGTGGTTAAGAAAAATAGCAAATATTATTCTGGAAAAATATTCCTTAAAATTGTGCCAATAGCAAAACTATCTCCGTACCTCTATTTTGATGTTAACGACTCTAAACGTCAAAATGTATACTACTCGCGAGAATACAAAACTTTAAATCCCTGACAAACAAAGAACTGAACGCGACAATGAGCGTAATTTTAATAACATAATCAATATCTCCGAAAATCATACGTCATCATTTTTTTATTTTTTTATTTATAAATATGTATATAAGTATATTACACTCAACATACAGGGTGCACCTCTATGAATGCAGGGCATTGTTTTGAGTGGAAGGAAGATTGATAGGTGGGTGGAAGACGTTCGGAGTAGATGTTGAACACAAAGTTGTTCCTTCTTTCTGGGCTTTCGGAATCAATTGTCTCGAAAAAAGAGAAGTAATTTTTTTTTTTGTTGAATAAAATGTTGTTTTCGCGAACAATTTATACTCTATAAAATTTTATGAGAATTTTGTACCATAAAAGAAAGGTCCTAAGTGTGGGTGCCAACAGGTGTTACTACGGCCTCAGTAGGCAATTGAGAAGTAAGCCCTCTCTCGACCGACGAAAATAACGCTTTATAAGTCCCTCATGCTTCCCGTCCTAATGTGTGGCGCAGAGACGTGTACATTGACCATCAATGATGAGAGGGTGTTAGGAGCGTTCGAGAGGAAGACATTTGATACCAAAATATCTACAGTCAAGTATGCGTGGACGACGTGTATCGAATAAGATGGAACGATGAGCTGTATGAGCTGTACGCCGACACTGACATAGTCAAGCGTATAAAACTCCAGCGGCTTCGCTGGCTGGGTCATGTTGAGCGAATGGAAGAAGGCGCTCCGGCTAGAAGGGTGTTTTATTCGAACCACGGTGGAGGAACACGCAGAAGGGGACGTCCTAATCTCCGTTGGAAAGACCAGGTGCAGGGCAACCTGACTGCACTTGGCCTTATCAACTGGCGCCAGCGCACGCATAGCAGAGGCGACTGGCGAAGCTTTGTAGAGGCGGCCAAGACAGATCATCGGTTGTAGTGCCAGTTAAGTAAGTAAGTAAGTAAGTGTGGGTGCTTTGTGGGTGTAAAGGTATTATTATTGGTATTATAATATGTTTTACTTTCTGATTAATTTCATTAAAATAAAAAAAAAAAAATCACCTCCAGTAATCTTACCAATTTCTTGATGAGGAATATTTTCTTTTAAAATAGCATTATTGTCAATCTTGCATAAATATGATAAATAAACATAATTTGACCTATTTTGGAGAAATTTCTTAAACACATTTATACCAGCATGTATTTAATCTTCAGTCGCGCCAACTACTCTCTATTGGAGAATATTTTTTTTGTTTCAAGATTGTTTGTTACAAGGCTTTATTTGAAAAACAATGTTTTTGCCTGTCATGGGTTAATTTCTTCGAAAAAGATACACTTTGACCTTCAATATACATAGGACGGTCACATGTCCTACCGAGTATGGCTATTTAAATTTTAATGACTTTATATAACAGCTCAAACATCTCAACAATTTGGTTTGGCTTTTCCTCTTTGTTCTTCATGACAAACAGAAAAAATCAATGAAGCGATCCTTCATTGAATCAATGAATTTTTACATAAAATTTCATGAACGCTTGTTAAAACATTCATTGATATTTTGCATTAATATTGTGCCATAACAAACTGAAACTGATTCTAATAAATTTTAATGAATTCTTTCGTTAACAACCGTTGTCAGAATAATTTGATATGTACTTATTTCTCTTATTTCTTTTTTATTGAATAGTGCAGGCGACCTCGATAGTTTAGTGGGTAGTGGCACTGGACTCTCACCCGGGAGGTTGGCAGTTCGGATCCTGCCTTGGATCGGTGGTTATTATTTATTTTTATTTTAATCTCATAAAACTTTTTATATTTATACCGATATGAAGTATTATAGGAAACTGTACAAGTTGACACATATTCTTTAGAAGTTTTAATGACCTTATTTGTTAATTTGTATTGCATTTTCGTTGATTGTGTTGATTGAAACAGCTGTCAATGAAAACGCAATCAATGATTTTATGAAGTTTTTCGGGGCATGGAACATTTTCGGATCCGTGTATTGGTCCCCCTCGTCCCGGGCGTACTCACTGAAGAGAGGGTGGGGAGTTACCCTTGACCCCTACTACCCTCCTCCTCATCCCTTCATGGATACACAAATTTGATAAAAATTAATAATGTAAGCTTGCTGAATAATCGAAGGTAATCAGTGACTGTCAGGCTGCACTAAGTCCCTTTAAAACGCCATTAAACAAGTTACGCCAGGACACTTCAGTGTGCATGGTAAATCCCATTGGCCAGGAACCAATTATCGGCATCAGTTTCGCACGAAATATGCAATGGATCAACGAAATCATGAGTTATGCTCATAGAGAAAGATGGTCCAGTGTCAATTCGTGCAAAGCAGCGAAGTTCAATGTGAAAGAACCTAACAAGAGAACAGCTGACTTTTTTCTCCATCTGAGAGAAAAGACCTGCTTGTCCTGGTGAGTTTGACCACAGGGCTCAATACATCGGGTCAACATATGGGTGTCATTGTTAACCGGTATGAGTATTCTGCCTTGTGGAGGAAAGAGATACCACAGAGCATTCTCCAAATCTAATCTACTACAGTTTTTCAGTTTCGCAAACTATTACTATACAGTTATCTTTACAGTGATTATGACTATCTCTGGACTGAAGATATAAGATCTTGGAGTAATCCTTCCAAGTGCATATGACTAACTCTTGAGTGAATAATCATCTGTCCTTAAAATACTTCAATAAGTCAACTTCCTTCTTTACCTTTTTTTTTTGTTTTAAATATTTCTGATATTACGTTTTTCAATCATTTATCACTTTTATTTTTTAAGATATCAAGTAAATGAATTAAATTTGAATTAACTGTTTTAAAAACTAAACGTGAAAGTGAACGTGAACGTGAACGTGAACGCGCACTAATTCTTAGACAAAGTACAGAAGTATAATGAATGACTTTAGTTATTTAATATACGACTTATGTTAGTTATTTTACGGTTGTACGAGTATTTCACTTATTTCTTTATTATGATTATATTCTCAATATGGCATCAGTTAATTTCTTGTTTTAATATTTATCATTTTTACACTACTTTTTTTACTAATTAATTTTATTAAGTATAATGATTTTTTTTTTTATTTATTTGTTGTTCAGCATTTGTGTTGCAGCTTTATTTTTGTTTAATACATTAGGCACTACATTAATTCCTGAATTTTGTTGTTGTTGTTGTTGTGGTATTTTTTGCTTTGTTAATTAATTAAATAAATAATTTATAACTGCACGTTACATTTGTATGGTATGTGTGCGTATATGTGTCCGACTGCATGTGTATGCATTTATTTAATGTGTCTGTGTATAATTAACGCGGTTTATTATTTTTTATTACCTACTAGTATAATATTTTTTTAAATTTTGTTTTACCAGTAAAATTATAGTTTTTTTTTTTTTTGTTCACTGTGCGCAGAGCTTTTAAAAATTTAATTTATAAATTGTGTTTTTTTGTTGTTGTGTACTCGTTTTATAATTTTTTTTTAATAACACTAAGTTTTTGCTCGCAAATATGTAGATATAAAAAATTTAATTTTGATAATTTTTAATGCATTTTTACTAGTTAAGTGTGCATTTTTAATGACTTTCACATACACATTAGAGTTTGTATTTTTTTTTGTTTTCAGTTTTTGTGTTTGTATTTTTATTTCTTAATAAATTTTATGCAAAGTGGATTTAATGTTGTTTATGGCTTAAATGTGTTTGTATGTAGTTAATGCCTGCTCTTTGTAAAGGTTTTTTTTTTGTTACCACAAAATTACTGATGATTATTTTAGTTTGTGTTGTTGTTGTAGTTGGTAGTGGTGGTAGTAGTAGTTAATAACTTAATGGTAGATAATATTTTGTTAACAGCATTAAAGAGCGATGATAATCCTGAAATAGAATAAAAGTAGTGGATTAGTGATTTAGTGGTTCAACCGACAGGCATATGTGTTGACACACAGACATACACACACACACACACACACACACACACACACACACACACACACACACACACACACACACACACACACACACACACACACACACACACACACATACACACACACACACACATACACACACACACACACACAAAAAACACAAAATAATAGAAACCAAAAAAAAGTGGAATTTGTAAATAGCTTCCATATTTTATACATTTGTCACAGCCCATTTATCACTTTGATTCTAGCAGTAAGTCTGTTAGCTTATTACTTTTTGGGAAAATAAATTATTCTTTAAAAAAAATTTTAATATTTTTTATAACTATTTTATTTATGTTTTGTTTCATAAATTTTATTTTATATTTTCACGTAATTAAAAATATATTAAATATGAAGCAGAATCTAGCCACAAATTATACGCTAATCGATTTAGTGTTACGTTTTTTTTTTGCTTTTTTTATTGTTCTTCTGTGATAAGTGGCAATATTTAATTGCTATTACGGCCAAAAATGTAATGGAAACCAAAAATAATTAAGTTAAATTTTTAAGCATTTACTTTGCTTCTATTTGCACTTGTTGTTGCTTTAAATATACCTAGTCTTGCCATAACTTCTGTTACAAGCTTTTCAAAGTAGTAGGCTGTGAAATTTTAAATTGTATAATCCCGTTATTCGAATATTTTGGTACAATGTTCCATTGCAAAACAAATTCAAATCAGTTTGGTTTAAAATTTTGCATAATTAATATGGAGTGGGGCAATAATGAAAATCGCATCGCGGTGATTGCATTGCACAAATGCGGAAATAGCGTAAGTCAAATCTTCACGTTGCTAAAAAAAACTCGAAATATCGAAAATGTTTGTTTATCGTACCATCGATCGTTTTTTGCAATCGTCTCAAGTGGAAGACATGCTGAGAAGTGGGCGACCTCGCGTTGTTCGTACGAGTGGAGCCATAAAAGCTGTGCGGTAGCGGATTCGCCGAAATCCCTTAAGAAAATCATGGCTAGAGAAATGGATATGTCTTCCAGATCCATGTCACGACTAATCCGTGATGACCTCCACATGAAGGCCTTTCGCAGGTGCACAGGCCATCTTTTAACTCCACGGCTAAAACAAATACGATTGGAAAGATGTAAGAAGCTTTTGCAGTGGCACGCAAGAAACGGTCATGAAAATTCCTTTTTACGGATGAAAAAATTTTTATGGTGAATGAAGTTTTTAATAAGCAAAACGACAAAATCTATGCAAGACCATCTGAAGAAGCTAAATTTATTGTGCCAAGGGTTCAGCGAGGTCATCATCCAACATCCGTTATGGTCTGGTGGGGAGTATCCCATAAAGGCGTCAGTTTCTTGCATTTTTGCGAAAAGGGCGTTAAAACTGGAGCAAAAGTATACCAACAATATGTCTTGGAAGGCGTTGTTAAAGACTTGACAATAACCCTCTTTAATGGAGAGCACTGGGTCTTTCAACAAGACTCTGCACCGGCACACAAAGCCAAAACAACTCAAGAGTGGCTACGTCAGAATATGCCAGCCTTTATTAATGCTGAGGATGGCTCTCGGGAAGCCCAGATTTGAATCCCCTTGATTACAAATTGTGGTCAGAGCTAGAGGGTGTGGTCTGCAAAGTTCGCCATTTGGAGAGTCTTAAGAAAGCTCTTATTTCAGCAGCGTCACCAATACCCATCGAAACCATACGTGCCGCTATAGCCCAATGGCCTGATCGTCTAAAGGCGTGCATTAAAGCGGGAGGCGACCATTTTGAATAAGATGTTGATTTTCAGAAACACTATAATTTACTAACAAAATAAAAATTAAAACACATTAAAAAAACTCGTTTCTTTAATTTTTACACTATATTCAAATTGTAACAGAACTTATGGCTGGACTAGGTAGATACCATACATAGTTGGATATCTACTACACAGAAATGTTGTGCACAGAAGGAGAGAGCAACAACCCATCAGAAAAAGTAGCAACATTTTTCTTAAAAGCACTTTAATCATCAATGCTGATCACATACTTATGTATGATGATGGATTGAGATCTTCTGCTATATAAACGATATAAACGAACCTCACTATAATGTAAATCAAAAACAGCTTCTGCAGCGTTCATTTCATAGGAATTGATATGGGAAAAGCTACTTTTCAGCAAGTTTTAAACTGAATCAAACTATAATTCTTTAACAGCTCTTCAATCCAAAAGTAATCAACAATGCAACCCAATTGCCAAAACCCGAATAACCCGAATAGGCAACAACAGCAATCAGCATCTCAACCTCTGCAACATTCATCCCATCATTTATCTACAACTATCGATAATTACTCATCATTTAAATATACAGAAATATACAAAAAAGTACCGGGACCATAAAATATTTATTATTCATTCAAATTTATTGAATGGCCCCTTCCGAAATAACACACTTATGCCAACGATTCATCATTTCGCATTTTCAGACACATTTTCCGAAATCGGCTTCAGTTATCGGCACCAATTCTTTTTTATATCTTCTATTCTTCTACTCAAAACGGGTGCCTCGAAGTGGTATTTTTTTATTTTTTATTTTAATTGATACAGTCAACACTTAGTGTGTACCCCTATAAATGCAGGGTATTGTGTTGAATGGAAGGAAGATTGATAGGTGGAAGGAAGAAGAAGGGAGAATGAGAGAGGGAATGCAATCGCACAGGACACCGATAAAGGGATAGACAGCCATTGTGGTGGCAAGTGTTATGCCTTTACCACAATGAACTTCAGTTTATCAGTGTCGACTATGACCACATGTAGTGCTAAAGGGCAAGCTTTTCGTATCCACTCATGTTGTGCGTGCTATATTTGTACATGAGATTTGGAAAGAGAAAAAGGTCAGCCCGTACCATCATATGAGTTGAATACGGTAGGTGTTCGGTGAATGTTGTTGAGTTTTTGGCCAGAAATTCGTTTACAATTATGGCCTTATGAGATGGTGCGTTGTTGTGGTGCAAACTCCATGAGTTTTCTATCAACAAAAATGGCCTTCTTCGACGAATTTGCTCTCTCAAACGCCGCATAATGCCCATATCATTTTCTTTATTTACCGTTTGACCTTCTGATAAGAATTCCGATTCACCAGTTCCTTCACATTATTGATGTTAAGTTCATTGATGTTATTGTTGCTGGCCGACCTGAGCGTCCACCACTACTCGATCGCTGTTCGATGCACTGAACCACTCATATGCACTTATTTTTTGATAAAGTAAATGTAAAAATCAAATATTGCACGTGGACACAATGTTCCTTTACACTACAACAATAGGATAGGAATGGTACGACAGATTGAAGATCTTTTTTTTTATCATTTCGTTTTATTTATGGAATAAGCTGCCTGAAAAAATGTTTGATTGAAATTGTCACCTAACCAAATGCAAAGTGTACATTCACTGATACTCTCTCACCTTTTCCTCATCCGTCTGACCTATCTTCTGGTCTCAATCCACATAATGCTTTGCACTCATAAGAGATATCCACTGCGGATAGGTAACTACATTGAAAGAGATTTGTTCCTATTATTCCTGAAATTCTATTCTCTGGTAATTTTTTCTTTATAACATGTACACTTTAAAAAAATATTTCTTTAAAAATTCTACATTAACAGGTAAACCAAAATTCCTTCCTATTTATTTAAAACGAAAAAAAAAAAACTTCACTAAGTAATATTTTATACTCGTATACTTAGTATCCTTAGTAACAATTTTAACAAAGCACTAGTAACAAAGGGGCAGTAAAAAGCGTAGTAAATGATAGCACTAATACTATTTATTGCACTTATACTATTGCTATAGCTACTACTACATACATACATACTTATATGCATATGCTTGCATTGATATGCATATGTATGAATGCATGTGTGTGTATATGTGTGTTTATTCTTATCTTTCACTTGCATTTACAAAATGTCGCATAACTACTTTTTCAAACATTTTATACGCGCATACAATTTTCTCATACGTTTCTTTTTCAGCTACGAAAAAAAAACGACGCATTTTATCTTTTATGCAAAGTACGTAAAGTAAAAGCGCAACTTTTATAAATGCAGCAGACATACTCGTACATAACTAATTTGTACACATACATTCATACCTACATATGCATGCATATGCAACATACATGTGGATGTACATACATATGTATGTGTGAGTGTGTGTTAGTAGCATGTACTTGAATGTAATACAACAACAACTAAAAGCGACAGTGAGGCAATAAGGCAGTCAGTTTGTCAGTCAGTGAAACAGGCAGGCAGGCAGGCAGGCGGGCAGGGAGGCAGGCAGGCAGCAGCAGCATCTTTGTAATTTGCTGTTATTGTTGTTGAGCAACAGCAACAGAAACTTTTTTTCGGCTATTTCTTGCCTGTTTCTACCAGCTACTACATATTACCTACACACTTCGGTACTACTACATACTACTTTTACTACTATTACACACTACTACTTTTATTTCTCCTTCTACTATTTTATGTAGCGTTAAACATTTTTCTGCATATTTTATGCATATATTTTTTTTTTTTTTTTTCTTGTTTTGAATTCTTAACAGTATTTTACTTTTCTGTTTTTTTTTTTTTGTATTCTTATAAAATATGTGAGGTTGTGTGAGAGTTGGTGGAAGGGGCCAGGCGTTATTTCGTGGGTGGTTGTATTTGCTATGAAATTAATTGGATAAGTTTTTAATTTACATTTTTTACGAGTAGTATAATTTTATTTTGGTGTAACGGAAAAAAAATATTATAGGGCGCGAAGAAAAAGGTGGTGAATGGTGTTGGTACTGGTTGATTGGTATAGCTGCTGTATGAGATGGAGAGGTTGCAAGCAAAAAGTTTTCATATTTTTCATTATTTTAAGAAATTACTTTGAAAATGTCATGTTCTTGTTGCAGACAAATGCTACAGCAGGAAAACGTTGTAGTACAGCAGTAGGCCAAAAGAGATAGAGGGTTTTTTTTTTATGGTTAAGGTATGCCGTTTATTGAAATATTTTACAATGTCAAGATTTTTAATAAACGGTGTTTGGTTTTTTGTCGATAGCAAGGCGAATTGATATATAATATTTTTTCGATAAGTTAAAGGTGGACGTCGATTTTTGACTTTATGCATGTGTATGTACATGTGTGGATATCCATGAAGCAGCAAATGAATATGAACGAGATAATCTTCACAAATATGGAATAATTTTTGCATACTTTAATGGGGCTTACTATTGATACCAAGGTAATACATAGAGCAGAATTGATCCAAGGTGAAGCCGGTGATTACTATGTATACATGCGCTCCTTTATCTGAAGCTTTTTCTAAAGGTTTCTGTATTAAGTGGTAGGTGAATTCGAAATTTTTTTCGATACAATGTGTCTTTTGCTATGAAAAGTCGACAGTCATTTCTTTAATATCATTGCTTGCCATCCATGCATGAATTACGATCGACTGAGCTTTAGCTATGTAAATGATGATACATGTAAAATTTTGCGCGGTAATTACTTTCGATAATTACTTTACGCCTTAGTTTCTTGTAACAATGAATTGTTCTAAGATTAATTCGTTCAACAAATCTTTCAAAGCACACCAATTCAAGTGATTAACGAAAAAGGAAACCATGCATGAGTCAAGAAATAGAGACCTGAAATCAGTGCCATAGATTTTTACTCATTGTAATGACTATGTCTTATACAGGGTGTTTTTTTTAATGTTTTGGCCAAGAATTCAGCTTTATTATAAAGATAAGGATTTGTCATTATGTTTTCAAAACGATTTCGGGTATGTGACCGCCGCTGGTTCGAATAAATTCCAGCCGAGAGGCCCAATTTTCGACCACTTTTTGCAACAATTGGCATTCCAAGGTGTCAAGCGTCGATCGAGCTTATCTGCGTGGACAAGCGACTTTACATAACCCCACAAAAAACAAAAAATAGTCCAGCGGTGTTAAATCGCGCGATCTTGGAGGCCACGCCACAGGCCCACGACGCGAGATAATGCGCTCACCAAAAGTTTCCTTCAATAAATTGATTGTTTCGTTGGCTGTTTGGCATGTAGCGCCGTCTTGTTGGAACCAAAGGTCGTCCACATCAACATCCTCCACATCCTCCAATTCAGGCACGAAAAAGTCATTAATCATGGCTCTATAGCGTTCCCCATTGACTGTAACATTATGACCGGATTCATCTTTGAAGAAATATGGACCAATGGACTAATGATTCCCTCTGCCCATAGAGCACACCAAACAGTGACTTTTTGAGGATGTAACGGCGTCTCAACAATAGCATGTGGATTATGATCATTCCAAATGCGACAATTTTGCTTATTAAAGTACCCATTCAACCAAAACCGAATATTGGACCCAGCGGGCGATACGTCACGCGAACCGAACCATTATTTTGGTAATAAATTTGCACGATTTGCAAACGTTGTTCAGGAATAAGTCTATTCATTGTGAAATGGCAAACCAAACTGAGTATAAATCAAATGATAGCTGTCAAAAAAACCAACTCCGAAAAAAGTATTGCCAGATTGAAAACCACACTTCTAAAAAAACACCCTTTACATATCTGTTTTCATATTTGATTTTGTTTTAAATTTATATTGTAATTTTATAGTCCAAGTTTTAAATATATATTTATTTAATCTGAGTCAAATTGTCAATATTATCCTGACATACAATTAATCAATTCATAAAACTGAACTTCTTTGAAATAAATAGCTTCATAGGCTGGAAAACTATATATATATATTAACTATCCAACGAAAGCATAAAGCCAATCTCAAAAAATATAATGTAGACAAAAAAAAAATCTTCGTTTTCTCCGAAACATTATTCAATCAAATTTAATTTAGGAATTCAATCCAAGCAAGCATATCGAGCTTATAAATTTTGGAGCGTGGAATCAAGGTAAGCGTCTACCGGTAATTGATTGAGCAGTGTTACATAAACTTTTCACAGATGTTTGCATTCTAATAAAACTAAACATTGTCTCAGTTTCTCACTATACTTCATAAGAATTGTGTCGTTAAGCTTCTCCATATGCCGATCTCCTGAACTTTTCAATTTGAATAATTGTGGATTTGAAGGATGTCACTAAAAATTTCGAATGTGTGTATGCTGTAAAACAGTGGTGACCACTCAATAGCACGCGTGCCAGAGAACCTTTTCTGATTCTCATACAACAGTCACATTTCCATAGATAAAGAGTTCAGCTGATCAAATGTGCATGTATGAGGGGCCATCATTGCTGGAAAAGAATCATTTCAACGAGAATGACTGCGAATTCCACAAGACCAAAGGCGTGCATCATTCATCGAGTGATTCTGTGCCATAATTAAAACCAAAGAGAGTAAATAGAAAATATGAAAAGAATTTTAATTCAATTATTTTCAAATATCATGTTTATGCATAAACATCCTATACTTCATAGTTAGATCTGAGCTTTCGAGTCATCCACATTTCTCTCTCTCGCCCTTTATCACCGCTACACGCTAAACAACATGACCAGGAGGACACTGGAGTAGGTGTATAAAAATGATAGAATACAAAGAACGCCATGCGCAGGTCTGTTATTCGGCTCTTACAAAATTGGAAGAGGCTGTGACGAAGGAAACCAAATTAAGTATTTCACTTGCATACATTCATTGACATATAAAAATTCTATTTGTGACAACATGCGTAATCTTGCATTCTATCATTCTTGGTAGGTGTACTTGTAAGTTTTCTCTCTTTTTTCATTCTGCTCTATGCTCATTCTATTTATACATCAATAACAACTCGGTAAAGATTGCAGTTTTATGATCACAATGCATAACGGGTTTTAGCATTCCATATGGAATACATTGAAAGAGGGAAGCTCTCTCCGCTCTAGGTACAAAATATTTATATACCAACTACATACAATACAATATGGTCGCTGTGGCGTAGTGGTAGTGGGTTGGACTGCTACGCAGAGTGTCCGTGGTTCAAATCTCGGCACGGGCAAAATCAAAAAGTAGAAAAAAATAATTTTTCTACACGGCACCACCTCTTGGCAGGCAATGGCAAACCTACAAGAGTAAAAATTGCCAAAAAAATTGCTTTTCACTTCGCCGTTCGGATTCGGCATCAAACTGTAGGTCCCTTCCATTCATATACAAATATAACACGCACAACATGAGTGGATGCGAAAAGTTCGGCCTAGGCCCTCCATGGGCTGTTGTGCCATTAAAAGTAATAGTACATACAATACAACTAAAAATTTTCATACTTGGTATGCTGATAATCTTTATCTCTCTTTTCTTTTCAAAGTTATAGTTAAAAGACAATAAATATTAAGGTTTGATTATGCAAACGTAATTCAACGTAATGTGACGTATATATTGACAATATATTGAGGAAGGTACTCGACGCAGCGTTACGATTTCGGTAATTAGTTGCACGCAATGCTCATATGACAACAGGACGATACGTGAAATTTTGCAACGTTACGAGGCGCTATGTTGCGTATGCAAAATCAAGCCTTTAGTGGTACATAGTATGTCTCAAGAAAACGACTGCAGATTTAAAAGATCTTGAAGAACAATAAATTTTAGATTTTTTTTTTAATTCTGCATATAAATTTGTCCAATTCTGTCGTATTGTAATAATGGCTACATAAACAAATTTGTTTGCAAAGTGAGTGAATTTAACAAAATGTATGGCAACTGAGAGGGTAAAACTCCAAGTACGACACCGTGTGATTTTTCCCTTTTACATAAAATGTACAAAATTATTGCTCGGAGATCCGAGCTGAATGCTTATCTTTAAAGACAACTATCTTTCACATTATTTAAAAAATTGTGCATAGCCATAAATGAACAAGAAGCTATTCCATCTTGGAAGAATTCCATCTACTTACGTACTGCCAGATTGCCAATACTGACTAAAAGTAACACAAAAGTATTAACAACATCCAATATGACGAATACATATGCAATGTAATGAAACTAACAAGTCGCTGGTAAAACTGTAAATCCATTCATATGTCAGCCATGGCACTAACCGTAGCGTAGATAAGGTTGGTGTAGCGTTGATCATGGGGAATTTTGAAGAAAAATTTAGCCCCATTAACTCTGAACCGTCTGCCTTAGGACAATCACCTACCCAGAAGGTGATAAACAACAGATTAATGAAATTGATACTGGATGCAGCTCCGTAGAAATCTTAAGCTTCAAAAGAAGGAAAAAATATGAACCCTGTATATGCCTAAAAACAGAGACTGGAAAGAAGTATACAATTAATTGTCAGATATGTATCCAGCTTATGAGGTTCAGGGTGCAGATAGATAACCTTATTGGTCGTAGTAGAAATAATTTCAATTCTTAATAAATCAAATCCCATGAGCTTAAGCTGACTGACTTAAGCCGAAACAAATCGGTGAAATGAATATTTTTTAATAATTAATTTTTTCTTTGAGACCAAAGTTGTAGTGTCTAAGTAGTAACAATGAAAGGTTTTCTGTACATATTTTTTAATTCTTATTTACAGTTTTCTAAATAGTGGAATTTTAGTAGGATATGAAAAATGTCTTTTGTAATTTACAAAACACAGGCAAGGGAATAAGGGTTTTTAAATTTTCGCATTGGGTATTTTTATTGTAAACTTCTATCAACAATTCTGCAACTCTCTGAACTATAAAGAGCATTTACTTAGTTATTGAATATGCCGGAAAAGATCAATGTATGTACATGAATATAACTCAGCGTTTGCCCTCGACACAAGGTCTAACAAAAATATGTATGCTCTTTTAAATTTATGTATTTAAAATTTACACACTTTTTACGAGTTTGTTACTTACAACTCCTCGGAAAGGAGAAGACACCAGTTAAAAGAAGGTCCTTGAAAGTATTTTTCGCACACGGCAATAATAGTAGTAAACAAAATGTTTTACACACACTCGCACATATACCTACTTATTTCTTTGTTTTTCTCCTACTTTCTAGATACTAGTATACATATTATACATAACTACATATACTTAAATAAGTAAGTATGTATAACCATCGAATGCCACTACTACTGCTACAATACAATTGCAACTACATTTTTATTATTTATATTCATTTTCATACCTAAAAACATTATTTTTATTTTTGTTTTTATATTTCTCATGTATGTGTATGTGGGTGTAACTGAGTGTGTGTGTGTGTGTGTATTGCTTATCCTATTTATCAACGCATAAATATACACACATACATATAAAGGATAGGAAAGTAGATAGTTATTCGAGTACATAAGGCAGACATACAAGCATTTTTCACATGCTTGTTTCTATCGACAAAAGACACTCACATACATAAGTACATATATACAAACATACATGTAGGTATACACATATGAATATATGTACCATGTGCCGCTTAGGAATTTTCAGTTTTTTTTTTTTTGTTTTTTGTTTCTGCTTTATTCTTCTTTTTTACTGCCTTTCCTTTTAGCTCTACACCCGCGCTACTCTTTTGCTCGTTCTTTATTATGTTATTTTTCTTTTATGCTTTTTATCGTTTCTTTTTCTCGTATAAATAAAATAAATAAATGTAGGTGAAAATGTACATAAATAATGTTTGTGCATTGTATGCGCTGCTGCTGTTTATGATGTATGTATCGGTGTATGTCTGTTTGGGTTATGTACATATATGTAGGTGGAACGGCGGGTGAATGGTTGTGTGACGACAGCTACTACAACAAAACAAACAACAAAAACAGCAACAATAGCAGCAGCAGTAACAGCAGCAAAAGATGACGATGATGAAGTAAAAGTTATAGAAATATAGCTAAAAAAAGAAATTATAGAATGAGGAAATACGAAAAATAAAACATCGCAGTAACTGCGTATACAAAAAAGGCATGGAGACTTTTCACATACATTCAAAGTATATACACGTGAATACATATAAACATGCAAGTATTTTTGTATACACATGCAAGATTACTTCAAAAAATTTTTACGTTTGTATTGTAGTATCGTGTAATGTTTTTCGTCTGTGTGTCTGTGTGTCTGTTTGTCTGTCTGCTCTGCTATTTTGTTATGGAATGTATGCTTGTATGTATGCTTATGTATATAAATACATATGTATATGTCTAAATATTTATGTTGAGTGTATGCGACTGAT
This sequence comes from Palloptera scutellata, assembly GCA_958295655.1. Lineage (NCBI taxonomy): Eukaryota > Metazoa > Arthropoda > Insecta > Diptera > Pallopteridae > Palloptera > Palloptera scutellata. The sequence continues at coordinate 49,053,500 of OY282449.1, forward strand.
ATTGCTTTAGCATCCAATTGACAGTCTAGAGAATTGACGTTATGACTTTAAGTCATTGCTTTTTTCTACATCGTTTGTTTTCCAACTCAACTTGTCTCTTTAGATATATGTATTGACACATGATTATACACGCACATGCACATACACGCACATAAATTTTTAATTTTTCCTCTCAATTTTCATCCTAACGTTTTCACTTAATTTTTTATTGTTTTTTATTTGTCATTGTTTTTATTTTAATATAAATTATTGCTTATTCTTTGGGGATGAGTTTGCTTTCATTCATAAAGAATAAAATGTATTTTAATCATTTTAATCTTTTAAACTTAGAATAGTTTCTTGACGAAATGTTTTCAAGTTTGAATGTTTTTCGTAAATTTCTACATATTTCTAAGAGATAGAAATATTCACTGGAGAGTATATGGAAAAAATAGTAACTCTGTTCTTTTTCGATCTATAAAGTTTTGATATTTTTCTGTGAGTTTTTACTTGCGGTTCTTTATTTTAATTCCATGCTGGCAAAAATATTATAAAGAAAATTTTAAAATTTGTTTTCATTTCACACGAAAATTCATTCTCACCGGAACGGTAAGTCTTTTGAATCATTTCAGATTATTTTTCTCTTGAAAAATTATTTCCATCTTTTCCACGATACCAACCAAAATAACTTGCATGAAGTAAATTTAATTCTAGAAAAACGTTTTCATGTTCGAAATATATTTGAAACAAGACCTTGAATTTGTTCCCTCCATTGAGGAATTATGCTGATTATTAGAAGCAACCAAAACTTCCTGGAATCGTTAATCTAGTTCCCAAATTTTTTAATTGGCCTAGAAAAATTATAATAGATAAATAACGACAACAAACCACAAAGCTGTTCTCAAAAAAAAAAAATAATAATAAATTGGCGTGTATTTATGAAATCGGGAAGTCTTATGTAGTTTACCTTACTTTACTTTTAATGGCACAACAGCCCATGGAGGGCCTAGGCCGAGCTTTTCGCATCCACTCATGTTGTGCGTCTTATATTTGTACATGAATGAAAGGTACCTACAGTTTAATGCCGAATCCGAACGGCGAAGTGAAAAGCTTTTCCTGCCAAGAGGTGGTGCCGTGTAGAAAAATTATTTTTTCTACTTTTTGATTTTGCCTTTTCCGAGATTCGGATCCCGGAAAATCTAAAAAATTTGTTTCTCAGATTTTCGAAATTTTTTTGATAGTGATTGCTTCCAGCGACTGTAACACACATCATAGCTCATAGTCAATGCATTGCATTTCATATTATGAAAGTTTGTGGAGATCACTATACAATATGATAAAGTGTACCTCCAGACTACTGTTCTGGTGGTTATTGCACCCGTTTTGGTGACGGCTGTCTAGTGTGCTGCTTGGAAATTAGAGGGTTAAGTGTTATCATGCAGTAATGCAACTGTACCCAACGGAAATTTGTCAAATGGATTCTGGAGCATCCAAAGGTAAGTGTACAAATGTATTTCTTCTGATTCCCACTGGTGGGTCGATTTAAAAATATAATATGTTTGCTGCAATTGAAATATGCATTTCTTTTTTGCAGTGATTTAGGATTTTTCCATGTCTAAGGCAACGTGAAATTTATTCAAATATAACTCATTTGCTGCAATTTTGAGTTCTGATATGCTTGTGAGTATATGCATTGCAATTAAAAGTAGCTATAGACGAGCAAGGCTTGGTGTTGTGTTATCATTCTATAGATCCCGGCTTTGAGCCTCGGCAAGGATATTGAAAAAAAATTTATTTTTCAACTATTACCGACTACTACAAACCAGGATGGAATTTAAAAATTTGAAATTGAACCTAATTATCAAAAAATTTTACCTTTATTAAGATGAATGCGTAAATAATATAAAACTAAATAAATAATATCAATGCGGACATTTAAAACTTTTTTTTGCTAAATAAAATTGCGACTTTCTTCTTAGTTTCCGAGCTATAAAACTTCTTTCATTTGATTTGATTTGATTTTTGGAAACATTTGCATCATTTCTCTAATATTTTGGCATCAACAGCTGATAGAAAGGAATTTAAACCTTCATTTGGAGAAGCACTTACCGTAAAATATATTTGCTCAGTGAAAACTTGTTATTAGAATTTTGCAAGACAATTTCATTTTTCCACCGTACTTAATTATTCGTTTTTGTTAAACCAGATGAAAACTGGCAAAACTGAGAACAACATCAGACTTATTATGGCACTATATTGGACATAAGGAAGTCAGTACTATGGAGTAAAGTTGGTAAAAACCAGTGTAATTCATTATTCTCATCGGGATCGATGTCTCTTTATACTTATGTATATCAATGTGCCTCTTGTAGCTAATGTAACTTTAAATTTCAAAAAGTCGGAAAAAGGCACAAAACGTGCCTACTTTATCATCACTACTACAAACAGCCCATAAAGCGTTTAACGAGCCCTAAGCTCGTAAAAGAAGAAGATGAATGATAAAAAATGTATGTACGAACGAGTAATAGATCACAGGGAAGATAAAACCAGGTAATAAGTATTGCCACACTAACAAACTATTGTAGGAAAGGGATCGAGTCGGAATTCTATGTTCCAAAATTCTTAAAATCACAAAAAAAAAACTGTATCAATTAATTCAACTTTCCAAAATTTTGTAATTTTTCGAGGTCTGCATTGTCAGAACTCTGCTTTACGAAATTCAGCTGTTACGGTGTAAAAATTATGTACATTTCTGAACTAATGGAAATCCAAAAAGTTCAGTGAAACGAGTTTCTAAAAATTCAAGTTCAGTGTCGTATCTTCTCAATTGTCATGAACTTGTTATGTTATGATCTCTTATTTGTCATAGATAATTTTATGACATTATGTCAATACGACAGAGTAAGACATCTTGTGAACAGATCAAACATTAATTGTATTATTTATAAACTCCTCCCTTTCAAATTATTTTAATGTGTTTCTTCTTATCTGCTTTCTGTTTCCTGGCACTTGTGCTTTCCAAGTACCAGTTCATTTCGCAGATCAGTACCAGATCTCCACATTTTTTGTACGAGGAAATGTTTCGCTTTGACTTATTGAACTATTCAGGCCGGCCAAAACTCCAAAAGATATGTTGAGAGCGAATCATTGTTGGTAGACAACATACAATAATTCATTTTAAATCAGCTAAAAATTTTCTTCTCAAATTGTCTTAAAAACACTTTATGTTCATACTATATCACGCAAGCTCTCTAGGAACAAAACAATATATGCATCTCTTGGCTAAAGATTATTGATATTAAACTCATTTTTAAGTCGTATCTCCTTGTAATTTCATTGTTCTAGTGATTAATTCTTGCAAAAGGTACATTAGTAGTAGTAGTTTCATAAACTAATATTGGCACTTTAGTTTTTTGCTTTTCATATTATGGCATTCTCTTTGCCCTTCACGCTTTAGTAAAGTTATATGCAAAAATGATGTAACCAATTGAAAGTCAAATCCAGTTTAAACTAACCGTAATATTTAGAAATCTAGCACAGTAACTTTTAAAATATTCCCAATTTATTTTCTTCTCATCGATTTATTCAACTTCAACTAACTAAGTAAGTAGTTACGCTGCTGATTTATTTTCCATCATCACATTGACATATTTGCTCGTCGTATTAATATAAATGCTAATTTCAATAAAAAGAAGGAAAACTATATACTTATTTTGCAATGTAAGTAAAAGAGACACGCATACATACATACATTTTCAAATAAGTATGTATATTTTGAGGTCGAAAAGTCTTGTGTGTGTAAGAGCAGCAACCGGAGACAAAGCCAAAGCCGGCGGCAGCGGAAAAAGTTTTTTAATTCAAAATTCGTAAAATGAAATGTAAAATATTTCGTCTTCAACTTTTACTTTCATTTTCAAAGTAAACATATGAACGAACGAAAGTAAAGCATTATCCTTTTGGGATCGTACTATTTGTTTTTTACTCTTATTTTCAACTTTTCTACATTTTAATTCAAATCAAATTTCCACACAAAAAACAAAAAATCAGAAATGATTTAAACTTTAAATGTGCAGTTAAACGTATGACAAAAAAAACCATAACACAACAACGAAGAAGAAACAATAATTTAATCGCTTAAGCTTATCGCAAACCCAACAAAAAAGCAGCAAGCGAAAGCAAAACTTTTCTATAACATGCTTAAATGTAATAAATTTTTAAATAAGCATACACTCATCCACACATACATATTTACATATGAGTAGGTGCATACACATACATACATATATGTTTGTATGCATGTAAGGACAGAGAGTGGGATTACAGTGCGTATGAGTTATTATAAATAGAAGCGTAGTACATTCATAATGCAAATGATACGTGAGTGAGAGAAGAAGAATTTAAATTTATTAAAAACACGTATAGGACATATTTAACTTATCGGTGTATGCGTGTTTGTTTTTGTGTGAGTATGAGTATGAGAATATAATGGGCATTTAGCATTGAAATGAATGAATGATGTTTTTCAAAAATAAATAATTTTTCTTTTTTTTTTTTATAAAAGTACATAAAGTTAATTAATTATTACAATTTATATTAATCGCATTTGGCTACTCTAGAAACAACATTAAATTGATTGTTTAATTCACAACTATGCATTATTGATAAAATATAAAAAGAAATTAATTAATTGATGTACACATACTTAACAAGTGACATGAACGGAGAAAAATACTTCAATAGTTTCTATTTACAATTTTGACGAATTTAGCTTTTTAATTTTTAATTTTTTTAGTCCACTTGCCACTGCTTCCTATACAACTTCAATTAAAATTATTCTCTATTTCGAAAATTGATGAATATTGATGACAAACTCTTCACTACACTCAGCTGCATGCTTGATAGAATAGATTAATAGAAGAAAATCAAGTAAAAAAGTAGTAAAAAAGAACAAGCCAGAAATTACTAGAAACTATAGCATGAACCGATAGATTCAACTTGGGTTAGGTTAACTAGTTGCCCATAAGGCAACACTTAGACCAGAGGCGGCCAGTTAAGATACCACATGATACCCTCCACCATCTTCAAAAGCCACTAAAACCATTTTGAATTTGTTATATCTGAATTTCAGCAGGTATCTACGCTGCATTTAATCAGGAAGTATTTTCGTATGTAAGATAGCTGAGGCTTTTTTTTTTTTTTTTTTATGGTTATGATAAGGTAGGAGGAATTTTCATAGATACAGATTGAAGGCAAACATTATTTCTTTGTGTAAAAGGGGACTTCATATTTCGTTTGCCTTGGAAATGTATTCTGGCTATGGTTAATGGAAATTATTATTAATTCCACTTGCATTACTATTAATCAATTCAAAAGATATGGAAATCTTAGGAACTAATTAAAAAAAATTGGAAGAAACCATCTTTCATTACATATGCTTCTACACAGCTTTTGCTATGACGTGGTGGCAGAGAGACTCAGGCTAATTAAGCCACCTCCTGAGAGGTGGTTTAGTTAGTTGAAGTTGAATAAATCGATGAGAAGAAAATAAATTGGGAAAAAATTTGGAAGAAACCATCTTTCATTACATATGCTTCTAGAGACTCAGGAGGTGGTTTAAGTAGCCCGAGTCTCTCTGCCACCACGTCATAGCCAAAGCTGGGTAGAAGCATATGTAATGAAAGATGGTTTCAGGAGGTGGCTTAATTAGCCTGAGCCTCTCTGCCACCACGTCATAGCCAAAGCTGGGTAGAAGCATATGTAGTGAAAGATGGTTTCTTCCAATTTTTTTTAATTAGTTACTAGGACTTCCATATATTTTCCATTAACCATAGCCAGAATATATTTACAAGGCAAACGAAATATAAAGTCCACTTTTACACAAAGAAAGAATGCTTGCCTACAAATCGACATGGTAGGTGAGGGGGGAAAGACAAAATAAGTCTGGTACTACAAGATTACTCCCCGACAATTCGACGTTAGCAGATAGACAGTCAGTTTTTTTTCTTTTATTACTTGTCGACGAAGTCGACCTACCGGCAAGAAATCTTTCTGTGTGTAAATAGAACTAATGATTTACTCAAACAATTCTAAAGCATTTATTGCCAAATAAATGAATTTTTACTATCAAGCCTAGTGCACAGGTTTGACAAAACTCGAATTAAATAAATCAAATAGGGGATTATCTTACAAATATAGATAATGATATTACGAAGTTTAAAATGCAACAGCAAATCTAGGTATTTCCTGTACAAAATATTTAAGTTTTAAAATAATATTATATATTTTTAAATACCCTTTAAAAGTACTCACTAAAGAATTTCCTAGTTGAAAAAAGCTAAGAATTTAAAAGTTTCGTTAATTCTGGTCTCGACATTAAACCTGCATTGTGACACTTCAGTAACGGGCAAAAAAATTTGTGAAATTGCGGTTCGCAAAACTTTCTGATTTTATTTAATTTTTTTTATATATTTTCTCCACGCTTTCGTGAACAAGAAAAACATTTTTTTTCAAATAGCTTCTTTTTTTCTGTAATCACGTCATGATTATCGATTTGTAAGTGAAATTCGGAAGAAGACGTGCGAAGTAGTAAGCAGAACAAATAAAAACAGATACGCAACATGAAATATCTTAAAGCTAAAGATCAAGTACTTCGCGTTTTTAAATGCTGGCCACATCAATAGCAATACAAATACAATGCCCACACTTAAGTATATACACACAAGCTTAAAAGAAGCTTCATTATAATTTTAGCTCAATATAAGTACTTGTACTTTTATATACATAAGTAATACGAGTATAAGTAAGTAGATATAAGTGCAAGTAGAATAGAGTAGTAGGAAGGTAGTTAGATAAGTGGGTAGGAAAGCAGCTGGATACATAGTATATGTATGTGATGCTTTAGCACACAGCTGTTGGAATCAAAGTGTGGCAAGAAAACAGGCTCACATTGTTGCCACCACCCGCGCCACATACGTGCAGCAACAAGATCTCTTGCTCCTAGTTTTCCATTATGCTGCCGGCTGCTGTTTTTTTTTTTTGTTCATCTCATGCCTTTTTGCACATTTTTCAAAAACCTTTTTTTTAATATTTTTTTTTTTTGGAGGTGAGTAGGAAGAATTGGAAAAGTAGCTATGTGACAATTTTTTTGCTATGGCAGTCAGAATGAGTGCTTCACTTGTTGTTGCTGCTACACTTTTCGCCTTTTATCTTGCAGTTGCTGTTGCTGAGTTCGTTTACCTTTTTGTGGTTTTGAAAAAAAATATTCCATTATTTATAATATCAACATTGTACTACTAGAAGAAAGAGAAGAAGAACAAAAAAATAACATAGTAGAAATATAACTTATTTTTATTTTATTTCTACAACTTTTATTTTGCTCTTTCTTCTTATTACAGTTTTGAAATGTCCTCAACTTTTGTGAACCTCAAACTTTCTCAAAACTAAACAAAACTCTCGTTTATTTTATTTATTTATTTACTTTTGTTTAAACGAATGAATGTAAACAGAACAGAATGAACGTAGGAATGTAGAAAGGCAACAAGGAATGAATGAATTGATATGGAAGGATGAAAAATAGTATAACATTCGGTATGGCAGACATGCCATAGCAGCAACAGAACAAAGCAATAACAATCAGAAGCTGAAAACTAAGTGTTTCTAGAGTCAAAGCAATAGAGAATAAATAGAAAAAGCTGAAGAACACGGTACATGAGATGTGCAAACATATACATAAATGAGAACGAGGAGGAGAATGAAGAGGTCAATAGTCAATATTCAAAATGATGATGACAACAAAATTATAGTTCGACTTTTCACTGCTTTCGTCTGTGTGCGCTGGTGGTAAGTTACATATAGTGTATGTAAGTAGTATGTATGAATATATGAAGCTACAACAATACTAGCTTGAAAAAAAAATTAATGCAAAAGCAGTTTTACCTACACCCTCAGACATACAACTTTTTTTCAGATATTCGCAGCAACTATTGATTTTCTTAAAGTTTACAATAGTTGTTGGTTTTCTTTATTTTTTTTAGCACTTTTTTACTCTCTTTTTCTTATTAGGGCACTTTAAATTTTATGCGTACTTAGTAGAAATTTAAGCATATGTTAGGCATTAGTGTTCAAAATAGCTGTGTAAATGATTTTTTAAGTAACTAATTGTGGAAAATATTACGTATACGATATGGTGCACGAGGGATTTTATGAATCTCTAAATATTTTCAATTCTTAATAAATGTATACATAAGATAATGTTTTGTAAGTTAAACATTGAAGTTCAAATATTTACTTATTTGCTTGACTTGTAAGTGATTTGGAAAAATGTGTCAAATCCTTTCTTCTTTATTTTCAGAATAACCTCAAAATTTTAATTTAATTATTTAAGAGAAAAGCTCGGCCTAGGCCCTCCATAAGCTGCAGTGTCACTAAAAGAAAGAAGAAAGAATTTAAGCCATTCAATAATTTAATAGATTTTCCTGATTGAATGCGGTTTATTACATTGCTTATGTTCTCCTTTGTATCGTATTTCAAGCTACTTAGAAATAAATGTTACGTATACGCAGCGTATGTTTCAACGAAACAATCACTTAATTCCATTGAATATGTCAATTCATTTTCTCTCTTGATACACCCAAATCTTGTGAATATAAACAATAGTTATACATAAATTATTTTCAGATCAGAAATACATACATATTAGATTTTAATATTGTTATCAATAATATTGTTCTGTGATCAGAATTGACTATGAGTGGAATCGAAGTCAATGCTTACTTTTAAGCATTTTATAGTTCATGTAGTATTTAAATTCGATTTATTTTATTCGAGGATTCTGTGTGAGTTGCGCACATATCGAAGAGTCACGGCTGCTTTTCCAAAAATTCTGAAGCTAAAAAATATTCTAGAAATTGAAGCTGATTTTATTTTACTTGTTAATAAGCTCAGAGTAGCTTCTCTATAGGTAATTAATTTTAACGTACATGTTAACTTTAAAGATTACGCAATCTTAGAATTCAAAATCGTTCGTGGTTTTGAACATGGGTTAAAGATTGAAAAAATTCAAATGTTGAGCTTGTCCAATTCGGCATTATTTCCTTCGAGATTTTAAAATTTAAGTCCGCGATTAATATGGAAGATTAGAAAAATTCTAAGCAAAGCCTTTGTAGAAATATTTTGGGAAGTTGTAGTGTTTCCTTTTCAAAATGGTCGGAGGAAAAGAAGGTATGTTATGTGTATGTAAAACCCTATTCCAGGACTCAAAGTCGACTAAAGTAATAAAGCCAAGGGAAAAGTCAAGTTTAGATTTAAAAACTTTTTTTTTTCTGAGCACAATTTTGTAATTGTTTAGCTCACTGTTGATAAAGCAATCATGTCAGATTCTTTAAACTGAATTCAAATAAAAAATGCTCTAAGTCAGGCAGCCATTTTTATAAAACGTTGCTATTGAGCAAAATTCAATAGAGCAAAATTAGGAACTTTTAATCCTTAAGACCTGTGAAAATATTTAAAATCCTCGAAACCTTGGGATCTCTATAACATAACATATGTTGGTGTAACTTTAGGTTATTATATTAAATGAAAGATGTTAAGAAAGAGCAAAGGCAAAACTAATTTTCTTCATCCCGCCGAGTTAACTTGAACCAGAACAGAATAAATTTTTGGTAAGGCATTTGAGTTAAATCACAAAGGGTGACAGTTAAAAAATTTTATCTACAATACTCTGAAGAAAAATTATGAACTAACATTGAACAATGAGCTTTATTCGTAAGTTGGCCATATATTTACTAATGTATGCAAGTCCATTTGCTCTGTCCATTTGGAAACACTCTGGGCTCTGCATATATATTGATTGGCTCCAAGTCATTTAATATTTATTATAAATAATTCATATTTGTGTCTCCTCTTATCAATTTTAAGAAGAAGAACTTCAGATAAGTTTTGCGACTAATTAAAGATATTAATGGAAAGAACATATTTTGCTGGCATTAAATATTGGAAGAACTAAAAACTTAAATGGGAAATATCTCCTTTTGAATCATTGAAAACTATTATAATTTGTATACTTGAATTTTCTTTATTAGGCAATAAAATAAAAAAATATTACGTTTTTTATACGAAAATTAATGCTTTATTTACAGTGTGCATTTTTATGCAAGTGAGTAAAAACACGAATTCTAAAAATATCATATTACTGAGCAGAAATTTCTTTTATTGATAAGCTATATAGAGGCACTAAAATATCTGAATGAAATCAATTACAAAGAAATATTCGCAAACAAAACAAAAAAAACACTTATCTTACATTTCTGTCACAATATTTTCTGACAAACAAAAAAAACAATCAAAAATCTTTGCCTATTTGCATGCAAAACGTTTTTCCTTTCTCATACTCATTACATGCTCTAACCCATTCCAAGAAACTCTTATTTCAGTGCTCCAATGCATTGATGTCATCCTCTGAGTGCCAACTTCGAAGTTTTGTCATTTCAGAGCAGAACTTTTTCAACAAGGTTTAAAGCACTCAAAGGCAGTATTTAGTTCTCGACAATGTCTACTTCTATCTGGCATAACGTTTAAAATTTCATGGCTTATACAAAAAATACAAAAACATGAAACTTGAGTCCTTCACAAAAGTAACTATTAAATTAGCGTTAGGTCTGCCTCGCAAAATCATTTAACAACTACAAATTTGCTTATTGCTCAGTGAAACCATTTAAGCCTCAATTTTAAATTATTACAATTAATTTTCAACAAACAAGAAAAGGAAAAGAACTTGCAAATTCCTTTTACTTAATACTCAAATTCATGTCTTTGGTATATATTTTTTTGTTTTTTTTTTTTGTATTTTGTGTTAGACATAAAATTGTAAATTACTTTCAATTATTCACTTTGAACAAGACGAAGAAGGAGCAGGAGAAAATCTTTCTTCGTGCCACGCAACCATGCTACTAACAGAAACAGAAGCAGCAGCACATTCTAAGTATTTACGCTTACGATAACAACAACAACAGCTGTTTTTAAGAATCAACATTAATTTTCATGTAAGCACAATGTGAATAATTTTCCTCTTACTTTATTTCCTCACAGAGTGGTAGATTTCCGTTTTTCGCAAAGGAAATTTGTTTGAGGAAAAATGAATTGGGAGAAAATTTAACTTGATTTACTTTATCTCATGCACGAATTGAATGAAAATTTTATAACTTTTCACTTTAATTTGTAGTGGAATTGAGATATACTCGTTTTCGGAATACCGGCGAAATTTTTCGAAATTTTGTTAGTATTGTTTTTTCACGACGAATCACACGTAAAAACGACAAAACGAAACACGCAGTAATAACGAAATAATTTTATTTTTTTTTTTCGTTCGACTAGAAAAACTTTAAAATTTTTCCCGAAACACTGAAATATTTTCTTTTTGTATTTACTATTTCTTGCGAAGAAAATCTCGTCGAGAAAACACACAAATTCCAAGAGAGAGAGTGAAAAATAATCGAGCGTATTGACCAAACGAATGTGTGAATGCAGCGGCTTCAGCCACACAACTAACTAACTAACTTGGCCAATATGAAATTTCAGTGAAAGCAAGCAGCGCGGCGAAAATCAAAAAATGAAAGAAAAAAAAACAGTAGTACATATGTATGTATATGGAAAACACAGAAGGTAGATAGAAAGAAAGAAAGCAAAACATGTAAAAGGAAAATTTGCAAAGCAAAATACGACGACGAGCGAAATCATCATCGTCATCGTCATTATGAATGTCGTTCTAGTCGTCCTTAACGTATGGATTCTTTGTCATCCTCACGGAAACTAAAATTAAAAGAGAGAGAGAGCGATAGAGAGAGAGAGCGCGCGCGTGAAAGTGCGAGAGTGCATGCCACGTAATTGTGAGCATGGCATTGCATATGTATGACGTCACAGAAAAGCTTTATTTCCTGACTCCTTAACAAAGCATTTACTTACTAACGCGTTTACTCCCACAATTTCATGTAGAATTTTGAAACGTATTGCACTTAGGAAAAACAAAACAAAGAAAAAATACATTCTAAAATTTAGGGAAGTTTTCAGAGTTTTCAAAAGAAAGGAAGAAATTCAAAAAATATATTTTAACGAATCGATTTTTATGATATGAATTTCACGTTTATATTCTCATTTTTAAATAATAATCATATATTTTATCAAAATAGAGGATATACAACTCTCGAAACACATTTTTATACAAATAGAAATTATGATATGTATGTAGAAATATGAAAAACTATGTTTGTTGCATTTTCAGAGGTTGTTCATTCCAAGAACTCTGGTTCAATTGCTGTTTTTATTCTATGGGTGTAAAATAAAGTTGAGGTAGATCGTGGGATGATAAAATCCCGAAAATATTTTATGCATATCTATTGTCTTAAAGCCTAAAAGTTTGCCACATGAAATTAACTTTCTGGAACTGAAAGGCTGTTATTAACTCGAATTTCATTTCAAGGAGATAATCTGGAATTATTATGTTAAATTAATATATCTCACGGTATCTCATTCTAGCCTTCTCCAGGTTTAGATCCACACAAGGACTAACAACTTTTATTTCATAAATGATAATACTTCCCCTTGCCACCAAATTCTTCCAAGAGAATAACCCATAATTTCAAATGTTTTTCATGCAACAATTTTGTTCTTGCAGCTAATTGAGAATATCCTGAGTGCTTCCGCGTATAATTATTCTGCTCTCTTTGTACAACATTTGAAATTTGTCAATCCTTAGACTTGCGTGATTCCAAATTCTACTTGGGATTCAAAACGATGGACAGGATTTTATAACAATCAATCTTTCCAATTTAAAGTTACCCACAAACTCTATAATATTATTTTCATATTTAAGATAGTTCAAAAGTTAAGTTAACAATCGAAGAAAGATAGGTGATAATCCCATCAACTCCTTCGAATGTCTTCCTTTAATGCCTTTAAGAACGATCTTGTATCAAATGGAAAATAGTTTAACTCTATATGTATACATCAGTAGCGTAAGTAGGGGAGGAATAAAAGGAATTAAATATTTTTGAGCCATTGCATGGAACCAGAAAAATATGTACCAATCTGACGAAACGGTTGGCACCATTGAATTCCTTGCACCAAATTTAAGTAAGTAAGATCAGCAATCAAAACCTTAGCCAAAAAAAAGTTTAAATCCACACAGTGTAATTTCTACAAATTTACTGCTTTGCTTTCGCTCTCCTCCTTCCATCTCAAAATGCGTACTAAGTTTTTTTGTTATTTAAGAATTTCTAAATAAGTACTTCTTCACTAAGAACGACGTTACTGCTGAAAATCGTTATTAAAATTACATATTTATATGAAAACAAAACAAAAGAAAAAAAGCGCACTCAACATAAATAAACGAAAATAATACGAGTAAATATAGAAAAAACCAAAAAAAATTAAATATATTGAAAAAAATTAATAAAAGAAAAAAAAAGCTTTTATAGGAAAGTTGAACATTTGCAAAACACCAAATGACAGTAATACAGATAGCTTTGCATGTGAAGGTGAGAGAGACCTTTGCTTATTGAGAGACATTTGTTAAATCAACATGTTTTGCGTTAACTCTCAGTCGTAATTACAATCTTCATAGACATTTTTTCGCTCTCTCTCTCTCTCTCTCTTTCTCTTTATCTCTTCCAACCTACCGCAAATTGTCATCACTATCATCATCGCAATCCTCATATTATCAACCAGCTCAACCAGCAAGTATAACTTGACGTTGCTTCGTCGAAAAAAGACATTCAGGACTTACAGTGAATCGTATGTCGTCAGCGTAGGCGCAAGTAGGCGCACCAACTACTCAACTGCTACTCTTCGTTCGTCTGTGGCAATAGTAGGCAGGACAAGAAAAAGAAAAAATTAAATCAAAACAAAAAGCAAACACATCACCAACATCAACAGCAGACATTGAAGACGAATAAGATGAAAGACATGGTAAAGTAGCTGTACGAAAGGAAAGAACGAATTAAAAACGAAAAAGAACGACAGGCACAATGAAATGATTGCTGTTGTGGGAAATGTGGTGTGTGCTGTGGAAAATGTAGCAGGCGCTTGCGCTTACATTTTCCCAATGTAAATACCGTGTGTGTTTATAAGGACATAGATGCAAAGGAGCAGTAGCAGCAAAGCAAAATACAAATGCAGCAATGGAAATGCAGCAACAGCAATAGCTCTAGCAACAACAACAATCACAGTCACACAAACAACGATTAGTATTAGTACAACAACAACAAAAGAAAAGAAGCAACTAAAAAACAAACAGTGTGGAAAAAAGGCCTACGAATCAACGATAACAGCGACACCACACAGCGAGAACGCAAGCAGCGGGCCCAGCGAATAACGAGTCTAAAAAGGAAAACTTTTGAAAAATTGCCAAAAAATTCGAAAACATAGTTGAAAGTAAGAGAAATACAAAAAAAAAAAAAAAAAAAAATAAAACAAAACAAAGAAGAAAACGAAAAGCTTTTTATTTGTATGTATTTTTGTGCACTGTGCAGAACAAAAACAAATATAGCACGTGTTACATTACCGGTATATATGTGCATATGTACATGTGCATGTGTATGTGTTTGCATGCCTATGTACACTTCGTGGTAGTAATGCAAGTAAGTAAGTACTTACATGAAAAGGCATACAGCGCACACAGCACGTGGTTTTCATGTTGGCAGCGACGTCAAGCACCCACAGGAAAGGGGAATAGTGAGGAAGAATTCTCAGCAGCAGCATTGTTGGTTTGCTTGAAATCATCGCATTTGATTGGGTTGAATGTAACTTGAGGGAAGCTAGCAAAACAAAAAACGACCAACAGCGAAAAAAAAAAGCAAAAACAAAAATGCAGCGAATGTAATGTAAAGAAAAAATTGGAGAAAAAAAAGTAGAAAAAACTATTTTGAAAAATGGAACTTGCTAAATTTGCAACGAACGAACGAAGAACTTCACACTTTAGGGGATTTTTAAGGCGAAACAAAAACTTACAAATTCAATAGAATTTTTAAACACTTCAGACTTTTAGTTTTCCCTTGAACACTTTAATAAGTGGAACGAGCTTGAACTCAGCAATCTTTAAGTTAAGGATGTAAAGTATGTAATGTGAAGCCGATTAGACTACACCATTAAACTGTACTACATACGAGTAGTTATAAGTTAACTTAAAAATGAAGAGCTGAGTTAATACAGATATGCATACCTCCAGTGTGCATAGGTGATTTTTATGGTTTCCTCATTAACATTTTTTTTATCATACCAATCTCTTGATGATGATGGAAGGTGTGCGTTGCTATTGTCCCATGTTCATCACTAGTTTCATTTTAACAGCGATGCTTCATAAAAGTACATACTCACCCGGAATATGATTTAATTTGATAAACTAATTATATTTATGTCACTTTTTAAAGCTCATTAGCGCCTAATAAGTAGGCTTCTTAAAGGATGATTTAAAAAAAATTACCCATGTATATATTCGTTGTAGCCATGGGAAGACGCTTTCGAACTATAGCACCAACATAAGTATACTTACGGTAAGTAATTAATGTTTTCCATTCGATTTTTTTTTGCTTTAATGGTCGTTTTTACTTAATCAAGTCGTACACAAAGAACATTCTTTTGTATACAAATCAAATTGACCTTGCAGTTAGTTAACTAATTGAAAATTTATTTATTTGTTCTCCTTTTTTTCATTAACTTTCCTTTTCTGCCTTAACGAGCATCGTCTGCCATTGGCTTTTAGCCGCTCTTTTTTGCCATCATTTTTTATTTACTAATTCTGAAAAATTATTCGCGCAAATTGCCTTCATTAAATTAGAAACTTAAATAAATTAAATATGTAAACTGCGCTGCTCGAAAAATGCAAAACGATCATGGCATAATTTCATAAATAAGGTGATGATAGCATTGAAATAAATTCTTTGTTCTTTGTAATAAAAATAAAGTAATACATAAATGAAATAATGGAGGCAAAAAAAAAATTATGTCAATACAAAAAATGTTTCGTATGATCAGCAAGAGTAACTGCTGGTAAACCTAAGCGAGGATATGCTGAGTGAATTCCGAGGGGAACGAAGACTCGGTCATGTTTAAGATGTTAAGCACTTGGTAATTTTATTTAGCAGCAGCTCTTTAAAAATACGATAATTTTGCATAATTAATATAATATAAATATAATATAAATTCTAGCTAACGAAATCCAATGCGCAACGGTAACCTCTGATAATCTGAGTCAAAGAAAAGAGTAGATCTTTAGTGTGAGATTACAACGACTCCTTTCATTCTGTAGGCTTGAATTTTCATTAAGTAATTATTGTAATGGAAATTGGAAATGATTTAGAGGGCACTATGCCGCACTTCCAAAACATACTACAACACATTAAATCTACTGCTCATCTTACCGAAAAGTAATAGTCCCCATTTTCAATAATACAGGCTGACAATTAATATTTTCTTCGCGCCATAGAAAATGTATTGTAATTTTTCTGCAATTTTCTTCATTCTTGTATCATTCTACGTACTCGAGAGTACATCGAATTTAATTTTTGTGTAGTCTAGATTTCATTTAGTTATTTATTTTACGATGCCAAATAATCGGCCAGTTATTATAACACAGGCAAACGCAATTGTGAGATTAAGCGGCAACTTCGCATTGCTTGTTCGTTAGTTTCTCGTGCAGTTAATCGGTTTAAGGAGCTGGGTTGTGAAGGTGATCGTCTAGGAAGAGACAAAAAAAACCCAACCTCAATACTCCCAGGAATCGCAAAATCGAGCAAAAGCGAACAAAAGCAGGTGCCGCGAAATTCTATTGTTTCCATGAGAAAAGTTGCTCACGAAACTGGCATCAATCTTAAATCAGTTCGACTCATAACAAAAAACTAACTAGGACTCAAGCTTACAAGCTCCAAAAAGGTCCGTTACATACGGTTGAAAACAAAGGTGTACGACTTGAAAGATGTCGCCTACTTCTACTACGGGCTGCAGGAATTGGATGGGAAAAAATTACAGAAGCTGGTCAACAGAGGCTCCTAGATCATCATTCTTAATTCAACATCGTCAAAATCTGCAATCCGTCATGGTATGTGTTGTGATTTACGCAAATGACAAGACACTCTTGATTTTTGTGGAACAAGGAGTCAAAATCAACCAAGAAATGTACTGCCGTGAAATTTTGGAGGTTGTGGTACTCCCCTAAGTCCCACAGAACTTTGGCGATTATGACTGGACATTCCAGCCAGACTCTGAGCCAGCTCACAGAGCCAATACAACACAAGAATGGTGCAGGCTCATTTTCCCGATTTTGTCACAATCTCAAGAATGGTCACCACATTCGCCAGATCTCAATCCGATGGATTACAGCCAGGGTCTATGTCAAACGTCATACAAATTTGCAGTCCATGAAACAATTGTTGCGTCGTGGATGAGACCGTAAAATGATATAGAAGCTGCGGCCCATATCCAAAAGTTTTTTTCAAGCATTTGAAGCTGTGTATTCGTGCCAACTTCGTCACTTCGAAGCCGGCTGAAAATATTTTCACTCCTTCATCATTTTATGTCTTTCTGTGGTCTGTTTTTCTTTTTTAATTACAATAATTTTTGTTATGTCCAAAACTGTTGTATATACTTATTTATGTCACCCTGTAATATTCAGCCGTTGGTAATATTTATTTAAATTTATTGGATTTACTGTTTCCTATCAACATAATCAAAAATTGCTTAAGTAGCTTAGGTATTCGCCAGCTACGTATACATTTCCAGCGGACGTCTTTCTTTAATTTTTTCTAAATTCAGTTCAATACTTACATAGCATATTACTCCACCTCTTCGTATCCTTCACTTGACCCAACTGCTCAGAGCTTCGTCTCGCTGCTTCACCTCATTGTTTATGTTTCACATCAGCAAATTGCTCTATTTTAATTTGTACATGTTTACTACGTGTATCCTTAAACATATCCCTTAGCATATCCTTTATACTTGAATAGTACCATGTTATGGTGGTAGTAACGGTGATAATAGTATTCAGTCGCGTCTGTATAACATATTAGTGTAACGTTTGGTTGTTGCTGTTAATATTTTTGATAGCTCAAACTTCCTCCAGGTATGTACATACTTTTCTTTCTGTTTTACTTTCCTGTCTTATTTAAGGTATAACTAAATTGGACGTGCTTAAACTGCTAACATTTACTTCACGCCTTCCATTTCATTTCTGCAAGCTCCACGCCTTCTGGTTGTCCTCCCATCTCACTATTCCACTTCATTATACGAGTGTAGTTAAACTGCTTATTTAAGCATTTAATCGCGTGTTTACTATTTTCGTTTTTTTTTTTCTTTTTCTACCTTCCCATTTTAGCTAAAAAAAAAAAGAAATATTAATATTCTTATTAAGTTTTATATGCTTCTGTTCTATTTGTTGTTATAATTTTCTTTTATTATTATTACATATAATTGTTGTTGTTATTACTACTTCTGTTGCTGCTACACTGCTGCCTGCTACACTTGCTTACTTAATTTAATAATCAATTTAGAGGTAATTGTTTTGCGTGAAATTTTCCGACATTTATTTGTAAGTTTTAATGAATTGCGTGCATAAAAGCGAGCAGACAGGAAAGGAGGCAGGAAGTCTTAGGCAGCTCGAGGCTGACAGGAAGCGAGAAATTATAAGTAAATGAACTTTTATGTGTTTCTTTTGTTACAAGAGTTAATGGTGGAAAAAATTATGAAACTCTTCAGAATATTCATGTGAATCATTAAAGTAAGGCATTAGTTTGAAGAATAATTAATTATTCGAATACTAACATTTGAAGCATTTAAAATCTGTGGTGTTTCAGGTATCACTTGCTGCATCATTTAAAGCGAGATTGCATAAATAAAAACGATCCGCCTGCACCTGTGCAGCATCAGAGAATCACTAGATTTGTCATTAATTGCAAACCATTACGTAATTGCTTCGAAATCTTACCAAATTTTGAAATAACAGTCGTAACTAGACGCAGCTGTTAAATAAAACGCATTGTGATATTGTATACGCACTTAAGTTTTTCAAAATAATAGATTTTAATAATATTTTAGAATATAAATTCGTGATTTCTTTAATTAATTTGATTGCTGAATATTCCAAATTGGATTTCAAATTGATTTCCTAAAATGTTATTTGACTTTCACTAAATACTAAATGTTCTTCAGAGTTTTCCAAACCAAATACGAAATATTTTCCGCTTAATTTCAGGATTTTCCAAATTAATTTCAGAATACCATAAATTGAAAATAGAGAATTTTCAACTGATTTTTGATGAACTGATTTATAAATAATTAAGTATTCGAATACTACTTATATTTGAAGCATTTAAAATCTGTGGTGTTTCAGGTCCCATTTGATGCATCATTGAAAGAGAGATTATGAAGATAAAAACGATCCGCCTGCCCCTGTGAAGCAGGTACGTGAAAGTTTTCTAAAATGAATTCGAAATATTACAAAGAAAATATTTTAAATCGATTGTAAAGTAGGTAAATGTGAAATAATATCAAAATAATTCTAAATAATCCAATTTAATTTCTAAATTTATTTTTTATTTAAAAAAAAATTGTATCAAAATATTTTGAAATCGGTTTCAAAATATTACAAATTTTCAAATATTACATTTTAATGCTGATTTTAGAATATTCACAATCCATTTCAGAACAACTGATTTTAAAGAACTCAATTTGTGTTCACTTAGATCATTCCAACCTGACTGCGCTTGGCCTTATCAACTGGCGCCAGCGCGCGCATAGCAGAGGTGACTGGCATAGCAAAGGTGACTGGCCACGACCGATCATCGGTTGTAGTGCCAGTTAAGTAAGTAAGTAAGTAGATCATTCCATTTTGAGATCAGAATATTCAATTCATTTGATGGAATACTCAAAATTGTTTTCAGAACACTTCAAAATTATTTCGGCGAATTTCAGAATATTTTCTGAATATCTCCAATTACTCGAAATCAGAATATTTCAAATCTGAGTTCAGACTATTTATAAATATTTTAATATTTTGTTAAGTAAATTAAAATTTTCTCGATTTTTCTGATTAATTTCAAATTAATATCAGCATTTTTGTAAATTATTTTTTTTTTAAATATTTTAAAATGAGTTTCAAATATTCATAATTTATTTCAGAATATTCAAAATTTATATAAAAAAAAATATATTTTAGCTAAATATTACAGATTTTTTGAGTATTCTCGTTTTCATTAAAATATTTCAATTTAATTTTGTATCACGAATATTCGTAATTGATTGCAAAGTATTTACAAATGATTTCCGAATATTCATAATTCATTTTAGAGAATTGAAAATATTATTTTCGAATAACACAATTTTTTTTTTTTTAAATTACTGAATAATAAAATAATTTTTGAAATATTCAGAATTTACGTTACTGAATCTTCAAAATTTATTTCATAACACTTAAAGACATGTTCCATTCATGTACAAATATAAGACGCACAACATGAGTGGATGCGAAAAGCTCGGCCTAGGCCCTCCATGGGCTGTTGTGCCATTAAAAGTAAAGTAAAGTAAAGTAAAGATATGTTTTTATTTTAAGAGAATTCACAACTTCATATCATCCCTTCCATTCATGTTAAAATATAACACGCACACACAACATGAGTGGAAGCGAAAAGCTCGGCCTTTGGACCGGTCATAGTCGACACTGATAAGCTGAAGTTCATTGTGGTAAAGGCATAACACTTGCCACAATGGCTGTCAATATCTTTATTGGTGTCCTGTGATTGCATTGACTCTCTCATTTTCCCTCATTCTTCCTCCCACCTATCAATCTTCCTTTTAATCAACATAATGCTCTGCATTCATAGAGGTACACCCTGTGTGTTGAATGTATCAATAAAAAAAAAAAAACAAAACAAAACTAAATAAATCAGATTAATCAGAATATTCCTGAAATATATTCAGAATATTTTGAAATCATTTTTATTTTTATGTCACAATATTTTCATATTTAAAAAAAACCAAAATTATGAAAATAATTATTATCTAAATATATTTCATACTAAAATATTTCAAAATGACTTTCAAGTATTCATAATTCATTTCATAGACTTCAAAGTTATTAGTAGCATATTCCTAATTTATTTGAATAACTCAATTTTGCCCAAAAAAAATCTTAATTTATTCAAAAGTATTTTAAATCGATTATTGGATATTCATAATTTCTTACAGAATACTCAAAATTCATGTCAAAATACTTAAAATTTGAGGATTCATTGGTGAATTATTTTGACGTGGTGGGTTCCAAGCCCGACGCACAACCATTCATTCAAGGCCATGGAGAAGCCCGCCGCACACATTAGTTAACTCACTGACGGTTGTCAGATCGCTATCCAGGGGACCCCACGAGGAGGCTGTGTATCGACTTGAAACGTAGAAGCGCAAGGATCGACCATGGATGCACCTGCGACTATCACGAACTTTACCTTGTGTCCAACGGCTCAGGCCCCCCCTATCGTGCGATTTCTGTAACCTTATGCTGCAAAAAATAATTCGAGCTGCGAACATCGACATCTTTGGCACTATCTTCTACAAGAGTGTCATGCTGCTAGCATACACTGATGATATTAACACCATTGGCAAAAACGCTCGTGCAGTCAGTGCAGCATTCTCCAACCTGGAAAGGGAGTCTCGTCGAGTGGGTCTAGTGGTGAACGAGGACAAAACGATATACCTTGTGTCAACAAACCAAGAATCACAGCAAAGAGTCTTAGACAAAATGGCACTGTTGACAATTATACTTTTGAAGTCGTCAACGATTTCGTATATCTAGGATCCAGCATAAACACCAACAAAAATGTCAGCCTTGAGATCAAGCGAAGACTAATTCTTGCCAACAGGTGTTACTATGGGCTCAGTAGGCAATTGAGAAGTAGAGCCCTCTCTCGACCGACGAAAATAACGCTCTATAAGTGCCTAATCTTTCCCGCCCTAATGTATTGCGCAGAGACGTGGACATTGACCATCAATGATGAGAGGTTGTTAGGAGCGTTCGAGAGGAAGATACTCCGTAAGATCTACGGTCCAGTATGCGTGGACCACATGTATCGAATAAGATAAGCTGTACGCCGACACGGACATAGTCAAGTGTATAAAGCTCCAGCGGCTTCGCTGGCTGGGTCATGTTGAGCGAGTGGAAGAAAGCGCTCCGGCTAGAATGGTGTTTTAGTCGAACCACGGTGGAGGAACACGCAGAAGGGGACGTCATAACCTCCGTTGGAAGGACCAGGTGCAGGGCAGCCTGACTGCACTTCGCCTTATCAGCTGGTGCCAGCGCGCGCATAGCAGAGGCGACTGGCGAAGCTTTGTAGAGGCGGCCAAGACCGATCATCGGTTGTAGTGCCAGTTAAGAAGAAGGAGAATATGTGATCACTGAATTCTTAAAATCCCGGCCTAGTTTTGCTAACTCTAAAACAGCTTTTGTTTATACCTACTTATATATTTGATTGCAGATCCCTTAGTTTGGGATGTACTAAATTTACATCACACGAGTCTCGTGGTTGCTGAAATGGTTGATTATATCTCCCAATGAACCCTCAAAGGCGACCAAGACCGATAATCGGTTGTAGGGCCAGTTAAGTAAGTAAGTAAGTAATACTTAAAATTTATTGCATAGAACTGAAAATTATTTCTGAATATTTCAGATTAATCAGAATATTTTAAATAAGTAAGTAGTAGATATCAAATTATAATTATAATTATTTTCAGAATATCTTAAACTTATTTTCGAACACTCATAACTTACATATTTCTGGATTTTCCATATTGATTTCAATCATCTTAATGTAAAACTAGCACTGACTTCAAAATATCTCCCGCTTCGTATAACACTACAATCGTTGAAGCTCTGAAGACTTTGATTTTTATGTTCACAAATTCCATAACTCTCACCATCTTCTTCCCTTATGAAAAATAACACTCAATATTCCTGAACGCAAGCAATCTGAGATGAATCGTCTATATATTAATTATCTGTTATGATTTTATGAACCGAATTTTTTTTATTCCAATAAATGTCAAAAATAGCACAAAATTCCCAAATGACATTTTAAGCATAATTTCACTTTTCTCAATTAAACTTTAGGCTATTTTTAACGAAATTACCCCCGGCAAAATAAAAAGAAACGCGAAAATTGGAAACAGAAATGCTAATGTAACAATCTTATAAACGTGAAAGCAAATTAAGTTATTATAACACAACAAACATGACATAAACACAATATGACACATGTCGCGTGACAGTTGGTAACATATATCAGCAGCGACAACAACAGCAACAACGTAAATAAAGTAAAATGTAACATTTTATATGCAGAAAGTAGTATTTAGAAGCTGAAACAAGTAGTAAGAAAAAAGACATTTTGATAAGCGACATGATAACAAGGTGAACGTGATGTGCATGCTAAAACAAAAGCAACAACAACAACGAGCGAAAAAAACCAAAAGGTACATGTTGACAAAACGAAAAAAATGAAGAAGCAGCCGAGTCAACATGAGTATGATGTGTGATAGTGATAAAAGAAAAAGTGGTAGTCAAGCAGGCAGGCAAGCGAGCGAAGGGAGGGACGGACAGTTAGTGCCAAGCAAACATGCAAAGAGTAATACGAGAATGACATCCCAGTTGAAAAAAGAAACAGTAAATGTAATTACAGAATATCCCTTCCATGGAATATAGAGGGCCTTACAATCTCTCTGATTACGTTAATTATTTTTCATGTGGAACGAGCTTTTGTTGGTTGGCATTGCATTCTCGCTATCTAGAGAAGAGGTCAATGAGGAAGTGCTGATATCGCTTCCAAATAACAGCTCATAGAAGCGCTGAACTTCAGAAATAACATAAATAAATTATATTTGGTACATATACACTTTCATTAAATAGATTTTGTTATTTTTTTGTAACAAATAACAAAAAAAATTAATAAATTATTGTATAAGTAAGTAGTAGTAGTAGTAGTTTATGAAGTTTTTTCTGGGCTCGAATCGGTTGCTGTAGATTATGGAACAAAGGTCGAACTAACTGGTTCACTTTAGCGTTAAGTATATGCGATGAGAGATTTAAAGCAAGTAATAGGTAAAGCAAGCAACAGAGTAAAAATAATAATTATGAAAATAAACACAAATAATAAAATAATTGCTGTTCGCTGATTTACCGCGGTCTCAACGAGTCGGTGATGTTGAAGCTCGCTTGCTTAGAAGCTGTTCTTTAATGTGTTCTTATGGGAAGATCTTAATAAATTTGCTGCTGGGATGTGAAGTGTGTGAGTGTGAGTGTGAGTGTGACTGTGAGTTTGAGTATGATGCGCCCTATCAAACGCGCTACAAAAATGTTACACTTCCTGTACTATGTTTTTGTTTTCATATCTTTGTATTTAGTATGTATGTGTGCATTTGTATTCTTGTGTGTTCGCACTTTTGTCATAAACTTTCACTTTTGATGGCTTAATTTTTGTTGAAACGAAATTTACGCTTTTCCATTTTCTTTTCTTTTCCATTTTTTTTTTTTTTTTTTTTTCTGATTGTTTGTTTCCTATTTAGTTTTGTTTTAAAGCGGATTACAAAATAAAAGATAGAAGAAAAACACAAAGTGCTCAAAAATACTATACAACTGCAGCGAATAAATGTATGTAAATGTTTTTTTGTTATTTTCGTTGTTGCGTTTTTCACACAAAACAAAATATAAAACGAAAACAATATACACGGGAAATGAAAGCGAGAATGCTCATGATGCCAGCCATTAAGGCAAATGCAGCAGACATACCAGCAGAAGCAGCGACAAACAGACAGACACGCTGACTTTTGTGCCACTTCCGGTGAAAGAGCGCGCGCGCGTTGTGTCTCCGCTAGTTTGGTCGGTGCATCTGTATGGATGTGTGTGGGTGAGTGTGTGGTTTATATATGTATGAATTTTTAAGTATAGACAACGTTTATCATTTTTATTTTTATCCTGGTGATGGCAATAGAGTGCATGGTCTGAAAGTAGAAACTAATGATGGATGCTGAGGGAAAGAGAGGGAGAAGTTAAAAGTGTTATAACTTTTTTAACATATTTCCTTGTGCTTGTGAGTAAATGTATGTAGAATGTGTGTAAATTTCACTTTTCACTACTTGTGTACCAAAAACAAAAAATAAAAATAAAAGATAAAAATTATTTTGAAACTAGTTTTGAGTTAGAGGTAAAGTTAACTTAAGGTAAAAAGTACCAAGAAAACGAAATAAGTAATACATTTTATTAGCTTCCAGATAAATCGTGAATCGTGGAAAATGTTTTGCGCACTTTTATACCAATTTTTGTATGGAGGAATAATCTATGAGACTTCTTAAATGTTTCACTTTCAGTCTTAGTATATGTACTTATAAAGGGTGTTTTTGTCAGAAGTATGGTTTTCAATCTGGCAATACTTTTTTCGGAGGTGGTCTTTTTGACAGCTGTCACTTGATTTATGCTCAGTTTGGTTTGCCATTTCATAATGAATAGACTTACGCCTGAACAACGTTTGCAAATCGTGCAAATTTATTACCAAATTAAGGATTCGGCTCCCGCGACGAATCGCGCGCTGCGTCCAATATTCGGTCGACATAATCGTCCAGCAGAGTCGGTAATTCGAGAAGCCATGAATCGGTTTCGCACCACGTTTACTCTAGTGGATAACGCGCATCCTCAGAGATGCCGTACAGTGCGCACTTAAGACGCTATTGCTGCTGTGGAGCAGTAACGAAGAAGACCCAAATGAGTCCATCCGCCATCGCACGCAACAATTGGAGCTGTGCCCATCCACTTTATGGAGGATTTTGGGGAAGGATCTTGGTTTGCGATCTTACAAAATCCAACTGGTGCAAGAATTGAAGCCGAACGACCATCAAATCAAGCATGTCGCACGTTCGGTGAATGGCCCCAAAACGAGATGGCTACCGATCCCGATTTTCACAAGAAAATTTTGTTCAGCGATGAAGCTCACTTTTGTTTGAATGGGTACGTTAAGCAAAATTCTTGCATTTGGAGTGATCATAATCTTCAAGCCAAAGCCATTGTTGAGACGCCGTTACATACTCAAAAAGTCACTGTTTGGTGTGCTCTATGGGCAGAGGGAATCATTGGTCCATTGGTCCATATTTCTTCAAAGATGAATCCGGTCATAATGTTACAGTCAATAGGGAACGCTATAGAGCCATGATTAATGACTTTTTCGTGCATGAATTGTGAATTGGAGGATGTTGATGTGGACGACCTTAGGTTCCAACATGCCATACAGCCAACGAAACAATCAATTTGTTGAAGGAAACTTTTGGTGAGCGCATAATCTCGCGTCGTGGGCCTGTGGCGTGGCCTCCAAGATCGTGCGATTTAACACCGCTGGACTATTCTTTGTGGTGTTATATGAAGTCGCTTGTGTACGCAGATAAGCCCGAGATTTGGAAACATTTCTTGATAATCGACAGCCCTTACGGTATACTGGGCAGCAGGTGTACTCTAGCCTTCCTCTCTATATTCCTCTGTATCTATAATGTCAAAGCTGTAGAAATTTGAACTAATAAGCTTTGGAATATTGAAGGAGTTTTAGGGGTCAAATCCTCTAAAGGGTGCGCCATCTTTTTGTCGGCATGTCAACATTGGATAATTTTAACATTTGTCAACCGATAGACTTGAGTAAACATATTTTTGAAACGTCAATTCAGCCCAATTTTAACCATAAATCGCTTCACACCGAAACAGCGTGCTGAACCACGCATTTCGGCGCATTTTGAAGGCTGATTTGCATTTGATTCCGTATAAAGTGCAATTGTCTCAAATAATACATATTGATTGCCCTAATACATTCCACGTCGCACAGTGGGGTGAAAGTCCGAAAACGTGCGAGTAATTCACACAAGCTTCCTTTACATAGTTTTAAAGGTTTTATTTTTTGCTACTTACTACGTCTCTAAGTAAAATTAAATAATTTGTAGACATCGTGTAGTGAATTTTTTTTTATTAAAAAATAACTGAAAGTTATAAGTTATTAAAATTTATATATATCAGCGAATATCAAACTTATCACGTATGACTTAACATTGTTGGAAAGCGTATATTTACGCGTCCAATAATGTCTAGATCATCAAAATCGTTTAAAAAATAATGCGGTTGGTCAAATTTCGATTTTGTTGTAATTTTTTTATCAATTTTAACAAATCCTGCAAAATTAATGTTATTTTTATATGAAAAAAATCCGATGTTCCAAGTATTACTTTTTCGATAGCCTACTAAATTATGAAGATTTTAAGCCCAAGTAGAGTCTAATCGGATATAAATTCATAAAGTAATTAATGATTTAGTGAAACTACATCATCAGAAAGTATTGTTACGAAACCGGAAAGTTTGTACTACAAGTACGCCAAAACTTCTGCTTCCAGTTTCACTTGAATTTTAATGACTTTGTTTTTCTATCTGATCCGGATGCACTTCAACTTGAAATTTTCGAAATGTAGTAGTAATATGTATATATAAAAATACAGGCGCATATTCATAGTCAAATTTAAGTTCTCACTTTGTTTAGTTCCTACTTATTTTCTATCGAATCAGGGTATTTGTAATAGACCTTGCCTTATGTCGGTTGACTTAGCTAGTGTGCATGCTTGCTTTAACCTGGTACTGAGCTCCAGAGGTGGGTACTTGCAGTCAACTGTCGAGCTGTTGCACATAAGAGCTATCTATATACAAGATTTTCATGCACGTACGTGTGAAAGATGAAGGTGGTTAACATATGTAGATGATACTACTACTAGAACGCGATCAATGCAGAAGCACAGCTGTTAATGCTTCGCTACTCTCCCTTTCCCAACCATCAGACTAGAGTTACTCTCTCCAACCCAACCAAATCCAACTAACGGTCCATCAACAAATTCGCTATATTTGCTTAACTACTCTTTATTCATTATCTATGTGCTGTTGTGGTTTTTTCTTATTTACAGTACTTAGCACTATCTCTAACATTTTTGAAAAGAGATTTAAGGTTACGATCCCTTAAACTCCTCTCATTAATGTACTAGAAATTAGGGGTATTCGATAAATATTCTGAGCATTATTTAAGGTTTATCATTAATTTTTAAATTAATTATTACATTGCAAGAATTTTAAGAATAAGTAATTAAACCTTGAAAAACAATATACATATATATAAAATTAAACGGAATTTAACCAACTAAATATTAAAATTACGATATAATTAATAGAAAAGAAAATAGTTTTACTTCCACTTACATGTTATGCGTGTTTTCATCGATGTTAGCGCTAACAGGACTGGTTACGAATGCAGTTTCAGAATTATGTGTAGATACTTACTTACTTTTAATGGCACAACAGCCCATGGAAGGCCCAGGCCGACCTCTTCGCATCCACTCATGTTGTGCGTATTATATTTGTACATGAATGGAGGGGACCTACAGTTTAATGCCGAATCCGAACGGCGAAGTGAAAAGCTTTTCATAGGCAATTTTTACTCTTGTAGGTGGTGCTGTGTAGAAAAATTATTTTTTCTACTTTTTGATTTTGCCTGTGCCGAGATTCGAACCCCGGACACTCTGCGTAGCAGTCCAACACACTACCACACACTACACCACAGCGACCACTGATTTCAAGCTCAGCTTTTTTAATTTTAATGTGCTCTTTCCATTTGAGCTTGGCATCTAAGGTCATGCCTAGGTACTTGGCATTGTATTTGGATACCAGATATGTAGATAGGTTTTAGTTGTAAAATTTATATGGTTGAATTTTGAATGATTTAAAGTAATTTTCCATTTTACTGTCCAATTTTCTATTTTACTAACAGCATTCGGGAGTTGTTGCGTTGACTCAGCTTCCGTATTTGCGAATGAAAGAACAGCAGTATCATCGGCAAATGTGACTATAGTTGCATTTTCTAGAGGTGGTATATCCGATGTATAAAGTAAATACAAAATGAATTGAATTGACCACGCGGTTTGACTCTTCAGAAAAATCCACTGAGCTATTATGGTGTATAAGTAAGTACCATTCGGTTTGATGTTCACAGCAAAAAGCAAAAGTTTTGATTCTTACGATTCTTCTTAGGTTCCGCTATCTCAAATTAATTTGTTATACATACTATTGAGTATATAAGAATTTACAGGTCTCCGGAGTAATTCGAATTATCACCTTAACCCAGTGCATTACGACTAATACTAGGTTTTTTTTCTTCTGACACGATATAATTAAATCTGAACATAATTATATGTATGAATGTATATTATAATCTGCAGCTTGAAAAATTTCATGCCGTCACATATTATCTGTCAAATTAGATAGGAATTAAGTAAAGTAAGCACTTAAATTTGTCTATGAATATGCGTCAACCATGAAACCAACGTAAACAAAATTTTATCAGAAGAAAACTTAAGAAAAAAAATAGATTTATTGGACTTTAATATTTATTTACCAAATCTAAAACATAATTATTCAGCATCCGTATTTCATCCGTATCATTGCCATATTCGCTGCAAGTTTCACCATCATCATCATCACGGTCATCTTCATTATCTTCACACAAGTTAGTTAGAAGTGCAGATATGATTAAATCTAAGGTTAATTTAGGTAAAAGATGCAACTTTTTTTTAGGCAGTTTCCTCAAATTGGAAATAATAGGGTAACGAAAACGATAACGAAATATGGCAAAAACAACAACACGATATTTACATTTATTTATTGTATTTTTTTTGCAGTAAACAATTCACTTAGCAAGACGACTATATTTTTATAATATTTAAAACTCTTCAGGGCAAAAACGAACAAAACTTTTGTTCAACAATGTTGTAGATTAGTAATGGTATTATTATAATTAAGAAGCACTTAAGCTTCTCTGGCGCCGTCAACAAACAAAATAGAATCCACACCAGATCTATGGAACGCCATTGCATGACCAAAAATTGACTGCTTGAGATGCTCGAAAAAGTGATAGAAAACGTAGCAAAAAAGGCACATAAAGGGGGCCACTTTATTGATGTTGTATTAAAAAAATAAGTCGTACAAATAAATTGTAAAGGACCAAATTAAATAAAAAATACAAAAATACCTCATATATGGAAATCGATTGTTTTTTTAAGTTAATAAATATTCACTCACCGACATAAAAGATGGCGCAGTTTACATTTATTATGGATATTATAGAAAATTAGTACGGTTAAATGACTCTCCTCCACTCCTTATCCATATTTTCATAACCAAAGCTACCAGGGTTGATATAAGCAAATTATATAACAATTACTATGAGGCCGGTTGGCTTGGGCAACGCTTTTTGCGTCCATTCATGTTGCCCAAGTAAAGTTGTTTCTACACAATCCATATACCGATCGAAACTAAAGGTGACATCTTATTCATCAGCCAATATTCTGTTATTTCTGTGATTTGTAGGAGGTACATCAGAAGGGCTCCAAATAATGGAACAATATTCAATTTCTTATGCTACATACCAGAGACATTTAAAGCGCTTTTATTATCAGCGGATCTTTAAAATTTTGAATATTTCTCTTGATAATCCCGATCATGGAGTAGGAATTTGATTTAATGTAATCGTAATGACAATTTAAACTTAATTTTACGTTGAAAATTACACACAAGTCTTTCATTTCAAGATTTGCGTACAAATTTATAATTATTTAGTGAATAATCTAAAAGAATATAAATTAAGCTTCTAGAATATGCAACTACACAACATTTACTTATAACCAAATTTAAATTATTTGCATTACACCAATTAATATGAAAATTAAATAAGTCTTTTTGGAGATTCTAACCGTCTGATGGTTGAGAAACTTGAAGAAAAGCCTTGACGTCATCAGCAAACATTAAACATTTTGAAAAATAAAACATTGAGGCAATTAACAACAATGGTAGCAATCTACACAGCATCACCTGTTCGCAGGCAATGGTACATTTTCCTTGTCCTTCCTACCCCTTTGTTTGGCGCTACATGCGGTCATAGTCGACATTGATAAACTAAAGTTCAGGCATAACACTTGCCACAATGGCTGTCTATCTCTTTATCGGTGTCCGGTGTGATTGCATTCCCTCTCTCATTCTCGCTCCTTCTTCCTCCCACATATTAATCTTCCTTCCAATCAACACGATGCTCTGCATTCATAGGGGTACACCCTGTGTGTTGACTCTAATATTAAAAATAAAATAAAAATTTCGTTTATGAAAATTAGAAATAATAACAGTCTACTGTGTGTACCCTATTACCATATTAATAAAAAACTTTTAAAGAAATTACCGCTTAGGCCAAATCTTTTCCATTTCCCAAGAAGACTTTTGTGTTTCCTTCGTCACAGCCTCTTTCAATTTTGTGAGAGCCGAATAGAAGACCTGCGCATGACGTTCTTAATTTGTATTCTATAATTTTTATGCACCTACTAAATGTACTCCTGGTCGTGTTGTTCATGGTGTATACAAATTATGTGAACATGTAGCAGTGATAGAGGGCGCGAGAAAGAATGATGGATGACTTCAAAGCTCAGTTCTATCTAAGTATAAAGTTAAGATGCTTATGCATAAACATGATATTTAAAAATAATTGAATTGAAATTCACTTCATATTTTCTATGTGTTATATAAGCTTTTCGCTTATATAACACTGCTCAATCAAATACCGATAGGCGCTTACCTTGATTCCAGGCTCCAAAATTTATGAGCGCGATCTGTTTGCCTAAATTAAATTTGATTGATTAATATTTCGGAACAAAGGAAGATCTTTTCTGCTACTTTATATTCTTTGAGATCGGCTTCATGCTTTCCTTGTTTAGCTAATATAGTTTTATAAGGTCGTCCCTGCCAGACTTTGAAGTTGGAAAGAAAAAAAATTCAGTTTTATGTATTAGTTGATTATATGTCAAGATAATATTGACAATTTGATTCATGACTAAAAAGGTTCATGACTAAAAGGTTACCAAAAAAGATTCACGAGTTCCTAAATAGTGGTTAGAACTATAAAAGTTATATTTTTCTGTAATTTGTAAAATATTATCATTTAAAAATAAATAAAAAATCAAAACTCTAAGATCAACCGTTTAAAACTTATTGAGTTTTATATACGTTAAAATTTTTTCTTGGACTAAAAAATTATTGAAAGTTTTTGAAAAATTTGTATAGAAATTAAGTCAGTTTCAATTTCTTCTTGTATTTGATTAACTTCAGTTTTCGAAAGGTCTTCCCACTGCAAGAAGCTCAGCTTCAAAATTATAAATATGTATGATATTAATTTATTAAAAATAAAATCCCCAACTAATGCTTATACAAGGACTAATGCATTGACCTCTAACTTCAATTTGTTCCATTTGTTTTGCTTTAAATTCCAAAAAATTTATTTCAAGTATTTAAATACTACTTAGTATCTATGTATGTATGTACCATATATGTAATATTTCATATGTGACTATTCAAAATTTAAATAACATTCCTAATGTTTTCAAATCGCAAATTGAATAAAAACAGTACTCGATTTTATACTTCAATGTAAATGAATTTTAGGTATAATATGTGTGCATTAGTCAGGGCAAATGTTATGCTATTGATGCTTCATTTGTTTATGAAAATGTTGCATGTACTTGTTGATTCAGCTGCAATTGCTAACTATGCAAAATCAGCAACACTTGTTAAAGCAATAATATTAACGATAAAAATCAGCTTTCTCTAAATGAAAATATAAGCAGATTTTAAAACGAAATTGTAAAGATACTAAGTAAAAAATGAATTTCATAACATCGTTGATTTTCGCTATACACAGTATACGGGAGAATGTGGGTGCTTTTTTCAATAAAAATCGCACATATGTTTCATGTGTACAATTTGATTTCTTCATTGCATATGCATCATATGCTGTTGGTACACAACAACATCAGCAGCAACAGCAGCAGCAGCCGCATTACATTTCAATAAATGTTCAATTCAAATAAAAATCAACAATAAAAGAAAACAACAGCAGTAACAACATCAATAACAACATAAGAGCAACAGCAATATAGCATCCAACACTCAATGCCACAATAAGCAAAATAAATAACGATAGAGATGACGACACGTCGATGATGATGAGGATGGGGAAGAGGATGAGGATGATGCGAATACTCATCGACGTTGATGATGACTATCAATGTTTTCTGCTGCAACTGATGATGCAAATGATAGTACAAGACACTTGTAAGCATAATATATGCAACTTGGAGCGACTGCTGCACCGAGCAACAAAAGAAAAACAACTGAAAAAATTCAAATAATAAAATAGGGAAATACTCATGTATGAAATACGAGTGTGAAAAGTGAAAAAAAGGAGCAGCAACATATGCATTCGAAATCGCAGTTGTTGAAGAAACAGCAATACTATATTAGAATCCCATGAGAGTTGAACTTGAGTTTATATTGTTGCTGTTTTTTTTGTCGATATTATTTCTGAGTCTCATACTGTTTTACAATGTGTTTTTGTAAAACCATTACACTCAAAGTACGGTGACTGCCTTCATGGATATTCAAGGAGGTTTTATTTTTTTAACTCTAATTAAATACTTAAATGATTTTTGTTGGGCAAGTATTAGAAGAACTATACTACGTCACTTTAAAATTAATTTTATTACAAAATATTATATTTATGTACCTTTGCTTGTTTTTACTGAATTTTGAAAATTGACCTTTCTTTATTTAGTTTCATTTCTTACCAAAATTTAGCTATATTCAATTCGAAGTTAAGATAGCATGATCATGTCAGTTAACTCTTACGGGAGACAACCTATGTCTGCTAAATATTCTTTACAGGAACAGACTCTGAGTCATGTATTGATATTTGTTGATTTGGGTGTGACAATGGACTCCAAATTAAGTTTTAACTTACATATCAACTCGTGTGTGAACAAAGCTAAAAGTTCGTTAGGATTTATTAAACTCTGGTCAAAGGAGTTTGACGACCCTTATACAATAAAAACGCTATTCACTTCACTTGTTAGACCCATCCTTGAGTATGCATCTCCTGTCTGGAATCCTCAATTTAATTGCTACATAAGTAAAATTGAGTCGGTTCAAAAACAATTTCTTATTTTTGCACTGAGGAGTTTTTGTTGGAATACTCTATTGAAGCTTCCACCGTATGAACATCGATTGAAACTTATTAATCTACCCGACATTGATAAGCAGAAGAAAAATGTTGAATATAACATTTCTTGTAAAGCTTTTAAATGGCATTTTATCATCTTCGTATTTACTAAACGAAATAAACTTTAATATACCCTGTAGAAACTCAAGTTATTTTATTCCTATTAAACTTAGCATATGCAAAACAAATTATGCTCAAAATTATGCTTTTCGTGGAATATGTAGAGATTTTAATGAACATTATCATTATTCAACATTTCCGATTCTCTAGAACACATCAAAACAAACTTACTTATCATATTAAATCAATAAACAGCTGATGATTTTATATCTGTAGTTGTAAAGAATGCCTATTTGGATATACGCAGCTCATTACATATTTTGGGTCACCGATCCATACGTTATGTGGATGCGTCCCTCGGTCATGTTGGGCGGGAGGAGGGTCCGTTGAGATTCGTTCGTTAAACACTCATTAATTATGGCCATAGGCAAGAGGCCTATTAATGCTCATTAATGTTCCACTAGCATTGCCACTCCGACTTATGGCCTTTGCGCTTGCACCTTTACTTTAAATATTTCCATCTGTCCCCAACAACACTTAATTTAGTATTGAAATAATATTTTTCATCAGTAAAATGTAAAATGCTGCATAATTCATATGTGAGTGAGTTATAAATTTTAGGTGCTGAGGGTATCCGAAAATTAAAGGCTCATATG
Source organism: Palloptera scutellata (assembly GCA_958295655.1). NCBI lineage: Eukaryota > Metazoa > Arthropoda > Insecta > Diptera > Pallopteridae > Palloptera > Palloptera scutellata. Next base: position 49,088,373 of record OY282449.1, read on the forward strand.
TAGTATACGTGAATATAAAAATTTCATCGTGAGCGTGCATGATTGTGAGTCGAAAATCACTCACGTGCCCATTTCTAGTGCCCTGTAAAAATTTCTTATACATACATAAACTATGCTGAATTTCGAAACCGAGCACGACACAGCGATCATACTCTACGATAATTAAATGCTGCTGAAGATTTTCACCAGCATTCACATTAATTTTTTCAAAAATCCAGAACAATATTTCTTAGTTAACTTGGACTAAGAAATGTTAAACTGGTGTGCCAAGATCGACAGGAGATCAGGAGATAGCGGATGCACTAAACATCAATCACATGACAGATTTATGGCTAACAACACCAAAAAACTTAGTTAGCGTAAAGTATAATCACGTGGAATATACTAATCTCATTAATGGAACTAACCTAAAAACAACCTTAAACACTGCCAGGCCAAATAAGAGGGGGAAGCGACAGATACCCGCGGGCCCGTAATTTCTATAGGGGCTCATGCCACTTCGACTTAAGTGCAATAATAATAAGCAGTGTCGCTTCAACTAAAGTATGTGTGTCCAATTATGATTCATGAAAATAAGGGGACCGTTGTTGATCATCCTCGTAGCCTTGGGCCCCCTACAGGACACATATTGTCTCTTCACGGAACTGACGCTAGTAAATGATTCTAGGATGCTAAGGCATATGAAATTTTGAACAGCTTCGAAGGTCAAATTGTCAACAATATACATATATTGTTCAAATTGGTTAGTGTGGCTTAGTTAGTAGTGCATTGGAGAGTGTCCGGTGTTCATATCTCGGCACAGGCAAAATCAAAAAGTAGAAAAAACTTTTTTTTTACACGGCACCACCTCTTGATAGGTAATAGCAAATCTACAAGAGTCAAAATTGCATAAGAAAAGCCTTTCACTTTGCCGTCCAGATTGGGCATAAAAATGTTGGTGGCTTTTTTCTGACTTTCGTTTGATCCTCCTTTTCACTAAACTTGTTGGGACTCCTATGCTGCGCTGGCTACTCGCGGACTCAAAATTAATGATTGTGATATCTTTAACTAGACTGTTAATGATAGTGACACGCTGTCTGCTTCTCGGACTATTTTTTAAACATTAAATTATATACTTGATGCGATAACGAGACAAGCAGTCCCAAATTTTACCTGCGGCGATCTGTTTCAGTAAGTGTTTTTGTATTAGAAAGGAAAGGAAATCAGGTATACTTACACTAGATTTTGTGCTCCTCCTAATTGTGCTGTGGAAGGCGTTTCCATAATCGTCGAATAAGTCGGGATTTCTACTTTCTGGACTGGAGAAAAATTAGCATATGATCAATGGTAGACTTGCAAGGCCAAAATCCACGCTAGTAAAGCCTAATCAGATTATTAACAACGCGTTTCAATCTGTGTCATCAATTCCCTCTATAGATATGTAATATTGAATTGGCCAGAGGGGGATGAGGTTCCAGTTCCTGAGCATGCTTTCATCTGATCATATTGTGTTTAAGTTGTAAGCTGCACAGCATTGCAGACCTGTCTGTTTTATAGACTCATTGCTTTTTTTTTAGTCAGGTTAGACATGAGATAAGCAGTCCACAATTTTAATTTGGTAACAAATTAGGCTTCAAAATAAATAAATATGCTAACCCATAATAATTTAGTGATTATGGTAGCACAAAAATAAGGTTCACCAAATCTACCTATCTACCGACATGTCCGACACCAAGTGGAGCACACAAAAAAAAAATCAAAAAGAATAATGACTCAATTTCATCCCGACACATTTTGCATAACAAATTACAACAACAATAGCAGGAAAAAAGACAAACAAAAAAACAGTATGTAAGTAGTAGAAAAGTAAGTATGTACATATAACTACACAGTCTCTATGCAATTTTGCTGATACTGTATCTGCTGTTGCCGCTGCTGCTGCTACCATTTCTCTTCCCATTGCTATTACTTCTACTTTCGCAATATTTAGGCATTTTAATGCAAAACGTCCACAAACCATAAATAATTCAAAACTGCAATGACGATCCAACGATGACGACGCCGACCATTAGGAAGAAGAAAAAACAACACACAACAAATAGGAGTAACAAAAAAATGATGTAAATGAATATGTAGGTATTAATAGTAGTTGGGAGTGAAAAAAGGTAGTTGAAACACATGCAAGCGTGCAGAAATCCCATTTAGCTAATATGCCCAGAGGACTTCTGTATAAAGTGTGTTAGTGTGTATAGTGAAGTGTAGCTGAAGCTGAAAGCTGAAAGCTGAACAGCTCTAGCGCAAATTAGAAATGAAGAGCCTACAAGGACATCAACTTCTTCTTCTTCTTCTTCAACGGCTTTGCTTTAGGCCACAACTTACTTCACATACTTCGTACTACTATTACAGCAAGTATGATTGCTATTATTTTTCTTTTTCTATTTTATTCTTGCTAGAAAATAGCACTTTTTCAAGAACTCATACTTCTTGCTGCTTCTTTCCGTGTAAGCTTCCAGAGAATCATGCATTTCGGTAGCTTCTTCCTAGCCAAACTTCTTGTTGTTTCATGTGTATGCTGCTTATAAGCACGTTAGTGCCGCTTATCCTAATTGTGGTTATATTCGCAAGTATGCTTCTGGTTTGTGCTGAATTGCTCTGTCTGTGCATGTGTGTGTGTGGTGACTGTGTGTGGCAAGCCTTTCTTCTTCATACAAACACATACATACATAAACATATATGTTTTTCTATTTTGTGTATGTATGTGTGTGATTATAAAAGAACTTGAGTGTAATTTTGGCATTTAGCCAAATAAATTTTATTTGCTAGTAATGTGCAAGTTAGGCTTGCAAAAGAAATCTGCTGTTTTTGTTGTTGCTGCTTGGTTTTGCATAAGGACAATATACAAGGATTGTGTGTATAATGCCTATAAGTCCCGAAGAGAAGGTAGTCGTGGCGTGGTATAAATATAACTCATAAATTTTATAGTATACCATCATATACTGCTATAAGAAAAGCAGAGGTGGGCAAATGGTATACAAGCTTGGATTTTTCCCAAATGAGTTATTTACTACGACAATGTGAACGAATGACGCGCCAAACGAAAGCACGAGAATGATTCACATAGCACACAAACAGCAAAGGCCTGTGAAATATTTCGATTTACTAAAACACAATAGAACAATAAAAGAAACGAAATCACAATTGTATTCTACAATAGCAGGTTGGTATATTAATCCTTTGACATTTTATAGTATGTATATATATGTAAGTTGTGTAAAGAAAATGGCAGCAACAGCTTATGAGTAATTTAAGAATTTATTGTGCACAATTTTGTCGGTTTTTAGTAGAAAGTAGTTTGCTCACTGACATTCATTGGTCCCTACATAAATATACCTACTTGTATTTATATTGTTGCCACAAGAAAGGTCACTGGAAATATTTTACGAATATTTAAACCATTTGCTGCTCTAAAGCACTAAACTATTAGTAAAAATAAAACCGAAAAGTAAACTAGACTTGTTCACCTCTGATTCATCAGCCTCTCTCTTCTTTTGTATGCTTCTGGCAAGGCTACCTACCACATACATACATACTTTGGTATGCACAGAGCTGTATCAAGAATAAGGTCGTTTGCCCTCTGATGAAATTGTTCAAATAGTAATGATGTTGGAATCGTCTTTAGACGCTTTCTAAAATGAAATACCATAAAATAATAGAAAATCATTTCTCTTCAAAATATATATATACGTATATATTTATAACTTTAATTCACAATTGATGGCGTAACTTTTATTAAATCACATCTGGCAATACTGTAACTACATTCATGTTTTAGCTACGTCATGTAACTTTTGCTTTAATTATGTATCAATTTGCCAAAATGTAAACAACATAAGCTTTTTACAGAGGTTTTGCTTTTCTTCTTTAAATCGAAAAATAGTGCTGCTGTTTACGGTGAATCAACTCCATTCAAAAGGAAGTAAATTGGCTGACATACGACTTGAAGCCGAGAGACGTCAAAAGGCAATTTTGCATGTCTGAAATGCTGCTTCAGCGCTATAAAAATAAGTAATTTTTGTATCGAATTATTACTGGCGACTTAAAATTGATTGATTCATTGCGACAACTCGAAGCGCAAGAAGTCGTATGTGAAACACGACCAATCAGGAACATCAACGCCGAAGCAGAATATTCATAGCGCCAAGGTAAGTCTCTGTAGTTTATGGGATCAAAAGGGTGTCATCTATTATGAGCTGCTAAAACCTGGCAAAACTATTACTGGAGACCTGTATCGAAAACAATTTATTCGTTTGAAGAGAGCAATGACTGGAAAATTACCAGAATATCCAACCATGCACGAGACCATAATTTTCCAACATGACAACGCGCGGCCTTATGTACCTAGAATGGTTAAAAATTATTTGGAAAATATTGAATGGGAAGTCTTGTCTCAGCCGCCAAATTACCAGACCGATGCAGAATATCCTTACTGGAATACGCTTTACTTCAGTTGAAAGTCCTCAAAAGATGGAATCTTTTGGTAAGGAATCCATAATGTACCTGAAAGATGGCGAAATGTTATACATTTCAACTTGAAATAGAAGAATTTTTTTTACAAAAATGTAGCTTTATTTCAATAACAAATCGAATAAATACACTAATCGAAGTAGTGTCCATCGGAAGCTATGTCATTTTACCATCTTGCAGGCAAAATATGGATTCTTTGCCAAAAAATTCCATCTTTTGAAGTCTTCAGAAATGGGGGAAATTTTATGAAACATTGTAATTACCAGAGCACTGTCTATACAGGGCCATCTCATGGCAGGCTATGACAAAAATTTAATTATTATTCGACTAAGTACCCTTTTGGTTTCCCAAACCCCATTAACATATATGTATGTATGTAGTTGTAGTGCAGTTTAAATACATACATATGTTTAATTTTGGTTAAATGGGCATATCTTCAATCAAAACCAAGGCTATCTTTAGTGTTCTATGCCAAAAAATTATGCATATCTGGATTAAAGTTTATAGAATTAAGTAATGAGGTGGATAGAAAGTTTGATAAGAGATAGAGTCGATATAACATTTTTCATATCACAGCCCAACTATACCAGGAATTTTAGAAAGTTCAAAATATTGAATGATCATTAAAATGTGCCAATGAGTCTCAGCTGATTCTATAATTCTACTTTTCTTTTGTTTTAATGGCACAACAGCCCATGGAGGGCCTAGGCCGAGCTTCTTGCATTGGTAGACCAAGGCACTACAAACTACGCCACAGCGACCAAGCTTCATAAAATGATATCGTATAGATTGTTTATAACAACTAGAATGTTATACTATGCCACTGTCGATAATGGTCAAATGATGAAACTACTTTTATTATTTTTGATTTATTTTCTCGATCGTTAAACTAAACTGCAAATTAGCTTCGCTTTGGTGACACCAAAAGATGTTTTTTTATTTCTAAAGGTGGCTCACAATTTGCAATTTTATTTCGAAAAGTGATTAAAAGAAAAATTAAACCGTATTAAAATAGTCATTGGGAAGCAGATTCAGTATCGTGCAAAAACAAACTATGTAAAAAAAACGTGTAAAACAACGATCAAGTGTACTTCATTTTTAAATACTCGTACAATACATAAGTATTTAACTTAATCTTTTTATTTATCTGTCACTTTGATAGCACGGTCCAACAATATACTTAAAAGCAATAAATTATACCGTTCGATTCATGTGAATGCGCATTGTAACTCACTAATATAAGATCAAACATAAGTATTGTATATTTGCTGTAAGGCCAGCTACGTATTCTCGTTCACCTTGAAACGACCCCGCACACACAATCAAATCTACAGTAAGCAACAGAGCAAAATTAACGAAAACAAACAAAATATAACTAACAAATGCATTCGCTCTAGCATATCCTTTTGGCATATCCTGCATCCTAAATCCTTTGCAGCCTCACTTAAAAATAAATTTCTTATTTTTTTTTTCTCCACTTGCCTGCGAAAAAGCAAGCAAAAGCTGTGAAAAGTTGTTTTAAAGGATTTGGCCATATGAACACGAATACACTCACACACACAAACAAACTTGCACACGACGCATAGTTTATAGTATTTACATTTCGTGTGTGTTGGTGTGTTGCATACGTTCTAGGCGTTTTAACAGCATTCACAGCTACAACTACATCTACATATACACAGTATGGGGAATAGGCTTAAAACAATAAACAAAATATGTACGTACAAAAAAATGTGCTGCCAAAAAATGTAGAAAACAAAAAAAAAAAAACTCTATGCGAGGGTGTATTCGAGTTTTTATTTCGGGACGACAATTTTTGTGTTAGCCTAGTTGCGTTTTGAATTTCTGTATATGGATGTGAAAAAGTATCTGCAAAAATGTCATTTTTGTTAGGGACTATTATTTTTTTTTTTTTTTAGTGCAACTATTGTAAAAATCTTTTTAATTTTTGGTAGGCATGTAAGTAAGGAAGTTATGTAAGGAGGGAAGCGGAACGAGAGAAAAGAGAATTGTGGGTGAAAGAGTGGTAAAAATTTGTGACCGAGTATTGGAAATATACTGTGTATGTACATATATATGTGTGTATTTGTGCGTTTGCTTGTAGTCTATGTAAATATGTATGCAAACGTGTAACGTCTGGCTGCTGGCTTAAAATTGTGGTTTTTAATTTTACTTTTTTTGTTGGTCAACATATTTGCTTTTGCTCTCTCGCTCTGATACTCGTACTGCTTCTTTTCCATCGCCTTGATTGTTGATTCATTTTCATGTATATTCTTGTTGTCTCTGTTGTTTTTGTTAACATTATTATTGTTCCACTCATATTATATGCAGTCGGACTTTTTTTCACAGCATTTATGTCACCAAATAATGATGAATTTTTAATTTCATGCATCATATTGTATCTATGCTTTGTTTGTTGTGGTTTTTCTCTGTCTTGCCTTTTGTTAATCGACTAGAGCATTTTGTTTTAAGTGCATCAACTGAGCAATTAAACGTATCTGTCTCACTCAAAGGAAAAAAAACACTTGGTTTTTGATACAAGAACACAAAATTCTTATAAGTGACACTTATAAGGCGTCGTGGAGTAATTCGTAGTACGTCGGCCTGCTAGGCGGAATTCCCGTAGTTCAAATCTCGGCACAGGCAAAATCGAAAAGTATAAAAAACTATTGTTCTACGCGGCACCACTTTTTGGCAGGCAATGGCAAACCTACAAGACTAAACATTGACTGTGAAAAGCTTTTCCGTTCGCCGTTCGTATTCGGTATAAAACTGTTAGTCTCTTCCATTCGTATACAAATATAACACGCACAACATAAGTGGATGCGAAAAGCACGGCCCAGCCCCTCCATGGTCTCTTGTGCCATTAAAAGAAGAAGGTATGAGACAGCTAAGCGAATTCTACTGTACTTATATATATGGTATATCGATATAGTATTTCAATATATAAGTATTAAATGAAACAGTCCATTAAAATTACATTTACTTTTCTTTCGACTTTGAAAGGTAGATAATATTCTGAATGTTTATAAGAAATCTATAAGTACATATGTACAAAAGATAAAATTTTTAAGTTACACAGGTCTACAGAGAAAGGAAAATTGTGCCAATTTTTGACTAGACGAAGTCATTCTTATGTATTTGGCGCGCTGAATCCGATTCCTAAAAAAAAAACACCACGGTGGAGGAACACGTTGAAGGGGACGTCCTAATCGCCGTTGGCAAGACCAGGCGCAGGGCAACTTGACTGCACTTGGCCTTATCAACTGGCGCCAGCGCGCGCATAGCAGAGGTGACTGGCGAAGCTTCATAGAGGCGGCCAAGACCGATCATCGGTTGTAGTGCCAGTTAAGTAAGTAAGTAAGAATCCGAGTCCTTGCTTTAATTTGGCTGAGTAACAACCGAATTCTGTTATAAATCCGTATTTTATGTTAAAAAACGCGTTCTTTCGAAACTAAATTTCGGGTAAATTCATTGTTCTAACTCCAATGGTCATATTTGTTCAAGTCTTTGAGATAAAGGTATTTAAATATTTTCCTTGAACATCGTTAGAGTTCATTGAGAAACGACTTTATATCTTTTGCAAACTTTTCAAATGGGCAATTATTAAAACATAATGTACATATTTATACATAAATAGCGTAAGTAAGGGAGGGGGCTATAGGGAATATGTCCCCTCGACTTTCCTCGAGCCATTGAATGCAATCAGAAAAAATATTGTCCCCATTTCAAAATCCTATCTACGCCACTGATATACATTAAGCAAGGGAGTTCAGAAGAATATTTCGAAATCTCGGGATTTCGAGCTTCAGAAATTCTCCCCTTGAATTTGTTTATTTTTTTGAGCAGTCAACACACAGGGTGTACCCATATGAATTATTTTGATTAGAAGAAAGATTGATAGGTAGGAGGAAGAAGGAGGAAGAATGAGAGAGGGAATGCAATGAGATAGGGTAAGTGTTATGCCTTTACCGCAATGAACTTAAGTTTATCAATATCGACTATGACCGCATGTAGCGTCAACGAAAAGGATAGAGGATTCCGAATTGTTTATATGAAAATAATTAAAACAACAACAATAAGATTTTGCTTTAAATCAAAAACATAATTTTAAATAGAAGATCACATTTGTAAGAAGCAAATTTAGGCCTGATGTGAAATTTATTGGAATATAGCTGAAATCTTCTATATATGGTATGTACATATGTATATAATAATTATATGATCGAAAATATCTTGTAATATATCGAAAAATGTGTACCTACATACACACCTGGACCAAATAATAGGTGTGAAACCAAAAATTTTTAAAATGAACTAAAAAAATTAATTTGCATGGTCTACAATCAAAAGGCAAATTTGGAAGTTTGGTGGCACTGTTTTGGAATGAAAAGGGGGAATCCCTGGACAATAAAATAGGTGTATTTTGCTAAAAATTAGAAGTGAATAAATTTAAAGCGTTATTTAATTCCAGAAGGTAAGATTTCGATGAAAGTGAACTAAATAAAGGTTTAATTATAATTTTTAATAATATTAGATGGGTCGTGGAGTTCATTGCACCACAGAGAAGAGAAGACTTGTTCGTCATCTCCGAGACAAAGGAAAAACCTACAAATTCATTGCCAGATGGATGGGACAGAATTTCGTTACAAACGCTCTCAAGCCAGAAAAAGCTATTGAAATGCGTAGAGCACCTAGAAAAACTTCATTAGTGACCGACAATCGTATCGTTACATTAGCTAAACGCGACCCGTTCATGTTGCCCAGAACAATTGCAAGCGAAATTGGAAATGTTGTATCATTACGAACCATTTCAAGACGATTAGTAAGCGCAAATCTAACCGGTAGGATTGGTCGCAAAGTTCCTCTGCTTCGAACTGCAAATTTGAAGAAGAGGTAAAATTTTGCATTAGCTCATAAAACGTGGTGCGGTTCACAGGGAGAAGAAAAATGGCACAATATTCTCTGGAGCTATGAAACAAAAATAAATTTGTTTGGTAACGATGTGGAAAGAAACGTTCGTCGCCCGAAAGGCAAAGAATTCAACGTCCGGTTCACAAAGAAAACAGTGAAGCATGGAGGTGGCAGCTTAATGGTATGGGGCTGTTTTTCTTGGCAAGGTATTGGTCCGATACATCAAATTAATGGCGTTATGGTTAGATTCGTGTATAAGGATTTGTTGGAAACGGTAATGTTACCATATTCCGAGGATAATATGCCGCTTTTGTGGAAATTTCAGCAGGACAATGATCCTAAACATTGATCGCGAGTTGTCAAAGCATGATTCCAAGAGCATAATGTAGACATCCTTGAGTGGCCCAGTCAATCACCAGATCTAAAACCTATTGAGAACCTCTGAGGAGAACTTAAACGCCAAAACAAAACTCAGTTATGGGAAAATATTCAAAACATTTGGTACAACATTCCTGTAGAAACTTGTTGGAAATTGATATCGTCAATGCCCAGAAGAATCGGAAAAGCCATCAAAAATAATGGTGGATATTCTGGGTATTAATGCGTTCCTACTAATTCAGTCAAATACGGGACCATAACTAGCAAAATTTCAATATTTATTCCAATCGAAAATCTGTGTATTTTACGAATTAACCAAAATTTAAGTTAATTTTTAGAGTTTTTAAAACCCTTTATGTTTTGTTATGACGCTGAAGTATGTTTATGTTGAAAACTAATTTATTTTTTGAAAGATAATAAAAAATATTTGATAACCAAGCTTTTTTGAAAAAAAATATGTTCACACCTATTATTTTGTCCAGGTGTGTACATTAAATAAGCTAATTCAAAAAAAAAATTTAAAAAAAAAAAAAATTTCACAAAAAATCTAAAAAATTTTGTTATTCAACTGCGGAATGTAGAAAGACGCTAGCTAATATTCTTTTAAAATCGGTGTTTTCGCAGCTTCTGATGTGGTTGAGTACAGTCCATCCAAATTAGAGAAAACCTTTTATTACAAAAAATATTTCAGTTACGGCCTTTCTAAATTAAGGTAACGAACAATGCAACCATGTAAAAATTCAGGCTTGCATTATGAACTAATAAAAATAAAGTGTGAAAAATAAAAATAAAGTGTGATTAAAAAACATTACTCATTCTACTCCTCTATCTAAACTCCTAGGTTCTTTAACTAAGAAATTTGAAGGTGGCATGCAAAGTTTTTCTTTCATTCATTTAAAATCTTCTTCTCTTTAACAAATTTTAGTTATGCTTTATCTGAGCCAACTACGACGGTCCAACGGACCAAGTGCTATCAAAAACTTTTCTCAAATAAATATAAATTTAATATCATTAAGTTTTTACCAAAAACGCATTCATTTTATATTCAACTGTGTACATCTTCCTCAACTTCTTCTTCTCCTTCTAGTTGATAAATATTTCATCAATACCGCGATGGTGCATCAGCAAAGCATTTTTGCGTTTTTAATGAAACTAGTTACACCAACAAGCAGTTGACTGTACATTTAGTTGATAACCCTGGCACGGATCAATGCAATGTTTTGCTATTTCAATATTTTTTGAACTCGTCGACCACAAGTGTTTTGTGTCTCATAAAAAAGTAAATCGTGTTACTTGCTTCCTTACTTACTTGCCACTCCAATCAGCTGCATCAACACAAATCACAAAAAGAGCTCCAACGCCTTCTTCCCCTTTCAAAAGATATACCCCCGGCCAACCCAAAAGTTGCGAAGTGTAAAGCGCCAGGATTACCACCACATTGCAAATCAAACATTAAAAGGAAAAAAAGCAGAAACATGTAATTTGAAATGCGCGGCGCACAAAATGAAAAAAAAAACATCAAAACAACACAAAAATATTCCACAAAACGACACAACAACCTCATAAATAAATTGCAAATCGCAATATGTATAAAGGAGCAGCTAGTGCAGGAGACTATGCAGTCTGCACCTGCATGGAAACACCACCCAAAGCTACAAAAAACGTATCATGGCCGGGTGAGTGGTGAACCCACGTGATTTTATGATGATACTTCGATTTCGTGGCATTATCAAGTGAGGCTTTTACCATTTTGGTGTCTTTTGAGTATTACTTGACTGCACAATGCACAAAAATTGCAAATAATTTTGTTTTTTCTCTTTGTTTTTGGAACTGATGCTCACTAAATGTGCTCATGAATTATTTCTTCATGGTGATTTTCATATAGAATGAGTGTATTTGCACTCGCAACTTAGTATGCAAGGCAAATGTGAAGGGCATTTCTTTCCATTTCAAATATTTACTAGCTAAGGTTGTTTTATTAAGGCTAATGAAATATGTCTAGAGTCGCGAAGAACTAGAGAGAGCTTGACGGTGCAGTACTTAGTCTATCAAAGATATTTGGTTAAGGAAAGTAAGGAGCGACGGTAAGTATCATTAGTAAAAATGATATTACACCTTCTTGCTCCAAATCCTACTTACTTACTTACTTACTTTTAATGGCACAACAGCCCATGGAGGGCCTAGGCCGAGCTTTTCGCATCCACTCATGTTGTGCGTGTTATATTTGTACATGAATGGAAGGGACCTACAGTTTAATGCCGAATCCGAACGGCGAAGTGAAAAGCTTTTCATAGCAATTTTTACTCTTGTAGGTTTGCCATTGCCTGCCAAGAGGTGGTGCCGTGTAGAAAAATAATTTTTTCTACTTTTTGATTTTGCCTGTGCCGAGATTCGAACCCCGGACACTCTGCGCAGCAGTCCAACGCTCTACCACTACGCCACAGCGACCACAGTGTCTCAATTGAGACACCATCTTCACATACAAGTTTCACTGTGATCATCTTGTATGATTTAATGCTGCAGCAATTGCAAATCTTGTCATGTGAATAAGTTTCTAAATGTATGAAAGAATTTCGATTTGAGTGCCCTTAAATTCTGTCAGAAAAACAGCCAAATACTCACCAGCATTATATTTAGAGCCAGAATTACAAGTACCGAAACATTCAGTAAATCCTTGAATCGGTGCAACATTTACACACATACCAGAGTTCCAAATCCTACACTCGAAGAAAACATCTTTCCATTTCATTTCTCCTGATTCCAAAGCATAGTTAATATATTTTTTTAAGAGCCTAAACCATTAACGGTTTTAAGCACGGAAAAGGTGTTAAGAGTTGCAAGAGACAAGCAGAGTTGCTACATTTTTCACCAAATTGCCACATTTCAAAATCTCCGCTCATTCTGTTGGAGACAACGACAGCAGGTCGTTGTGCTTCAAGATGATTTAAACTAAGTATATGTGTGGGTTCAAACTTGATAGCCGAGTTGGTAGTGGAGTTTTATTTCCTAATTAAATATCAGTTTTTCTTCAGGCTCCCTGATCACTGCAATATTTTCCAGCCTGTAATAAAAGTAATACCTACAAGTAAACATATCTTAGATAAAGATACAAATATTTGTAGGAGATTTACCTGAAAGCTAAAGAGATCTGAAATCGCTAGAAACAGCATCGAGGTTCTAGGTTAGGTTATAAGTGGTGCCAGATACCTCACAACTATGCCATAGTGTTACCATAAACTCTTAAAAGTCAATTAGAACTTCAATCACAGTTTCAAGTTTGACCCGAAGAATGAACAAAATTTTTTAAAAGAGCCAAGTTTATATTTGTTATTTAGGGAAAGAAAGAAACCTGATGTCTTTTACCTAGCCCTAACTACTTAGTACTTATTTGGCATTTTCAAAGAATTTGCTACAAACTCCCTAGGTACCCAGAGTTCCTGCAGAGTTCCTGCATATTTTTGTCCAAAAGAGCCAATGTTCGGTCGGTGTAATTAGGTGACGGCTTCCCTCCACTAATGACAAAATATATATAATCTAACCATCGCTTTAGAGACAACCATGCCAGACGTATTATTGCACAAAATATATTAAATATTATTATTAATCTATTTACTTTCTGAAAAATTTAGACAAAGATTGATTTAGACCGTTCCAAGACTCTAGATTCTGCTGGTAAGTTTTATTTAGGGCCCACCGAAAAATAGAATATATTACCCAATTATATATTTTGTAGAAATATCAAAGAATCGAGTCGATACCCCAGCATTGAATCGATAACTCAGCATTCGCAAAAAATTAAATTTTCACCTTACGTTAACACTTTTGTCCTACCCTAATAATTCTGGCAAATGCCAGAACTTTTAAACGAAAAAGGAAACGACCATAACCCACAAAATATGCCTTGCAATTGGCAAATTGCTAAGCCTACGATATAATTGCACAAATACTTGTTTGAAATATTTTTACACATTAATTTTTAATATGTATCTCTCCTATTTTGATGCAATCATTAAATTCCAAAATACTTCGTATTATATTCGAATAAAGCAAACTTTATTTAATTTCTCTGTTGATTCAGCAGCTGAGCTAGTGGACGCATTCGGACATCAATTGGATCAGTTTCATAAATTGTTGAATCGGAGCATTGTAAACAGTCACATGAGGCAGGTATTTCAAGCTACGAAATTTAAAATGAATAGAAATAAGTATCTCCGATTCAAGTTTTTAAAACACTTCTTACCTCTTTCTCAATTGAGACACCATCTTCACATACAAGTTTCACTGTGATCATCTTGTATGATTTAATGCTGCAGCAATTGCAAATCTTGTCATGTGAATAAGTTTCTAAATGTATGAAAGAATTTCGATTTGAGTGCCCTTAAATTCTGTCAGAAAAACAGCCAAATACTCACCAGCATTATATTTAGAGCCAGAATTACAAGTACCGAAACATTCAGTAAATCCTTGAATCGGTGCAACATTTACACACATACCATGTTTGTTCGAATGCTCTTTAACTAATTTCTTAGTCTCTTTTTCGGCCAACGAAACGGGCAGACAATTCTCTGTCGATCAAGGAAAAGCGGAACAAAATTAGAACAAGTCAAAAAGCAAAGTTCAAACCGCAATTAATTCAACTCACTTTGATTCTGCACCGGCGGCTCAATCTTACAGTATTTGCAGCAACCTTCATCAAGTAACAAATGTTTGGGACAGTGGCTGACATCGGGACAAGTCTCCTCTGCTGAGCTGACAACTAAAATGTCACCGCTACGCACACAATTGTAACTAATACAAGTATTTGCGCTCTTCCATTTCTCATCGGGTTTATAGAGTTTTGACTCGTAGATGCATTCAGTTTGTACACATTCGCCGCAGCACTTGCTCGGATCTTTGCTTGTATAAGTAAATCCTGGCGGGCATTTAATATCGCAACTCTCCACAGTGGAAATAATTTGTGTAGTGTCGTTGGGGCCGTAGGCGCAAAGCTCATGTTTGCATGGATCTTTTGGATGTGTCCATTTCTCAGAGACTTCCTTTGTGAACTTTGAGTTCTCGGAAGGTTCATACTGCACAATGCAGATATCTTTAGGTGGGGCTGTGGCGTATAAAAAATTTAAATAAAAGTTTTTGAAAGTACTTAGTTCTCAACTTACCACAGATGTAGCTGGGACAGCAATCGCTCTCTTCCTGTTTCGCTGTAACTTCATAGTATTTCTCAGTGCATTTTTCTGGCCGTTTCGGGCATGTTAACTTGTCGCATACGATTTTCTGTGTCGGACAGCAACCTGCCTCTTCTTTGAACAATTTCTCACCAGGCTTGAGATTTCGGAGAGGTTTCAACGTTTCACATTGATCTTTTGGTTTGCATTCTAAGCGAAATATAATTCATAGGTTGAGAGAAGATATCTAAGTTTTGCATTGAGTTCAAAGATTAACATAATATCCTAGAATGAATAGTTATGCTTTTGACAAATAAATTGAAGAATATTTGCTTTTGAGATTAACGACTGTGGAATGGCTTTAATCCTTTTTACAGCTAATCGGAAATCTTTATCAAAGGCATATGTACCTACCACAAATATACTGCGGACAACCGTCTGGGCCAGTCTTCTGTTTCTTATATTGCCCTGGGCCACAAACAGGCATCACCGGTTCCAAGCACAACTTAGCTAATGGCACTTTAGGTTCTGGCACACAAGAATAACGTGGGCAGCAATGTTCCTCGGAAACGATCTTCTGCGGTTTATAACCTTCAGCGCAAATGTTCTCCTCGACGAAACATTTCTTCTCGACACACTCTGTTCTGCCATCTTTATAACAAGTGCAATCGGTACATTTGTCCTTCTGCCATTTATCGCCGGGTATATGCTCCAAGTCATCGCATTTATTACACAACTCCTCGATAATACATTTTCCCAAATCCATCACTTTGCCTGGCGGGCAGAAACAACCCTCGAAGCGTTCATCGACCGAGCACATATCATCCGAATCGACTGTTTTCATTACAGTATTTGTATTCATGTTGACCACATCGAATTCACTCATTGCCTTGATGGTTTCACAGGTCTTGGCGCAATCACACGGTTTATATATCATGTCAGAGGGGCAATCGAATGGGCAAATGTCGGGACTACGCCAATTCAGGCAGATGCCTTGTTTCGAACATTCACGTGCATATGCACTCAGCGTTTCGCATGAACCCTTTTGATCGCTACCCGGTTTACACATATCCTGCTGGCAGGCCGACACATAAGCCAATGGCTCAATTATGGCATTACATTTACCAAAAAGTTCTTCGTTGAAGAAGAGTAGACAGGGATCTTTCTCTGGAGGCAATGGCAAGCATTCGTCTTTGGGCACATCTTCGCTTAAGCACTCGTTGGCATCAAGTCCCAGTTTCGGTTCATCAGCCTGCCAACTATTTATGACATCAACCAG
Organism: Palloptera scutellata; assembly: GCA_958295655.1. NCBI lineage: Eukaryota > Metazoa > Arthropoda > Insecta > Diptera > Pallopteridae > Palloptera > Palloptera scutellata. Next base: position 49,104,609 of record OY282449.1, read on the forward strand.
TTCGGTGCTAGGTTTACGTCCCTTTTTCTTAGCGGGATTTTCTTGCAGATCATTGTTCGCGTTGCCATTGCAGTCACCACATAGACCTTCCATTTTACTGCCATACTTGATGCTGGGCACTCCAAGCTGTTGAAATTAAATGAGAGAATTTTCATAAATATTTAATCTACATAAATTATATGGTTGCATGTACTCACCGAGAATACCAAGTCATCAAACGAGGCCGTTAACTCTACGTGTGATTCTGGCAATCCCAATACCAACTCTTTACCATTAACTTCGCGCAACGTAATCCAAGTATCTTTATAAGGCATTTTCTTAACCTCAAATCCATCAACGAATATCTGAAGAGCCTTCGAATTATTTGGCATACGTTGTATGTGTATGACATGATCGCCGTTGAGCACATGCAGTGACTTTGCACAGCTTGTGTGTGCAGGAGCAGCAGGACGACCTAATTTTTTGCAATCATCCATTGTCACATATACCTGAAATTAGCATTATTACTCAAGATATCCACACCCCTCCTCCACTTTCTTGCTTGACCTACCTGGAATGTATGAACCCCGGGCAACACAATATCACGCGACAACAAATACGTACAGTTTCCATTAAAGGTGAAACTCTTGCGATCGTATGTGAAATATTTCGAGGTACCAAACGAATTGCATACGCAATCTTTACATTCTACAATCGGTACACAGGTTTCAGCTTTACGCACCGTACCTTCGGGACAATAGCAGCCTGCGAAGCATTCATCCGAAATAATGGGACAATCATCTCCATTCAATGTATCACACGAAGGTTCACAGCGCCGCTTATAGCAATCTGAGTGTACCAAAGGTGCAGGACATGCAGTTTCTAGCAACGACAACGACAACGACAACGACAACAAAGAGAATGTGCGTGAGTTTCAAATTACTTTTTCATTATAGTTTTCGTTTCGTTCGGTCCAATCGGTGGAAATGAACCGTACTACTCTTCTATTTTCTACCATTAAGTAAGTATTTTTTGCTAAACTTACCACACTGATGCACCACTCGCCATGAATCCAATTGGACATTCGGATTAACAGTTAAACATTTTTTAACAAAGTCCTGCAGGATATTACATTTACAAGCATTTCCATCACCATTGTTTGCCTTTAGGCACTCGCAAGTAGTTTCCATACATTTGCTAACGAATTGTTTGTAGTTGACCGACTTGCCACATTTTAGGAATGTTGGATGCCTGCAAGATAAATTGCAAAAATGTGAGTGGGGCATGTAGTAAGTAGTCAGTTGAAGTGAAATACATTTGCATTGAAAATTATACATTGTAAGTATAGGCACCCGCAAGAACAGTGTGTTCGAATGCACATAAAAATTATAGAATCTAGCCATTTTTATTTTAGATAAATATGTATTCGGAGTATTAGTCTAAATGTAAATGCCTGGATTGTTATTTGGAATAAAATGTTTTATTTTTATAGGTTAAAGTGAGAAAAGTTGTATTAAAAAACTCACTTTACTCACTACTTGAAGAACAGTGAAAGCGAAACCTTATAAATGAAGTTTTATAAAAGCAAACCTTGCTACTAGAATTTCCATAATCAACTCCAAAACCGTGAAGCTATGAGAACCTTTTTTAATTTCTAAGAACAACATCTGCCAAGGTTGAAATTACACTTAATTACACTAAAAGATGAAATAAAATTTGATCTGGGGATAGCAAAAACATTGGCCTTTGTGAAAACTACTTCTACTCATCCGTTCCACTTAAACTTGTTAGCGCTAAACAACAGATTCTTGACTCTATCCCTTCTTGACCTATATTTTGCCATCTCGCGATTTATATGAAATTCAGACGAGATAAGTTTAAAGTCATTAAGTGACGGATATATCTCTTAAGGCGCTGGCACATAGCATCTGTTGTATACTTGAGATGGAAGTATACTTAGCACCATGTCCGATTATAACCCCAGTAAGCGCCCGTACTGCAAATTGGTTGAACCCTCGAAGAACATTCGGTTTCTTCCAATCTAACCTAGGCCAGTGAGACTTTACAGTCATCCCGGTTAATCCATAAGCCGTTCATCATATCATGAGTGTATTCGTTTAAATTCTTACATATTTCGTATATGTTCCTTTCACAGCCTCTTCTCTTCAATATCACAATATCCACGAATCCAGCAGTGAAACCCAACATATCATTACAATCATCGATTTCACTATATTCGAAGCCCGAATTATACTATTGCGTATTACTTAACTAAGTTAAAATAAAATCTATATCTCCGCTCTCAAGTACACAACAGCTTCAATATGCCAGCGCCTTTAAGTTCCTTTACGATAAGTGAAACTGAAATCTGAAAAGCATTGCTTGCTTCCTGTTTCCGAAGTGCACCTCGACAAGCATTTGGAAATATCTCAATTGCTTGGTCATAGACTTTTCATGTAGCCCAACAGCCTTTAAACTTTCAGATAAAACATTTACAACACTTTAAAATATATTGAATTTTGTTCACTTCCATAAGCATTTCAAATGACTGTGTCACCTCCCTTTCTCACCTCCTCACTCTTCCATTTACCATTTCATCATAAATAATAATCTACCACTTTACTGTGAGTACAAAACATACTTACTTGATGGAATTGCATAATGCCAGCGCTTTCTTTTGCAATGCCAGTGGACAAACTTGAGGATAACATTCTTCTTTCGAGATTTTTTTGTCAAACCAACTGTCACCGAATTTGACGGTGCTTGGAACTAGGGTACCATCGGGTGCACGCTTGTCATCACTGGCAATGCCATTGTAATAACCACACAAGCCATCAACGGTTTTAATAAATTTGGAACATATGCCAATTTTAATGTAGCCAATGCTGTCATACAGCACCCAAAAGCCATGATTGCGCGACACTACCAGAACAGTGTTGCCAGGTTGTGAGACTACAAAGGCCGCTTTACAGGTTGCCGAATTGGCCACCTGTTGTACGGTATACTCAAAACCATTGAAGTTCACTTTCAAATTGGGTAAAATTGTGAGTATAGCATCAGCTTCCACATCCTTGATTGTGATCATTTTGCGGCACACTTTACGTGTTTCATCCTCACATTGCAAGTGAACTGAAAAGTAGAAAATGATTAAAGGATTCCAAATTCGACTAATGTTCACAATTTTACTCGTTTACTCAAGTATCGAACTTACCCGATATTGCCCAACTTGAGTTAACAATATCACGTGCCAAAATGTGACTGCATGTGTCATATTTGAATTCAGTACCGTCAAATGTGGTAAACGACTTGCCGCTTATTTCACAGATATCATCTTTATTCGGACGTAATACGCAAGTATATTTGTGGCATTCACCCGGCTTAGCTGATGACATATCCACTTCGACATCATAGTTCTCCGGGCATTTCGGCTCTTTACAAATGACAGACTCATTCCTATTAATGACCTTTTGGGCAATGGGCACACATGTAAATTCGCTGCACATATCTTCTTCCACAAAGTCGACCTCCTCGTTGGGCATCGCTAGGAATTCCTCAGTTGAGGTCATCACTTTCGTTTTGGTCAATTTAACACCATCCGCGGTCATGGTTAAATTTTTCGTAAACCTTTAATGCAAAGTTTAATCGCATTTAATAATGAAAAAAAAAGACAATTGGACTGTATCTAGTCTTTGACTTACGATGATGAGAACATCTGAGACATTTTGCGGGCTTTCTTGTCGATTATCTTTAGCTTCATTTGTGGTGGACAAACAGGCTCGGGACAACTAATGACAATGTCTATGTAAAGGAGTTAAGAGATTCAATTAAATAGTTTTTTTTTCTAAAATAAAAAAGAAGCCACAGTATCCTACAGAAACAAAAAATTACTTGCAGTTAGAAAATAGCATTGGTATGAGAACCTGTAGACTAAGACTTATTGAAATTCTCAGCCGTCAAGTAGTCCCCAACTGTAATCTAAGAAAATGTACAAGTATACTTCTTGGAAGGCAATGACCAAACCACCAAGTGATAACAAATTTCCACTCCGCCGTTCGGGGGCGACGTTAAACTGAAGGTCCAAACATGAGGTAGTGAGGTATCACTTTCGGCCGTTCTAGCTTAAGTCGGCAGCCCTCTACCTAACCATATAAGGTCATAATAATAGACCAATATGGCGCCCGTGGACCCTGTTATCTTTCTGAGCCCTTCCTTTCGACCTAAAACTAAACTTACTTTCATTCATTTTTGTAATATTTCCGGGCACAATTTCAAATTGATGCCTGCACGTAGCATCTTCATCATCAGCACAATCTTGTATACCATTGCACCAAAGAACCTCGGGTATACAATCACCACTTGAGGGACAAAGTTTCTGGAATTTCGGGCAAGGTTCACACTTGCAATAGCATCCCAAACTCATTACTGGACGCAAATCCTTTTCACACGCTGGGCATTTCTTGGGTTTACAAATGGCGTGTCCACCCAAAACACAGACACATTCTTCACATAGTTTATTTTCGAATTTCGAACCAATTGGATAGCTAGAAAGAAATCACGAAATAATTTATAACTGATTATAAACTTAAGTAAATGTTTTCTGACTTACGTAATATAATTCTCCACGCACGGGCATAAATTGCTCTGGACACATGCGCTACCATCCCAGAAGAGTCCGTCTTTACATTTGCACTCCTCCGCATTGGCCATTTGAGCTACAATACCATCGCAGATAAAGCATTTGGGAGTTTTTGGGCTTTCAATCACATTGATTTCTTCCTTGATAGCCACTATTAGTTCAGAGAGTGCAATTGCAGGTAATTAGGTAGAGGTTAACAACAATACATTAGGAATAAACAATAAAAGAGTGTAGAACACTGTTTGAGCAATATATACTCACAGTAGGGTTCAAAACAACCCACTGGTTCAACGCGCAAATCTATATTTCGTTCCCATTTCGATGGAACAACTTTTAAGTATTGCGTCAGTATTGGCGTCCTAAAGTGATTAATTTTCTCGGAATCCGAATCCACATTGCCCGGTATGACTTGCGCTTGTGCATCAAAACCATATATTTTGTTCCAAATGAGTCTATTCTTGGAGAACAATACCTTAAAACCACTAACCCAACCATCGGGACCCCCTTTGGTAATAATACCGGATATATTACGCGGTGCCAAGAAATCAAACTATATTGATAAATTGATGATTAACGTTAAATTCTTCTCTCCCAGAAATGCTCACACTTACCTCAACATATTCATTGGGCGTATTAACAAGAGGGCGCCAACCTACTGGCGACGACAATTTCAATAGATCAATTAGCCGTGGTTGCTTTGCAGGTTTGGGCAATTTCCATATGCTGCTCGCCTTAACCTGTTTTGGACTCATTTCTCCATTATCAATGCCCATTTGGTCATTGCAGGGTAGATGATCCTCAAAATTAATGCTTGTTGGTTCTGAGACTAGATTCGAAATCTCAGTGGTTGGTGCAAATATTGTCGGTGGTGTTGTTGCCTCAGGAACTCCACAACCCAGCAATTCTACGCGCATTGCTATTGAGCCATGCCATTTAAGTGGATAAATACGTACTGCTTTAGCCTCTATTGGTATTTTGAAAAGTTTTTTAACCGGAGAACGTGAATCCAAAGGTCCATTAAACATTTGTGGCATATCAGTCTCATCGACGAGATAATGGAACGCTTCGCCATCGTGGCTATAGAGAATCTGTTGGGATAAATAAATTTCCATGAATTTATAAGTTCTTTTTCTTTATCATATTGTTCAACTTACCTTAAACAGTGTCACATAATTATCGAAATCGGTGCTACCTGCCATTATTACACCAAAGAGAGGTTCAGGTTCTTCAAATGTCACTTGTAAATATTGCATTTGATCATTGATGATAGGTGACCAACTGCCAGTTTTCTCTTTGAGATTCTTATACAAGCGACCCTTGGATGGCGCATGTGCTGGACTCAACATTGAGCTAGCACTGAACACTTTCTCGGGTAAGGGTTCATCGCCCTCAATCATTGGTATGAGGCTGTAATTAATAAAGGAATATGAAATTATTTGTTGTGTACCAGAAAACTACGAGTAAGCATCTCCTTGAAAAGTAAAAGGCTTGTGGTTAACATAGTTACCAAACTTCCACCAAAATCGAATTGGGTTCGGCTGACGAGGTCATAGTTAAAAATAAGAATGAAAATTATATAGTGCAAAGTACAGTCGTTTTAAAAACAAAAGACAACCAGCAAGTTTTCTGTAAAAGGAAATAAAGCTGCCCCCAAACGAGATATGCCTGGATGTAAAATCTACGTTAAACTCGAATTTAATTTAATTACGATTTTTATTTAGGTTTAAGTTTAGATGTGAATAAGGTAAGTATTCAGTAACTTTCTGATCATGCAAACTTTAGGTGGAGTCAGTTGTCTGAAATCATATGTGGTGATTTAGGATACGATAACTCAGCGTTCGGAACAGATAACAGAGTACTACTGTGTAAATGTTTTTATGATTGAGATACGAATGATCAAAAAGATTATTACTACCCGTCTGAAGTAATGAACTGATGTCGATGGTCATGGTAAATTTTATAAAAAAAAAACAACCAAACAGTCAATTAAATCGCAACAATATTTGCCATCTTTCAGAATTGGAATACTTGGAGATGCTTCTCTGAATTTTTATTTAATTAAAACTGTCATTTATTAGACATTGAATACTTGCCTTTCTGGATTGCAGTGTATGGGCGGTGTTATTGTAGTTTGGAAGACTACCTCTTCATTATTTGCTTCAGTCGATTGGGGAGTAGTTAAGAAATAAAGAGCTATAAAGCAAAAGAAATTGCCAAATGTTTTGTATGTATATTGCAAGAAATTTACCATCGAATCGTTTCAAACTTACGTGGTTCGGTTACAACCAGCGGCTTATTGGGCATACATGTAAAGGCGTTTTCGATGCACTGGCACATCTCCAAATCACCAAAGACTGGCTCATGTGGTTGCACATACTTCTCTGATTTGTCCATGCAAGGACAATCATCTTCATCGACACAGGAGCTTTCATCGCGCCAAAATTTACCCATCTGTTGGCAATCTGGATGATACTTTTCAACGCAACCAGGCTTACAGTGTTCACCCTTCTGACAGAGTCCACGTTTTTTAAGAATCTGAGAGAAATATAAACCATAAACTACTACTCGCTCACAAAGGAGAAAGAATTCGTTGCTTACCATGCCATAGTAGTGGCACGTATTCTCACAATGATTGGCACACTCCGACATAATAAAACCATCTGCACACTCCTTTAACCCTTCAAGCTCTGTCTCAGTATCTATCTTACCGCAACTTGGCTTTATTCCTTGTACAGAAGCAATATGATCACAAATATTCATAGTCGGGTTGAACATCATAAACTCGCCGCATGTTTTCTCCACATATATCCAATCAGCCTTAACACTCGCCGGTTGACAATGCAAGAACTTGTGACAATCTCCCGGGAACTCTTTATATTCTGCCATTACATTATCACACGGCTTGCCGATTTGTGGTTTCTCTGTAGGCGTCTCCGTTGTCGATTCTTCCTCATCGCATTGACAGAATACACGTATCTCATAATCATGACACTGTCCGATACACGCCAGTCCATTCTCCAATTTACATTGTACATTCTCATTCATATAATCCGATGACTCGTGTGTATTCACCACACGACACTCAATCTTCTTCATATATTTCTTCTGACATGTTCCGTAAATACTTTCCATACGATCGTAACGTGGCAGCTTCTCTTCATCGTTCAAGTGTAGCACTTTCCCAGACGTATCACTGTCTTTGTCAAACCAACGCGTCCAACCACGTACACATTTCGGTTGATCTTCAGTTGCCATTGGCCGCAATGTTGTACCTTCAACTTGTATGCGTCCATATTTTTCAGTTGTAATATCAAAACATTTTACACCACTGCAAACTTCCTTCTTTTTCGAACAACGGCATGTCGAACATGCGTCCTGATAGGTAATATCACCTTCATAGAAGGTCTTACCTTCCTTAATCATGCACACTGGCTTGCAATCCGATTTCGGAACACATTCTTTGTACGTGTCATTGAGATAAATCTTTCCTTCGTCGCAAAGTTTCAGCTGGCAGCCTTCAATGCAATTCTCTTTGTTGCACATACTTTCGGTGATTCCTTGGTCAAGGAAATTATTACAGGTTTCAACGGCGCACGCGGGTGTACAGGATTTGTATTCGGAACAGTGTGGATCACATTGCATTGCTGGAAGGAAAGTATGTGTTTTCAATATACTTATTTAAGTTTAAAGGACATATCACTAAAATTATAGTATGTATAGTATTAATTGTTCGACTGACGACTGAACATTGTTAAGCCCGAATTGAACCTGAATCGAAGTTTCGCTTGTTCAAAAGCCTATCTAATTGTTACCATAAATGTTTCATAAAATTTAAAATTACCCTAAAAAAAGGAAACTCCCCACAGAACTTCTGATTACCCGCAAAACGAGAAATTCCCCCCAAATTGGCATCCCTGAACACGACTGAACTTAAGATGAAACCTTTGTAAAATTATCAAATTATAAACTAAGAAGTGAAGATAACACACCACGGAGTAATCTAAGAGATAAGTAAAAACGAGAGTTAGATATTGAAATTATCATTGAGTTAAAAATTTCCAAGTCATTTTTAGTTTTCCAACCTGCCTTGACCTTTCTCATCAACGATTTGCTTAATTCAATCTCAGTTGCGCCTAAATTTCATCCTGCCACAAACGTCATTATTCAAATCAAATGAAATTTTCCCAAATTAATGTCATCATTCTCCTGCTGCATTTTAATTTCCGCCACACATATATATGGTATGTATTCAATTTTACACTCCACATTTCAACCTTTTCTAATTAGTTTACTCCGGCATAAATATGGAAAGACTTCAGCGAAGTGAACTGAAGCAGCACTTCAAATCAAGAATTAAAAGATTACAGTTAATTTGGAAATCTATAGGTAAAATTATTACTTATACTTAGTATCTGTAAAGCACAAATTTAAATGAATAATTTCAAGAATCAATTACAACTAACAGCAAAACGACAGAGAGCGACTACTTCAAACTTGCAACATGCCTCGAGAAGAGCACATCAACGCCAGCTACCATACATAAGTATGAAGGTAGCAACAAGGTGTATCTACGTAGGTGCGTATGTATGTGTCTAACTAGCAGTCTACGTAGAGCAGCGTATTTGACGATTATATATAATGAATAATTGAGAACAATGATTTTCATAGTGAACATGTCTGATACTTTTGTAGGTATGTATGTGTAGCACAAACACACGTATCTGTGTGCAACATGTGGAGCCATATTTACAGCCACTCGTACTATGTATGTTTGGATGTACTTATGTTTTTGTTAAAGGTATGTATGCAGGAATCGGTGAGTATATGCATTTTGGTAGAGATACTTACGGCAGAAATGCGGTGTACGCCATCTGATGTTAATTCCCTTTTGTGCACATGAGTGTGTATATGCAGCAATTGCCGTACAAAGACATTCACAATCGCCACCTTGATCACAAGCGCACGTATCGAATATGCAACGTTTCAAGTACTTTTCAACGGGCACTTCAGCATGACAATCCTGTGAAGAAGAGGTAGAAGGAACACAAGAGCAGCATGAATATGTGGAAGTAATATGAAGTTGAGTATAGAATTTTAATTGTAATTGTACGTCAGGCAGCGAGTAAAAGCGAGTAAAAATGCTCAGCGGGGCAAGCAACGTGACATAAGGTAAGGTAGACTTACGAAAACAGCTGAAAACCCTTTTCAGGCTTTTCAGGCTATTTATAAACAAAGAATGATTTTTTTAAGTATGCTAAACTCAAGCTAAGTGCTTAATTCATTCTTCACCGATATACAGTGCTGCAACGAACTCTATTAATTGCGAAGAATAAATGCTTCTTTGCTTCAATTATCTCCCGCTGGGCTCTTAATTTGGTTGGTCTCTTTGCTCTCTATAATCTCTGCATTGCAATCAGCCTCTCTCTTGTTTCTTTTTGAATTTTACCTTAAACGTGTCCGACTTGAGTATGCCACACTTGAGCTGTGCCCATGTCTCCCTCTCGGGGTGCTCTTTACACGCATCTATCGGTTGTGTTGGTGGTGCACAAAACTTTTGCACTTTCCATGCATGACCAAAAATGAGTGGATTTGTTTCTGTACCTTGCGATGGCGATTGCATATCATCCATTGAATTGTCATTGTAATTACCACAAAGGCCACTAACTTTATTCTTCCATTCCTGGTCAAGTTTAACATAGACACGTGTACCCTCATCCCATTTTACTTGCAACTTGAGTGGTAGCACTTCGATTACAATGAAAACGCCCGCTTTGTAAATGTGGAAGGCATCGTGGGATTTGCTGTTGATAGCATCGCGTAGCTCTATGAAATGAAAGGTTCTAATCGAAATTCCAAACTGAATCTGAATGATGCTAAACTCACTTTTTAGCGTAGACTTATTAGGATCTTCCAAGTATGTGGATTCTGCGGTTAATGTAATTGTATCTTCAATAGTTCCGGAAAGTGAAATTTCTACCGACTTCGAGCATGTTACGCCCATTGTGCCACAAAGTATATTTTGTATGGTTATGAGGAATCCATCGCCGTTAGCAGCTACACCCTTGGATAATATATAATCGCAAGCGCCTTGGAAATCAAAATCGAGACCATCAAAAGACCTGAAATGTGAGTCACCCCAAACACTGCATGTGGACTCACAGCCGCCGCCACTCGATGAACATTTCCAATTGCCAGATTGACAGACACTAGTGCGGAGTTGGATTGTAAATTAAGCAGCAGGAAAGTTTAGTTTGAAAGCCACACTTACCACACATTACATTCCTCTTTCATTTGATCGCCATCATTATAACTCTTGCCGCCATGATGGCACGAGCAGTTTTCCGGTAATACACATGATTTCCGTGAAGTATCGTAAACATATCCTTGCATACAAATGCAATCTGGCTTACAATCTTCAAGGTCTTCTAAATGTTCATGCATGTTTTTACAAGTTTTTGGCTCTTTCGGAGCACATTTGGAGAACTCAGCAAACGGACGATTAGCGCATTCGCTGCGTAGCTCAGATGATGGAGGATATTTAAGCTCATCACCTTCTTCGGCATCTTCACATTGCCACAAGCCATTCACGCAGACGCTGTGTTTAAGTTAAAATAATAAAAATCAGAGAACCAATATTGACCTTTGACCATTGACTTACCATAAATCCAAAAACTTGTCGCCAGGACGCACTTCTTTATAGCCTGGTTTAAAAGCGATTCCGTCATAAACACATGGACATTTATTCTCGGGCACGCATTCATTGTCATCATTCAAGTATTCGCCATGCGGACAGCGACAGCCTTCGACGCATTCCTTTTTGCATGTACCCTTGCCGGGCAAGTCAGAACAAGTGCGTGTGCAACTATCACCGCACTCATCATAGACCTGGCCCACTGGGCATTTGACCGCTAAAATAGTAACAGTAAATTATCTACATAGGTGGAACGGAAACGAGCTGTCATACTAACCGCACTCTTTGACCGCTAGGCGCCAACCGGTTTTGATACCCTGACGCATACACTCCGTACCGTAAGCAGATAAAATCGGGCAGAAACATTCATCCGGTTCATCCTTGCACGCACACACATCATACAAACAATCTTCATAATATTGTTCTGGCTCAACAGTCCAGTGACAATCCTGGAATATATCCTCCGTCAGCCAAGCGCAGTGTTTCTCAGCCAAAGCACGCTTGTCTGGATTTACACTGCACGGATGCGGCCCTGGTACGGTATCACTAAGAAAATTACAAGTGTCTTTAGTGCGCCACTTGTCGGCAAACGGTTCTACCGCGGTCTCAATATCGCCCTCTGGTGTTAGGAAATCATCTTGCGTATTTGAATTGAAAGTACCACAGAGACCCGCAGTGAGTTCACGATAACTTGGAGGAGCATCAATGTATACACGTGAAACACCATCCCACCAAATTCGTATGCCATCGGGAAAATCAACGGTCATAAATGTCGAGCTAGCTTGTCGTATAAGCACTTCGCCGGCACCCAATACTTTTGGGAATTTGGTGATCTCCTTATCATTGATATGAGTAACGAGGCCTTGACCCAATTTCACCGTCGTCGGCACACCATTTTTAAGTGTTAAACGTAAAGTCACCGATTTGGTACACGAAGGATTATCGGAGACTGCAGCGAAATTCAAGTTCTCCGAAATGACACCAGAGCAAGCTACATTCTCCGCCTCAACGGATAACTTGGGAGTCTTTAGCAGATAATACGAACATTTGCCCATGAAATCGTAACGCTTGCCATCAAATGTCTGATAATGTGGATCACCGATAGCACCGCAGCGTGCGCCACACGTCTCATCGGTGCACTTCCATTGACCTTCTTTGCAGACGCTAAGAGGAGAGAAAACAGCAGCATTTAAATATTTAAACGAAGTCCAATAACTTATTTCACTAACCAAGTATTACATTGCTTCTTAATAGACGATTCGGGCTTGAACTCCTTGCCACGCATAGTGCAAGGACAAAGTTCTTGTGTTATGCAAGCGTCTTTGTACTGTACTGTTCCCTCTGGACAGAAACAGCCCTCAACACATGATCCCTTTTTAGGCACCACTTTCAAATCGCATGATGGCTCGATATCAGGACCACAAGGCAAATAAACGCGTCCATAACTGCAGCTAATGGCTATAATATATAGTTGCATAATCCATCAAATTAACACGTTCCAAATGTAAATGCAACTTCGAATACTTACGGCATATTTCTAAATCACGCCACCCGTGCTCCAACTTTAAGCCCTTGAAGGTACACTCTTTAGCCAACATTGAGATTGCATCACAATTACACGTTTCGGGATGCTCACGATTTGGACAATTACAATAATCATCCACGCACGTACGAAGTAAAGCCTCAAAGTTGAATGGCTTAACGCAATCTTCGAGCTTATCGTTGGCCAACAAACGTTCGCATATTTCCATTGCCTTTTTACGCTTACTCAGTTCACACGATTGTGAACCAAATTCGAGCTCCGCACTATTGTCCATAATACACAATTCCGATTTATCGTCCACACGCCAAGAGTCAGTGAAAGATTTGACAGTTTGAACAAGAGTACCATGTTTCGACATCAAATCATTCTTGAAATCACCATCCAGTGTTCCGCATAAACCACCCACTTTCGACCAAAGCACAGGACCTGCGTGAGCGGCCACATACTGATGGCGATCCCAATCAATTTGAAGTCCCATCGATTCCAATTCGATTTGTAAGTGCTGCGCCACCGGTATCACTTTCATGCCCATCACTTGCACAGGAAGTGGTAGATTTTTAGTGGGTGTCGATAGACGCACGGTGCCATCTAGTAAGAGCGAGTGAACATCAGTTCATGAAAACTCTGGGTGTTTTACTGAAAAACTTACTCAAATTCTCAAATGTGTACTGAATTGCCTGCCAATATATTTTCAGGGAGTGAGCACACCCATAACCGGAACCATATGGACACGCCTTCAGTGTGATATCAAAAGTAGCATCGACTTTATCATTTATGAAGGTATGCGAGCAGGAGAGTGGTGCTCTATTCAAATGGAAAAATATATATGGAAACGATTCTTTTAAATATTTATGTGTATTACATATGAAGAGGAAAGTTTCGGAGACTGTGTGTACTTACTTAAATACCAACCCGTCGAAAGTTTTCATATTAATGCCACTCCATGTCACACACATTGCAGGTTTGGGTGTCTTATCGATCATAACATTAACATCGCCAGTTGTATACAGCGCATAACTACTAGGTGTGATGAAATTATCTTCCGATGACCACCATTCCTAGAAGTAGACAAATATTTTTAACACGTGCAATCAGTTTCGATTGAGCTGCAATCTGGTCAAGTGCGATCTGTCTCGCAGTTCCATATAGGGATTTTTTAAGTTACGATGCTTTTGAAAGGCCTTGAAGTCCATTTTCTTTTCATTTTAATGGAAGAAATCCTTACGAATGTCTTCTCAGATGCTGTCAGTTACAATTAAATTACAAATGTAAATTGATAGATTTTATGCAATGGAATTTTTTTCCAAACGACTAATCGAGACTCAGGCTTAGTAAGGCCCGGCAAGTTTCTTGTCTCTTGGCATGCCTGAAAATTTTCTACTCATAGTTATTGTCTTCAATATTTTTAACCCAACCTTTCAAAGTTTTGAGAAATATTCCCAATTTTTTTCATTGTGAGTTGTTGTTGTTTTAATTTCCATTTAAGACTCAGATCAAGCAAGGCTTGAAGGTTATGAGTGATCAATCCAATAACTGATTCATCATCCACTATTTTTCCCACATTTATAATGAATTTAAATCAATTGTGTTAATTGTAAGCTTAAAGCTTTCGAAGCTGTGTACTTATGTACCTAGTTTCTAATCACGAAACTAAATTGTCTCTATTATTTATTTCTAATTGATTCTTTGAAAATTTTCAAATTCTTAAGTAAAATATATATATAATATTTTAGTTAAAGAGCCAACTTACACTTCTAGTTTCATATTCTTTATACTTGGCTATGATTGCATTAATTTTCTCATGCTCCGTCATATATTGTATGCCATAACTACCACCGCCACCCACAACATAACCCTCTTGATGTGTGTAATGAGCGGTTTTTGAACCTTCGCGTATAGTGTAACCAGGAGCTAAAAGAAAAGTAATTAACAAATTAAACAAACAAACAAAGAGAAAATTTAATATTTAACCAAAGAGTATAGAATAAATAGAAATAGCAAGAATGATAGAACACAAGATTAGGCATACGCTACGTCAAGCGAAAATGCGCAATATGTTTCCTATCATTCTTGTAGAGAAATCATTAACGCATGAAAGCTTTCAAGCAGCAAAGAATAATGAGAGAGTTACTTAATATCCAAGAGAAACTGTTAAAGCATGTAGTACAATAACAAATCGAATTATACTCTCAATTCCCGACAATATTTTTGGGGATCAGATTTTTCTACTCTCTCTCTGTGTGTGTGTGTGTGTATGTGCAAATAAATGCACATCTTATTTAATTAACTGTCTCGTTATTATATTTTCTTTGGAACAACTCGACAACAACTTACGATATATGCATTTCGGCAGCGGAGTTGGAAAGAATTGACCATTACTATATTTACATTTGTAATCAATATCAAGACTGCCCTGTACTTTGAGACCAGGTACCGCAGGACAGAAAAAACTGCATTTAGCTTCTTCATTATCATAGGTGCATTTGTAATTGCCATTGAAACTGGTCTTGGTAACATTACATGCAGAAATGCCTAGATAAATAAGAGAAAGAGAAGAAAAATAAATGTTACCCCTGAAGTTAAGAAGTGTGTCTGATTTCTTACCATATTGGCAATGATCACCGCGATACATTTTTGAGCATTGACAGACATTGAATGAGATACACTGGCCGCCATTCTCGCAATCAGGCTCACAAATAGCTAAGACAATGAAAATTATAGAAAAGCATAGATATAAGTAAGTATGTGGGAACCTTTTAAAAGGCTCATCTCTATTTTTACTTACGCATACAATCCGGCGGCTTAGTGAAACCACTCTTCGTATGTATCCACTGACCCTCCTTACATTCAATGTTGGTAATAGTGCTGCCATCGGGGTATTGGAAACCACGCATACACTCGGCATTGCAAATACTATTATAGAATATAAATTCACATGTACAATCCGATCTCAAAGCAATAAACAAATAAAAATTCTAGGCTAGTATACGAACTTATTAACGCAGCTAACTTTCGAGTTCTTCGGTATTGGTGGCTTGGCAGCACATATTGATTTCTTGTGCTGACACAAAGGTCCTGAAAAATTCTCCGAGCATTTACAAAATCCCGATTCGACACATATGCCGTTATTCTGACAAGGAGGCAAACAAGTTGCTACAAAAAATTAAAGCCTAATATTTTAATATGAATTAATATGAATTAAAGAAATTTATTAATTACCTTGACACGGTGGCACGGTCACATACTCCGAATCCCGTATAATCCATGTACCACTTATACATACTAAAATCAATGTTGTCTTACCATCGGGGAAACTGTATCTACCGGGGCAGCTTACTTCACACTTTTCACCGCGGCAATTAAACAAAACATTAGAAGGCAACAGGAAAGCAGCGCATGTCCCATAGGCGGGCAATTGTTGGCGCGCATGCGAGAGGAAATCAGCAGTTAAAGCACCAGAGCTATGACTGCAATTGAATATTGAATGTATTGATTAAACATATTTGCAAGAACTCTTTACATTTTCAAGAGTAATTTTTAGAAATTTTGTACTTGAATCCCTGCCGATTTTATTTATATCAGACATGATGATCTTATGACCTGATATGAGAAACCGAAATTGAGCTTGTTTTATGTATTTAATTTGGAAAATTATTTTTCCGAATTTGGCTAGTTCATCCAGTAATATTTTATCTCTAGAGAAATTATATCTATTTCAAGATAAAACAAAATGTTTGAACTGGTTTCAATTTTACTCTGAACTACTAAGTCAAAGGATTTGAGTTTTCTCGATATCTTCACTTTTGGCATAAACAACTTAAAGTTCAGCGATCATAAAACACTTGATCGATCTTGTCTGAACCGAAATCAGTCAATGTTATCGAAATCCGATTAGAAAAACCATAATAAAAACTGATTGCGGTTTAAGTTCTGTTTAAAAACGCTCAAGACTTGGCAATTTTATGTAGATTTTAAATTTAATAATGTAGTCGGAAATAATTGCTTGAGCCCACTGAAGATAACGATTTCAATCAAACTTCATTTAACGCAACCTTTTTCTAAGATCCCTTTATCAAGTACTTATTTACGATTATAGATCAACTTGTCTGATTTAAGTAGAATGAAAAATTTGGAAACTTTTCGAATTTATTAACATTAGAATCGATAAAATTGACATGAAAAATTTACCCTGGTCGTCTACCAAAAATTGGTTTATGGAATTTGCCACCAAGATAACTTGAAAAAGAAATTGTTTAAAATATAACATCAATAACATTTTTCTTTAATACACACATTACACATTACGCACTAAAAGACACATTACCTGTTGCCCATTCCATAGCCACTGCAATCAAAAAAGAAAAAAGATGTAAAATGTTTACAACAATTAAATGCACATTTTATATTTCATCATACCCAGCACCACCAAAACTAGTTTTTATATTATAACTGTTGCC
Source organism: Palloptera scutellata (assembly GCA_958295655.1). Taxonomy (NCBI): domain Eukaryota; kingdom Metazoa; phylum Arthropoda; class Insecta; order Diptera; family Pallopteridae; genus Palloptera; species Palloptera scutellata. The sequence continues at coordinate 49,121,915 of OY282449.1, forward strand.
ATAACCGGAGTTATAACCACTGCCACCACCACTACCGCCACTACCACCGCTGCCACTCATGTGATATCCGGACGGTGCTTGATGGCTGGTTTTAATGCCAAATAAACTTTATTCAAATATTAAAAGTAAATATGTAATTTAGTAAATTAATATAGTATTTAGTAAAAATATTAGATATAACTTTTTAGCACATTTACCCAGTGCCGCCATAACCGCCTTCACCACCACTACTGTAGCCACCGCCTCCACTATATCCACCATAACTATGTAAAACGTATCAACATCATTAAAAACATCAAAAATAATATCGCAAAATTAATTAAATATATTAATTTTTCTAACAAAAATGTTTCTTATCGCAAAGACATTTCCTTTCTACAAAATACACTTTGTACATACCCTGATTGAGCTTGAGCTACTACCACCTCGGGTTTTTTCTTTTCAAAGAATCCAAAAACGCTTCGTTCATTACGGTCCTTATCAACAACTTCCTGTGCAGCGGCGCCGCTCGTAGGACTGAAAAATTAAATAATAAATATTATATATTAGATTTAATTATGTAGTAAGTTTAATTTGCATCTTCTCGTCTTCTCTGAGAATTTTTCATCGGTTTATTTCAAGTTCGTAAATTTTTGTAATTCTCTTTATTCAATTTCTAAAAATTCTAATTAGTTATTGGATATGAACAAATCTACTAAATATTTTCGGACAGTCTTGTGTAATTTTATTTTAGATTATCAGCATATTTATTATACAATAAACACAACGAAAAATGGCTTCCTTTGAATCCACTTCCGGCGTCGAATTGATTTGGTTATCAGATAGTGTTTGTTCTCCGTTTTTTTTTCTAGGAAGACTAAAAATTATATGTGCAAAATATAGTCAGTGGATTTTGTTGGAACAAGACTCATATTTTACTTTACTTTACTTTTAATGGCGCAACAGCCCATGAAGGGCCTAGGCCGAGCTTTTCGCATCCATTCATGTTGTGCGTGTTATATTTGTACATGAATGGAAGGGACCTACAGTTTAATGCCGAATCCGAACGGCGAAGTGAAAAGCTTTTCATAGAAATTTTTACTCTTGTAGGTTTGCCATTGCCTACCAAGAGGTGGTGCCGTGTAGAAAAATTATTTTTTTTACTTTTTTTTTTACTTTGCCTGTGCCGAGACTTCAGCCCCGGACACTCTGCGTACATAAGACTCATATTACCTACACATATATTTTATATTTTAATTATTATTTATAGTCTTATGATGTTAGAATTCTAGTTTCGAAAAACCACCTTTTCCCCTACATCTAAATGGCATGATATAGATACCAAAATTATACCCTACCTATACCTGTACAAATTATTTCCTTTCATGTACAAATATAACACGCACAACATGAGTGGATGCGAAAAGCTCGGCCTAGGCCCTCCATGGGCTGTTGTGCCATTGAAAGTAAAGTAAAATACCCTACCTGTACCCTACCTATATTCTACCTATACCCTACATATACCCTACCTATACACTACCTATACCCTACCTATACCCTATCTATACCCTACCTATACCCTACCTATACCCTATCTATACCCTACCTATACCCTACCTATACCCTACCTATACCCTACCTATACCCTACCTATACCCTACCTATACCCTAATTATACCCTGTACGTTGTAGTAGGTATGAATATTTGTGTATAGGTAGGTACAAGCCTGACGAGAGTGGGGTATGTGAACGGAGGGATTCCCCTCATATCTCTCTTTAAAGGGCCCGTTCTTCTGGGCTACAGAAATAAACATTTAGAATTTTTTAAAAATATCTTCTGTTGAAATTAGTCTATTTTTCCATATGCTTTTTAAAATTTAAGTCAGCTGTAATCTTAATAAAAATATATGGTTACGTACCTGTGAGGTTGTTATCGATCTCAAGTTTTGTGTTATCTCATTATACTTTAAATTTCAAATGTAAAATAATTGAAAACACAATAGTTTGTTAATTTGCAAAACAACCATTCAAATAAGCACGTCTGTTTACCTATCCTTTAAGCAAGGTGAGACGTTATATTCATAAATTATTATTAAAATGTAATTTGAAAGGCAGAATATGTAGAAATATTAAACAGTATTTTTAGAATAAGTATAATTGAAAATGAATTTTTGGCAAATTTTCAAAATCTGCTGTTGTGCCAAAAAACCAAGCCTATGTGCACATGTAAGAAATAAGGGGCCCGAAAGCTGAAAATCTTTCTTCCTCCGTGGCTATATTTTCTCTCCATGGCCCAAGGTAGGTATATAAATAATCAGCATGCATCGCGAAGTCAATTTAGACATACCAGTCTCTTTACGTACACGTTAACTCAAGAAAAACTTGAGCTATATCAACAAAACTTGGTAGAGGTATTTTTTATAATTAGAAAGTGGTTATGTTCTAAAATAAGCTTAATCGGTTTGGTAGACATGGTGCCTTCCATAGAAATTAAATTTTGTAAAAATAATATTGAAGAGAATTCTAAACCAAATCAAACTGAGTTCACTGAAATAGCATCAAGCAATAGCCGCACCTACCTGTCATACAAGTGACAGAAAATAATGATGCAAAGTAAACCAAATACAAATACATGCGGCTAGAATATCTCTAAAAATAACTGTTAAGATGATTATATAAGTAATCATTGGAGGATACCAACCACGGCTACATCCAATACAAGTAAAGGAAGAAAAACAACAAAATTTGGTGTACTAAGTTAGTTTCATGCAACAAAAAAAAACTTTTAAATTAGATTATAAGCATTTTATTTACGAGAGTATGTTTGTTAGGTATATAAAGTTCGACTGCACCGAACTTACCCAACAAACCATTCGGTCCGAAAACTGCAGGTTTTAATACCGTATAAACGTGTATGGGCACGCGTTTTCGTATCCGAAAGCATAATGTAAATGGAACGTTTTACGTATAAAGTGAAAATCTGTAAACACTCTGCTGGTTAAATGGTATAAAAAATACCGTAAAAAAAGGTGATACTGTTAAATGAAAATCTGTAAATCTTGTGGCTTCTTATGTTTTTGTCTCTTTTTCTTTCCTTCTTTGTTTATTTATGCATGTATCATTGATTGTGCGTTTACGATTTCGATGTACGTTTTGCTGGTAGCCTTCGTTTCTTGGTTTGCTGGATAGCATTCCCCACAAGTGTTTTATGTGTTATTGTCTGATTGAAAACTCTGAAAATTGCGAATTTTTCTTTTAATCAGCTTTTACAGCTTATGATAAAAAAGTCTGTCAGTGTTGAAATTCCTAAAAACCGCCATTCCAGGACCTCAAACTACTTACATATGAATAACGCAATATATCACCCTTCGTTTAAGATGACTAAATGCAGCCGAATCATAGCCAAAGTCTTTTAATGGGGAACAAATACAATATTATAAAAAATATTTCAGTATTTAAGATTGTATGGTCACTTATGACCATGTATATATATCGTAATCGACATTTAGAAAGGCCCTAAACCTCATTTATTTTCTTATTTACACAGAGAACCAAAAAAGTGCAATAATTTTGTTAAATATACAAAATCATTTGAATATTAAGAATTTAATTAATTGGACCCTTTGTTACTAAACTGTATATAAAATTTATTAACTACAAAATTTTTTTAAAATATTTTTTAATGATTTTTGCTTCTCCTGTAAAATACAAAACCAAAATTACTTTATACATGATGATTGTCAGATTTTACATTATAAGGAAATGGAGAGAAGCTTCAATATGTGGTCGCTGTGGCGTAGTAGTAATGCGTTGGACTGCTACGCAGAGTATCTGGGGTTCGAATCCCAGCACAGGCAAAATCAAAAACAAACAAAAAATGTAGGAAAAAAAATTTTTCTACACGGCACCACCTCTTGGCAGGCAATGGCAAACCTACAAGAGTAAAAATTGTTATGAAAAGCTTTTCACTTCGCCGTTCGGATTCGGCAATAAACTTGTAGGTCCCTTCCATTCATGTACAAATATAACACGCACAACATGAGTAGATGCGAGAAGCTCGGCCTAGGCCCTTCATGGTCTGTTGTGCCATTAAAAGTAAGTAAGTACGAGAGATGCTTCAGGGCGATAGACAAAACCTCTCGGACTGCAGTTTAATGGTAGGCAAAATCTCTCGGACCGCAGTTAAATACATGTTCTTGTACATGTTCGAAGTTTTAACAATATTTCTTTATTTTAAAACTAACAGCACGCCGATCTCATCGAATAGCAATTATTTAGTGTTTAAGTAAATTGTTTATTATCAATGAGTCAAAAAATAATGACTTTTTTTATTTTTTTTTGGATAAAAAATTAAAACATGAGACTAGTCTAATCGTATCAAAAAATAATGTCAAAAAGTAGCATGGGACTGGTTTCATCGGTTAAATGCGGGCTTACTTTAGATTGAATTTTATTTAAATCAGTTAACGGACAACTACAATACCAGCTGAGACACTGACTTCAGTTCTCTCAATGTCATCTAATTTACTTTACGAAGACTATGCATTACTCTCACACATTGCGAGCATTCTTTGACAAGTATTCATAACAGTAGTGTTGCAAAGTGTTCTTCAGACTTACGCTCTCTTCTCATTACTGTAGAAAGAGTTGGAGAGACAATCTTTCTGTTTAACTTGTGTTTTTGTTAAATATACAGAGTGTTTTCTTTAGAAGTGTGGTTTTCAAGAATAAATAAAACGCATATAATTTAATGTTATGGCCAAGAATTTAAATTTATTATAAAGACAATAACAATTTCAACCACTTTTTGCAGCAATTGGGGCCGTAATTCAGTAATAACGCGCCGAACATTCTCTTCCAAGGCGTCATTCGTCTCGGGCTTATCTGCGTAGACAAGCAACTTCACATAACCCCACAAAAAACCAAAAATATCCCAGCGTGTTAAATCGCACGATCTTGGAGGCCATGCCACAGGCCCACGACGCGAGATAATGCGCTCACCAAAAGTTTCCTTCAATAAATTGATTGTTTCGTTGGCTGTATGGCTTTATGGCCGTCTTGTTGGTACCAAAGGTCGTCCACATCAACATCCTCCAATTCACAATTCAGGCACGAAAAAGTCATTAATCATGGCTCTATAGCGTTCCCCATTGACTGTTATGACCGGCTTCATCTTTGAAGAAATATGGACCAATGGACCAATGGACCAATTGCCTCTGCCCATAGAACACACCAAACAGTGACTTTTTGAGGATGTAACGGCGTCTCAACCATGGCTTGTGGATTATGATCACTCCAAATGCGATAATTTTGCTTATTAATACCCATTCAACCAAAAGTGAGCTTCATCGCTGAACAAAATTTTCTTGTGAAAATCGGGATCGGTGGTAATCTCGTTTTGGGCCCATTCACCGAACGTGCGACGCGTTTGGTGGACGTTCGGCTTCAATTCTGGAAATGGCAAGCCAAACTGAATATAAGTCAAGTGACAGCTGTCAGAAAGACGAACTCCGAAAAAAGTATTGCCAGATTGAAAACCACACTTCTAAAAAAAAAACACCCTTAATAATAATTTGAAATGTGGAAGAGCTATGCAAGAGCCACACGAGTAACTACAATTGCTCTTTATTTTAAAAGGTATACTTGCAAATTGTGTACAATCTGTAGTAAAAAATATTATCACTCTTTGTTACACAACAACTTACTTTACTTTTAATGGCACAACAGCCCATGGAGGGCCTAGGCCGAGCTTTTTGTTCGCAACAACAGGATTCTTTAAATTGTAAATACAAGACAGAGTAATCCTTGAAAATACAATTTAGATAAAATGGATCATCATTTCTTTTTCCATCCACTCATGTTGTGCGTGTTATATTTGTACACGAGTTGAAGGGATCTGCAGTTTTATGCCGATTCCGAACGACTTTGAATTTTGAATTTACTTAACTTTGAATTTAATTAACATTTGTATTTTTTTCTAAATATTTTTCTATTACAAATATTGAATTAATGCTTACAATTTGGGAGAAATACCTTTTCCCTAACAATCATTGATAAGTAAATGTTCTTATAAGCTAAAGAAGATGAAAATAAAAGAACAATATTTTTGGAAAAAAAATAAAGAGGTAAAATAGGGACCCTCACACTTCAAAATAATCGAGTTCGATTTTGTTTTTTCAAATCCACATGAATACGAGCATTTGTAAAATTTGAGTATTCAACATCCATGAAAGTCATTATTTTTTTTTATTATATTTCTTTTAATTTCTCCGTCAGAAAATTTTAAATCTTTTTTTTTTATATTGTACATTTTAAATTATGTAGCTCATATTCTCAGCTATCATAAAACTCACTTTTCGGCAGTTTCATCAACACCATCAGCAAGAACAATGCCGAGCAGCAGCAGGACGAACACAATTGAAATGCGTATTGCCATTATTAATTTCTTTTAAATTATAAAAGAATATTTTGGTAAAATTTTTCTTTTTTACAAGTAAAAATTCACAAATTTATATTATTTCATATTGCTCTTTTCAAAATTGTATTTGTATTTATTCATGTATGTATTTTCTTGCAAATCACAAGTGAAAAGTATTATCCTTATTATCCTTGAAGGATACTGTAATCCATTCTATTATCCTTTCACTACACTGAATCACTATTTTTAACTTGTTCACTATTTTCCACTTACTTCTCACAACGATATTGAAATCTCACACGCCCGCGAACGCAACTGATCGCTTCTGCTGAAAGTGTGCTGCTTTTATAGCCGAGCAAAAATTTTTATATATCCTAACTTTCAATATAAAAAGTTTTAGAATGACTGGAAAAAAATTTTGCGATATCGCTTATCGTCAATTAAATTCAGGAAAATTATGCTTATATATTATGCTTGAAACGGGTGAGAGGTTGCGATATGATAACAAAAATATGCGTATCGTGTGCGTATACATGGCTCGTGTATAGTTTCTGTTTAAGTAGTACTCTGTACTGACCCTTATCAACTTCCTTCAATTTGCGAATGTTTGAAGCCCAGAAAAAAAGTTGCACGAGGCTTGTGATAAGAAAAACTCACAAGAGAAATATCAAGAAACAATAATGTCGCGAATTTCTCTTAAAAAAGCGTGTATATAAGTAAAAGCGAAATGATATATATATATATTTGGTTAAGCAGAAACTATGTCAAGCTCATATTCATATTTTTATACCCTACACATACAGTGCACAGGGTATATTGGTTTTGATCGAGTAGGCGTCGTAGGTATGAACATATCAACGTGCATCAGCCATGTCCATCTGCCTGTGTACGCGATAAATCCAGTTAAACTCGAGACATTTATTACTGCCAGAAAGAGGTTATATTCTGAAATGGAAAAAATTGGCCAAATAAGCGTGAACGTCCCTTACAAGTGAAAATTTCAAAGATTGATATTGTAGAAATTTTACATTGGGCAAAAGCCTCAGCCAAAAAATGCCTAAATATCTAAAGCCCAAAATGCCTACTTAGCATACAAATGAAATATTCAAAGGGCAATATCAACGGCAATAGTGAATCAAATGGAATCAAATTTGGTATATGGTACATATGTACCATACTTAGTTAAAATATCTTCAAAAATTACTGATTAAAAACTTATCATCATTGGGCAATAATCACGCCTACTTCGCATATAAAATCTTGTATAGTGAGTCAGGCTGGTAAAAAAATATTTGATGCATAATCTATAAAAATTTGACCCACCGTTGAATGCAAGAAGGTGTTTTATTTCAGACGATGTGTAGGGTATATAAAGTACGGCTTTGCCTTAGGGATTTTTATCATTATTATGTATTTGTTCTTGAATTTATTTTTATAAATTTGTATGTGCATATAACTTTTATTTTTTTATCATTTCATAGACATACGTGCTGTGCTGTATGCTAAAGTAACTGGGAATTTTTTTCATCCTTGTACCATATCAACAATTGGATTCTAAGAAATTAAAAGAGAAAGGGTTGCTTGACAATTAATGTTCAATATGCAAATACTTATTTAATTGCTATGATTAATAGAAGATTAAACATTTGTGCGCTGGCCTGCTACGCAGAGTGTCCGGGGTTCAAATCTCGACACAGGCAAAATCGAAAAGGAGAAAAATCTATTTTCTACACGGTGCCACATCTTGCCAAGCAATAGCAAACCTACAAGAATAAAAATTGTCATTCAGGTACAAATATAACACGCACGCCGTGAGTGGATGCGAAGCCCCCCATGGCCTGTTTTGTCATTAAAAGAAAGAGGATGAAGAAGAAGAATATAGAGTATTAAATTTCATAAAAAAAATTTAGTATCTATTATTTAGATTTCTAGTCGCAATGCCTTTTGTGCCAACTGCTAGAAAGTAACACAATTCTGTATTTAGAAAGAGTCTATTATATTTCAGAATTTTATATATACAACTTTTGGTTTTAAAAGCCAGTCGATGATGTTCTGTATAAAGTTTCAAACCAATATTCTTTTTAAAAAACTTTCCCATGAAAACTTTCTCACATTAAATTTCTGGTTATTCACAATCGATCTCAAACAATTTTAAAACATTTTCTATTTTGCAAATGCAAATATTCATTCCTCAACTCACACATGCCTTTGCAAAAATTGCGAAACAAAAAAAAGCAAAGCAAAACAAAAAGAATTAAATTTAATTTCCTGCCAATTGATTTTGCTTTCATTTGCCTACATTTTACTCATTTCAAACGCTTCCGTTTCCGTCATTTCATTTCACTTATTCCACTCACATGCTATACTGAAACTTAACTGTCTATCGACTGCATGTGCATGGGTATGTGTTTGTAAGTAAGTGAGTGAGTGCGCGGCCCTGTTGACATTTGAACATTGTCTGCCATTCAGATTGTACAATGACATTCTCATTGTCGTCATTTGATGCTGTTGTCGTTGGCTTTGTTGTTATAGTTGGTGTTGTTGTTGTCCTCGTCATCGCCATTGTTTGCCGACAGTTAATGTTGAATGCTTTTTCCTTACTCCAGCATACACACGAACAAAATGGCTCAAAAGGATGCAGCGTTGTGTATGTGTGCAAGGGATTTTCTTTCAGAATTTGTTTTCATTTTTATTTTGTCATTCTAAAATTTATCTCTTTTATTTTTTGCATAGAAATGAAAAGTAACTGAAACGACGAATGTCAAATGCAACCTAAAACGGAGTCAAAAGGAATGTGCATGGCAAGTAGCTAGGGGGAGTGTGACAACAGAATATGGAAATTTTGCTTTTATTCATAATATTCATAAATAAATAAACCGAAAAATTAGCAGTGAGGGTGTATCAAAGACATAAAGACCAAACTGTTTTGATAGTCGAGTTTCTTGTACTTGCAAATGAACTGAGAGTAAAACTTCAAGGCAAAATTTCGGAGAACATTGAACTTGAAAATAAGTACATAAATACTTTAGAGTGTGCGTAAAATTCTAACTAAATTGGTTTAAAAAAATCATAATCTTTGTAATGTCGCTTTATACAATATTATACATAGTTAAAATTATCTCTAAATTGTGGATTAAGTAAGAAAGATATTAAATATATTGAAGCAAAAGTTAAATAAGAGTTTAAAAGACAAACTTCTTAAAGTTTTACACATTAAACGAACGGAGAAATTTAACACCATTTTCCTATTTTAGCAACCTCTCGATCCATTTGCTCAATCAGCTGTTTCAATATTCAAACATTCAAATAAGTAGATTAACTCTACTGATCACTTAGTCTCAGAGCGTATATCTCCTGCTGTTAACTACATTACTTTAAAGATGTTTCCTCCAATAACATACAGTTTATGAATGTTTCTAAAACTTTTCAAGTTCATTGCATTATACATATTTAGTATACATTTGTACATATATGCATAATTATGTATGTAGGAAGCTTCTATTTCTTTCAATGTTTATTATGTAGCTTTAAATTTCAGCTCGCACTTACTCTATGAATCATTTTCACATGCGCTTACATTCTATGCCTACATAAATATATCTGCTATTTTGATAAAAGAACATGTGACTTCTAGCAATTTACGCCTTCAAATGGCTTGAATTCACGTTTTTTTTTTTTTAGCTGAAATAAAAAGGAATATTATCGCTTGCTTTAGAAATTCTTTATGTAAATATTCTCATTTAGTTTAAGTCTTAATCACGTAAAGAGTGATACTACATAAATACGCGAATACTATTATATACATATGTATGTATGTGTTTAGTGATAAGTAAGGGTGGGAGTACCGGAGCATTTTTCAAATTACGAGGTTTCGTGATTCAAAATTTCTAATACCGGAACATTTCGTGTTACCGATACATATGTATAAGGAATTAAAAACCAAAACAACAACAATAAAATATATTAATAATATATATTATTTACTTTTCATATTTATATTGAACCTTTAACGGACTTGGATTTATAATATGTATTATACCATAATATAATAAGTATTATTGAATTATTGAATTATTAATTTTAGATTTCATTAAAAATTCATTTATTTACTTTTCTTCAATAGAAAACATATTTTTAAATAGAAAATCACATTAGTTCCGTCTTTACTTTAGATACATGTCGATTTACCAGCATCTTTATATGGTAGGATTATTGTAGAAACATGATAAGGTACAAATTAAAAACGTCGAGCAACTATATGGGAAATACGGCATTGGTGAAAGCAAACTTAGGCCAGATGTGTAATTTATTGGAATAAAGCTGAAATCATTTGCTATTATTAAGTTATAGAATACTCCAATAAACCTAATTTCTGAAATCATTAGGCTTACTATATTTATATTTTTACAGTAATCCTATCAGAAGTAGAGCCCTCTCATCATCTCACCATCAATGATGAGAGGCTGTTAGGAGCGTTCGAGAGGAAGATACTCCGTAAGATCTATGGTCCAGTATGCGTGGACGACGTGTATCGAATAAGATGGAACGATGAGCTGTATGAGCTGTACGCCGACACTGACATAGTCAAGCGTATAAAAATCCAGCGGCTTCGCTGGCTGGGTCATGTTGAGAGTGTTTAAGGGTGTTTTATTCGAACAACGGTGGAGGAACACGCAGAAGGGGACTCCCTAATCTCCGTTGGAAAGACCAGGTGCAGGGCAACCTGACTGCACTTGGCCTTGTCAACTGGTGCCAGCGCGCGCATAGCAGAGGTGACTGGCGAAGCTTTGTAGAGGCGGCCAAGACCGATCATCGCTTGTAGTGCCAGTTAAGTAAGTAAGTAAGATGTAATAAAAATTAGTTTGTAATATCTATAACAAAAAATATATATTAAATGTCATTTATAGAACATTTAAGAAGAAAAATTTAATGTAAACTCCGCTGAAAACCTTTGTTTTGTTTTTAAACAATCAATATTTCTAATTTAGTTTGACATACCATATATAAGTGAGATTTCGTGAAATGAAAGACAGCGTGTTAACAATATTTAAAAAATAAGGGAACGAATCAAAATAAATTATGAAAACGTTTCCAAAACGTTTTTGATAAAGATTAAAAAAGCACATTCCGTAGATACCGAAACTCTAATCCCGATATTTCGGAACAGAAAAATAATCCGGGATTTCGAGTTTCGGCCACTCCTTATCAGGCCACAATTTCGTTTACAAGACATTATTTCATTTGCAGAAACGTGCTTCTAAACGTAGAAAACGTTTTGAAAGATAATAGCTACATTTTATTGGCCAAGTAGTTAACCATGTTCTAATAAAACGATCAAATTATTAAATCTCTTATTCGTTACATTGTCATTCACAATGCAATAGCTCAATAGCACTGGCAGCTCGAGGTGATTTTCCAATAATTTCTATTCTTTATTATAAATTCAAGATCATAAGCTAAATTAAGCAAAATTTATGTCCTACATAATGTGAATGTGCCATTATTTTTTGAAAATGTCGTAATTGTGCTTTGACATTTATGTTGTAAATAGATAGAGAATTAGTTGACAATAAGCAATGGAGCGATACACAGCTCGAGCAACGATGGTGATATTTGATATTCCAATTTCCATTTTTCTACACGGCACCACCTCTTGGCAGGACTACAAGAGTAAAAATTGCCTATGAAAAGCTTTTAACTTCGCCTTTCGGATCCGGCATAAAACTGTTGGTCCCTTCCATTCATGCACAAAAATAACACGCGCAACATGAGTGGAAACGAGAAGCTCGACCTATCGTGCAATTAAAAGAAAAAAAGAAAAATTTCCGAGCCGTTCCTGTTTTGCCGATTTCAATTAACGCCAGACTTTTTCCTTTGGGATTTTTGTGAAATCTCACGTTTACCACAAACCTTTGCAACGCCAACATTAAAGAAGAAATCATTTGTTTTGCGAGGACATTTGATGCACATTTAATGGACGAATGTGCATCAAGTCAGAAGGTGATCATTTGACCCATATCGTTTTTTTTTTCTGTTCAATAAAATGCCATAAATTTTACACCTTTACATAGACTTTCCAGTAAAACAGATCCCAATTTTTTTCATTTCTAACATAATGGCAGCCAATTTACATTATGACATTACACCTTGCGCGTCTGAACTTGTTCTTATGGACGTTTCTCCCCGCATTGTTATTATTCTTTCACTACAGTTCACTGTTCCCCATACACAATCGCTACAAGTTGTTTGTAAATAACTAGGAGCTAGTGGCAAATAAAACATCTTTTATTCCATCTAATCTACCTTTTTCTCATATGAACAATTGTAGTTGTATAAATTAGCCAACCAGTAGTACATAGTATAAGTTATTCACCTAGCCAGTATTCATTGCTGGTATAAGATGAAACTAGTCCAACATGCGAATAACTAAAGCATTCAATTTCTGATAACATGACAAATATATTATGTTTTATCCACATAGATATAGAAAAATCCGGTTTTTGTTTTTAGAGAAAAGTCAAAACTTTTTGTAAGTATATGCCCCAACGAAGGAATACTGCAAACGCTCGAGATCATTTAAAGCAGAGTTAGGAAACGTATTGAAAAAGTTTATCCCATGGTAAAGTCCTCTTGCTTATCATTTAGAGCTTAGTCGCTCTTAGTTCTGGGACAATTGAATGCAGCATGCAGATGTTTAAAAAACTTATTTAAAACTGTGGAAACCTCTTGTAAAGTAATACAATAGCCATCATTGGCCATATTACAAAGTAAAACAACCGCTCTAACTTAACCTAAACCGCAGTTATCACTTTTTTGTGGTTGTGGTTGTCCGAGTTGTAAAAATTTTAATAATTTTTATTTCAATTAAAGTACCAGTCTATGATTTTTACCCCATGTTGATCATTTCTCATTTCTGAATCACTGAAATTCATAGATGGACGCAGAATATTCGTGGAGGTACTATTGTTGGACATTGAAGCCAAAACATACTTACTTAATTACTTGGCTGACACTACAACCGATGATAGGTCTGCCCGCCTCTATAAAGCTTCTCAAATCGACTCTGGAAACCAAAATTGCAACTGTACTTTTATTCTTCAGAAGAAATTTCATAAAATATTCAAAAGTATACATTTAATAGGAAAACTTCAAAAGTTATGCATACCGAAGGTTTGCAATTAAATAATTTCTTCTATAGAAAGAATGTATTTTTGCAACTAATAAATTAAAAACAAATATTCAAACTTTAAACTTTCTCCGCTTTCGTTTCATTCAATTTCTTTACATATACATATATGAATATATTTCACACTGCAATTACGACTTTACTCTAAAAATTACTAATCAGTGCGCTAAACTCGTGCGCCGCGTAGTCTTCAACAAAAAAGGATAAAATGACACACTAAAGATCTCTTCTTCGTATCCTTTTCATAATGAGAAAGAAAAAGAATGACGAAGATGATGATGGCAACCATTTGTAAATCCCCTTATTTTTCGTGCGCTTCTTTTCTTCGTACAATATTAGCAGCGTAGCACCACCATCAAACTTGAGTTTTCAGAAAATCTGAAACGGAAGTGTAACCACAACAACGGCATCAACAACAACAACTATAACAACAATAACAGAAATAACAATAAAGTGCAAAATGAAGAGAAAAAATAAGAAGAAATGCATAAACTTTTCGTTATTTTACTTAAGATGCAGCTTGTTTCACTGGGTGGCTGACTGGCTCAGTGACTGCTATGCTGACTAGACTGACTACCAAAAGCTGCCTGTCTATTTTGGCTGCTTCCTAGCTTGTGCATACTTGCTTTGAATGCAACTACGAGTATGTGCGAGCAGCGAGTGAAAACTTTGCCTCCGGATGTCCTTAATGCGATGCAGCGTAAAATTAGTATTCATGCCTGCAGTGTCATTTCTCGCGCAAACTTTTACGTAAGATTGATATGCGAAATTGTCGTATGTATGTAAGTATATAACGCACACACACTCATACTCATACTCATACATATGCACATACAAACACATATATACATATATAATATATACAAAAAAAATAAACACACACATAACAGCAGGAAGTGCAATAGCAGCAACAGCAACAACAGTTGTGCAAAATTAACTTCATTGAAACTATTACTGCTACAACTACGAGTTGTGTAACAAATGAAGCGGCCGCCGAGCTATTTTCAGTGCAATGAATGCGTGAAGTACTACTCTACTACCGCTACTGGTTGGTGCACTTAAAAAATAAGTTTCTGACATAAGGTCAGTTCTTTGAAGTTAAAGATTTGGCAGGCTTTTAATTTCACTCAAAAATCTCAGTTGCAAAACTTCCATCGTGCCACTTGCAGCTAGAAAGCATAAAGCTTTGAGGGCGATTTTAAATCAGCCTAGTGGTGAAATGTCTAAATGAACCACATGCTCAATTACCACCTCACAAACAAAAATATCTTTAAATAGAAGTGAAATACGTAAAATTATAGCAGTATATTATAATTAAGTAGTTACTGCCACAGGCTCACAATTCCACAGACTTGCGCGCCACTAGACTCAATTCTCCTTGAAATTACTCTTGTTGGAGCTGTAACGAAAGGAAAAGGAAGAAAGACAATTACTCATTACTTTTGCTCTTGCTACAACGACATGTAGCCGTGGCGTAGTTGATAGTTCGCTGGCCTGCTATGCAAAGTGTCCGGGATTCAAGTCTCGGAACAGGCAAAATTAAAAAAAAACAACATGGGCTGTTGTACCCTTATAAGAAACAAAAAATAGAAGAACACGAAGACCGGTCTGACTAAGGTCAACTAAAATAGAGAAGAGAGGCCGTTACTGCGCATCTTCATTGGCCCACAGCTGGATACAGCCTTAAAAACACAAAGATCTTTTCACCCTATCTCATTTCACATTAAGTTCGTTTCCCTCTCACGCTGACACTGACCAACAGTATTCCCGGGTAAACAAATATTTCACTTATTTCAAACTCAGATTTATTTCAAGTGTAACACTCGTCTTCTGTGTAAATCAGCAGTTCAACTTTTTCATGTTGAGCTCATGTAAATCCTTAATTATGACATTATTTTGCATATTAGCACACAAGTTGAGTTGAGCAGCAGCAGAAGAAGCAACAGCAACATTTCAGCTTCGTTTTTATATGGTTCTTTTTTACTCTTTTAAGTTATTATGATAAATAGCGCAGTTGGAAATTGCTAGGAGATGAGCAGAGTAGTGTCGTATACGACTACTACATACACCAGTACAACGATATTATGTTCTTTTCAGTTCTTTTTTTTTCTTCTTCTTTTTTTTTTTTGCAAATTTCATTTAAAAGTTATTTTTTCCGCATTCAAAAAGCAAGCGTAGAAGAAGGCGAAAAAGATTGTTTAAAAACTGCGTGATAAGAAAACTAAATGAATTTTCCGTTCCGACTCGAGAGAAGAACTATCTGAAAAGTCAGTTACTTTGCCAAAAAGAGAAGATAATAAAATTTTGATTCATATACATGTGCATGAATGTGGATATGTACAGTGATGCCCGGTTAATTGAATCTCACTTAAATGCGATCCCCGCTTAATTGTGTCTCCATTAATTGTTGCTTCTTAAGTTTAAAAGGTAAGTATTAAAAATTCTGCAATTAATGCAGGCAGAAAATTGTGTTTTTTGTGGATGTTATTAACTGAGGATTACTGTCTATATTTCTGCATAACTAAAAATGAAATCTTAAACTTATATAAGTTTTGCAAATTACATACATATTTGGCTTAAAAATGATTTTTATGAGGTTTTTAATACTCATAAGTGTTGCTGTGTCATGAAAGTGAATTGGAAGAATGATGATGTATATGTAATGCGGAGGAAAGTAAAGTGTGCTGATAAGAAATATTACAACTTTATAATTAAGTAGGAAAAAAATTTAATGAAGAAACTTTCTTTTCTTCTTTTAATGGCTCCACAGAACCTAGGCCGAGCTTTCGCATCCTTTCATCTTGTACTTACGTGGTTTATTTGCACATGACTAAAAGGGACCTACAGTTTTATTCCTAATCCGAACGACGAAGTGATAAGCTTTTTATAAGCAATTTTAACTGAGATTTGAATCCCGCAGTATATATGAGTATATAAATTCAAGAAATTGCTAATATTAATGATTTCAAATAATAATTGTGGGTCTTTCAAAGTTCTTAATAAATTTTTTTCCTCAAGTGATATTTAGATTTGAGAAATGAAGAAATGCAGACATTACTGCTTTAGTGATAGTCTTGTATTGTCTAAAAAAAAAGAATGCGCCAATGAAATAAAATTACAAACACAATATTATAATCAACTTAAAACAATCTAGAGTGCAGAGATTAGCTTGCTTAAGAATCTCAGGAGAATTTATTAGTGCGCTTCAAGAGAAACACAAAATGATATTTCACAAAACGCCGATGCATTTGGTCATTCAATACCGAGCCAGAAAAGAAGCCCTCCGAATTCGGGTATCAAACGTTTGGAAAACAACTAACTTCTAGGAGACTAATATTCTAGGTGAGACGAAGACAAGATATCCAGTTAGACTACATGCCTTCTCCCGGGAGCTCACAAACGAAGGCAATTTCAATGGACCTTCAAATCACCGATGGAAGTAAGTATATGCTCATCCGCATACGCCTTCTTCTTAATCTATCCTAAAACAATCTAAAAATTCTGGACGCAATTAAAAATTCTCACTTATTCTAATTCGTTCTGAAAAACAAAGTGTTAATTAATTTTAACAAAGAGAAATATTAAGTCCCAATGATAACAGTCGCAATCCAAAATAAAAATTACTCATACGTAGTGTTGTACTCGTACATGGCGGAAGGACGAATAAAAGCAATATTTTAAATGTAGATATTTTCAATATCTACAGATAACAACCCCAACTCATATTTTCAATTAATCTCGCATACATTCACATATCAACAAACACACTCACACACATACTTACGTACATATTGAGTGCATTTAATTACTATGCCTTTGTGTTCAATGTTTTCGTATATAAATTGCCAGTTGTTGCCTGCTGCTTCCTTTTTATTTTTATTTTTTCTGTATTTTATCCAGTATTCACACGTGTATTTACTTCCTGTATTGAGAATCCTTATCATTGGACTTTCATCAATAACATCATCCATGTTGCCAACATTTAACAGCATTTATTAATAAAATTAAGAATCTATTGAAACAGTTATGGGCATGCGTGCAGAGTACACACGCAAGTATTTACTTCAGCACATACTTATGTGCATTAAAAAAAATATAATAATATTTATACATGAGTATATTGGAAATAATTCAACAAAGCAATGTTATTACATTAAATGTTGTACAACAAAAAAGTTAAGAAAATATACGTACGAGTGTGGATATGGATACATGTAAATTAATTGATATTTTATATGAAAATTATTTAAAAACTGCAATATGTTAATAAAAAAAGAAAAAAATTAAAAACGAAATTGTATGCAACAAAAAATAAAAGAAAAAAATCCGCTTCAATTTTCAATTAATACTTTTTTAAAGGACGTTGGTGGTTGTTATCCTTGCGGCAGCTTAACTGCAACACAAAAGCATAAAAGGCATCACTTTACAATTTATTTTTGCAATATAAATTTTCACATACAAGTACAAATGTGTGTTCATATATGGTACATATGAGAAAGATTCACACACACTCACACACATCCGCAAACACATGCACACAAATATACCATTCATTCACACTCTATGCTCATGCAATTTTGAAACTTAAATGCAGTGCCACAATATACTACATAGTTGTATTCTGTATGGCATTTATGTACTTGTGTATGTATGTGTGAAATAAGTGTGTGGTGGAATCTTTTATCCTTGTGCATACAATATACTTGCAGTATTTGTAGAGTGCAAGAGTCAAATTTCATACTCAAGCCTAATTTTGGACTACGCCATCATATAAAATTCCATTTATGGGAATATCAAAGAAATGTATAAAAAAAAATTAAATCTGTGGATGAAATATTTTAATCCATGAATATTTTTGTTAAAGAAATATAAAAATATTGCGTAGTGGTAATGCGTTGGACTGCTACGCAGAGTGTCCGGGGTTCGAATCTCGGCACAGGCAAAATCAAACAAAAAAACACGGCACCACGGGCAATGCAAACCTACAAGAGTTAAAATTGCTATGAAAAGCTTTTCACTTCGCCGTTCGGATTCGGCATTAAACTGTAGGGCCCTTCCATTCATGTACAAATATAACATGCACAACATGAGTGGATGCGAAAAGCGAAAAGCTGGGCCTAGGCCCTCAGCCCTCCATGGGCTGTTGCGCCATTAAAAGTAAAAAATAAATATTTTATTGTTAAAGACTTACAAATAGTACATCTTGTTGAAAATATCGAGCTAATTTTCAAAAGGAAGGAATTGCTTTCACATGTGAATTGTAATTAAAAAGTTGCAAATTTTAACTCAGTCACTTCCTAAGAAAAGATGAAAATGCTTCAAGTACACAGAAAGCAATAATTTATATAATACATGAAGCTGAGCAGTAATCAGATCAATCGAAACAATCCAGATGGCTCAGGATCAACAGGAAAATTCTAACTTCTAACAAATGGAAAATAAATTTGCAATGCCTATAAGCAGATATGATTATCATAAGGCAAATATAGAATGGAAGAAGCTACACTTTACAGAATAGCAAGGAAAGCGGTTAAATGGAACTCCTCAACGAAAGACACAGCTTACGTAGACATTCGAATGAAACTAGAAAAAGAACGTTAGACCGATAACTAGTCAATTTGGCAGAAGCTTTGCGGAAGAAATAAGAAGAGGAAGAAATATACTACGAAATATAAAGTGTTTTATAAAACGAGACGTATGTTTGGTTTTCACTCTACTATATAGACGACATTGTAGTTACAACGTATTTTAGGCATTTTGGAAATTTTGTAAAGCGCGCGTTCACGAAGACTTTGTATTCACTTCTTTAGCAACCACTCATGCTCTTCTTCTTGCCCTTCCCATTCCTCAGCCAGTAGCAGTAGCAACAGCATATTTGCATTTGTTTTATGCCGACAACGAAGAAATTTAAGTTGACGTTAAGCCTAAAATCGACGTGCCACCTCCACCTCTAATGGCAACAACTACTGTTCCATCTAAGTATTACACTCCTACACATTTCTGCTGTTCCGAAAATAGGATGCTGGAGCCTCTCATTTGTCCAATATGGCACTTCCGAAAAATCTTCACACACATACTTATGTATATAAAAGCATACATACAAACAGACATGTATATAGCTACATATAAATACATGCATATATCTACATAGTCTTGTTCAAATTCTCTGGTATTGCTCTGTGTCGAAATTGGCACTTGGCCAACTAAATTTTCGGGAATAAAATACAAAATATACTGTGATTAGTACATACCATATACATACGTATATAGAAATGAAGCAGAGGTTAGTGTGAGGGCGTTGTATTCGTAGAGTACATATACTCTCAAACGACTGGAATAGCGATTGAAATGGTAGCAACAGCAATTGCTGTTTAAAATACTATTTGCTGCATATGCGATGATGATATTGACGACGATTGCAACAACAATGACGACGACGAAGACGACAACGGCTACAACTCCGATTGCAAAATGCAATTCGTTGTGATGTGTGCGATCAAATATTATTACGAGCTACAGTCAAATCCAAGTGAGCCTATTTATTCTACTTCTTGTTTCCTTTTTTATTTTGTTGTTGTTTTTTTTTTCTTCATTTTATATAGCCATGGAACAAAACAAAAGAAATAAAAGTTAGAGTAAGAGCAGCGGTTGAATTGAGAATGTATGTATGAGTGGGAGGAAAAGAAGGGTGGTGGCAGGAGAGTAGAGAACTTAGTTTTGGGATAATATTTTTCAAATGCAACCAAGCGAAAACGGGTAAACATGGGATTCCATTGAAATTGAAGTGTTTTCAGTTTTTGTGTGACAACAACAGCAACAATAAATATGTACAACTGCAAAAACAAAACAAAACAAGAAATTGTAAAATTGTATTATTTTCTTCATAGCAGTACTCCAGCATTACAATTACTACTGAAAACAATAACAAGAAATACATACATACATACATATATGCAATGAGAGGGAATAAAATGAAAATCTACAATTTGCTCATTCGTACCTACCTACATGCCACATATGTACATAACATACATATGTATATGTACATATTGTAAAGCAAAATGTTACTCATACGCCACGAGCAACTGAATATAAAATTGTTTTGTTTGTAGGTAAGTATTAGTTGTTTGTAGCTTTTTATGGAATATGCCTGAATTTATTTATACTTGGTTTTAACTGAAAATTAATTTCATCTTAAATCAATTTAGATTCAGTATTAAGCTTGCTTTTGCTTTATTAAATGTGTGTTAATTTTTTTATAATTTTGTATGGTATTATATTGGTGTTGTGAAATTTGTTATGATAATGAACTGATTGAACTAAAAACGAAGGAAGTGTAAGATACGGATCACTTGAAAAGTTTCGAGCCTAAATACAGTTATTTTGGTTTGTTTTTTTTTTATTCAGTATAATCTCCTAACAGTTCAATACACTTAGTCCAGCGCTCCTCTAATAAATCTATCCCAGCATTAAAATACGATTCTGGAAGGTTTGCAAAATATACCTCTAGGGCTGTCAAAGCTTCTTCATTCGACGAAATAGCTTCTTCATTCGACGCTTGTTTCAGGTTTCGGAACATGTAATAGTCGCTGGGAACCAAATTTGGTGAATACGGCGGATGGTCACGCAATACTTACTTTTACTTTACTTTTAATGGCACAACAGCCCATGGAGGGCCGAGGGCCTAGGCCCAGCTTTTCGCTTTTCGCATCCACTCATGTTGTGCGTGTTATATTTGTACATGAATGGAAGGGACCTACAGTTTAATGCCGAATCCGAACGGCGAAGTGAAAAGCTTTTCATAGCAATTTATACTCTTGTAGGTTTGCCATTGCCTGCCAAGAGGTGGTGCCGTGTAGAAAAATTATTTTTTCTACTTTTTGATTTTGACTATGCCGAGATTCGAACCCCGGACACTCTGCGTAGCAGTCCAACGCATTACCACTACGCCACAGCGGTCAAGCAATACGTACTATTTAATCGTTTGAATTTAGGCATTGTGAAAACACTTATGTGAGAACGTGATGAAAAAGAATTTATTTCTTCTTTAAACCAGGTCTTTTTCGAGAATTACTGCATTCAGTTTATACGAAAAGTTGCAATAGTATTTTGAGTTTATTGTTTTACCTTTCTCAAGATAATCAATCAACAAAATCCCTTTTGCATCCCAGAAAACAGTAGCCATATCCTTTTTTTGCCGATTGTTTGTGCTTTGTCTGCTTTGGCGCCGTACATCCAGCTTCAGTCCACTGTAAACTTTGCCGTTTCCATTTAGGATCATGATGGTAGACCCTAGTCTCATCCACAGTTATGAAAAGACGATTTAAATCCGTTCTATTCTACTTAAAACGTTCCAAATTGCACTGAGAAATTTGTTTGCGATCGAGTTAAATTAATTTTGTTAAAATAAATTGATAACGTATGCGACACTACTTTTCCAAACAGCTTTTTCATATGTAGTTCTTCATGTAAAATGTGGTTTACTCGTTCCTTTTGAGATGCCTATGGGATCAGCTATTTAACACATAGTCGCACTTGGATTTTCACATATTAAAGATCACATTCACCTAACACATTTATCATATCGGTATTGCTGGATTTCTTGTCCAGATAAACCTTTTTTAAATAAATACTAAATGAGCTAAAGATTTTTCAAGTTTTCCATTTAAAAAAACACTGCGACTCGTCAACTTCAAGCAGCTGTTAAACAAAGAATAGATTGCCAGATTGATTTGAAACTTTACACGTGTTCATACGAAAGATGAAATCATACATTGAACATAAACTCACTGTTCCACTAGTGCTATCTATGTGTCAGGCTAGAAACTTTTGAAGTGACCATTTATATCATAGGATATCTAATCCTAGTTTATTAATAAAATTATCCAGCTTCAATAAAAATAAAACAAATATTAATAGATTTAAAATTTCTCCTTAGAAATTCATGTTAATATTTCTAACTTAAAATTTAATCCAACTTCTGTGAGACAGAAAGGATTTATTGAAGATGTATATCTTCTTTATACTATAATAGTAACATACTATATATGCACAAATGTATGGAACGCAATCTTGAAAAGGTATTTTGCACCATTCTCATGTTGATCAGTAAATTTTTCACCATAATAGCCCTGTAATACTTGTTCCAGGTTTAACTCTTGGAGTTGAAGTTAATTGGTTTACTGGAAATTTCACTATTCCGAACATAACTATTAAATATGAGTCTACAACACATTGCTCCACTTGTGACTACCAAAGCATGTATCCTGTAAAGAGCCAGATCCTTGCTTCATACAATGAACCAAAAATTAAACAAAGTAGGCTAAAAGAAATGTAGATTGGGTGCCATTTTGTTAGAAAAAAAAAATATTTAGCTCTGTTTACACGGAAAGTTTTTTTTAGTGATATCGGTCTGATGATTACCTCCTAAGTTGCTGCACATTTGTGCTCGTTATAAAGCGTTATGTCTTCGAAGACTGAATTTATAGGTTTCCTTTTTACATATTATTTTAAACTTTGATTACATATGTTAGTAGGTATATACATTTTGTAACATATATTTTTTTTTAATTATTTGTAAATACGTTAGAAAAGAGAAAATCCGATTAAAAAATAATATAAATAAACACATTTCATTACAATCCTCATTACATCTTTTTCTTCCACTACCTCTCCATCACATTTTACTGCATTTTTTGTTTCTTCTACCATAATTTTTTTTTCGCTCTAATTGTTTAACTTATTTTATCTCTGATTGTGCATATTTTATTTAATTTCAACAATAAACAACTCAACAAATTTTCAGTGCAGCAACAAATACACACACACACACACACACACACACCCACACACACACACCCACACACACACACACACACGTACACCTTCAAGGCAGCATCATACTGTAAGCTGCCATGCTTGCTCACCGGAATATTTTTATCAAAATCTTTTCGCTCTTCTCCTACTTTAACTTTTTCTACATATTCCTCTTCTTCTTCTACAGCTATTAGTACTTCTACATCTTCTACTTTACTTGTTCATTTCCGGCTCGCATATTTGCATTTCCGCTTAAAGTTTTATGCTGCTCAACTTTGGCTACAAATACCGAGAGAGAAAAAAATAGAAGGATAGAGAAAGCAAGCCAACGAACGCGTTGTGCTTACAAGTAGCAAAAAAATTTTTGCTGTTTAATTTTAGTTTTAGTTTTGGAAATCCTACAGGATTATAGCACTGGCAAGTACACTGACCTTGAAACTTTCTGTTGTTGCGTTGTTGTTCTTGTTCTTGTTGTGGTCGAAAGTCTTGCTTGCTTGTTGGCTAGCTGCCGCCTACCTTCCCGACCAGCATCCAATATTATTGTTTTAGATTTTAAGTAAAAGTTTTACTCAAAAGCCAACAATACTCGAAATTTGAATTTGTACGAGTATGTAAATGTTTGCATTGAGCTTTTGTGTTATCCTTCTTTATTTCACTGTTTTTAGTACGTTTCGTTTCTGTTGTTGTTGTTGCTGTGGCTCTGTTGATGCCGTCCGTTGCTTAGTGTAGTGAGTCTAAAAGGCTTCCTTTTCTTGTTGACTCAAGGACACTACTCCTACTCTGCGCTGAATATTTGTATAACTTCTCGTCTCGTATTTTTGAATTACATTTTTGTTTTCGTTGTTTTCGTGATGACGACGAGGGTGAAGAAGATTTTTAACCAAAACGGATTACAATCAAAACCGAAAATTAATGAAATATTTACAAGAAGCTTATTTAAACATGTACGAGCAGGCAAAGAAACATTTCGTTTGCACGTATAAACATAATTGGAATAACTGCGGGAAAATACGCTAGAATGGCGGAGAGAGAAAGAGAGAGAGAGAGAGAGAGATCTCTTATTCACATGTAGTTCATACAGATTGAATTAAAAACTAAGAATGCGTAAGATTGAAATTAAGTAGTCCAACTTTTTTGAGGCAGAAAGGATTTATTGAAAATCAAAGGTCAAAAGCCCGAAAATAGCTAATCTCTGTCCCTTAAAAAAGAAAGTTACGCAACTCTTTTGAAAAAAAATAAAATAATAAGATATTTTAAAACTTTAAATTGACAGAGAATATAACTTAAGTAAGTCGATACTTGACAATAAGTCTACGATATCTATTCTAAAAACTCGTACAGTTCACATGATTATTCTGATTTTCATACATAGAAAAGAATAATATAATCCGCTCTTTCTCCAAGATATTTTAAAACTTTAAATTGGCATAGAATGTAACTTAAGTAAGTCGATACTTGACAATAAGTCTACGATATTTGTTCTAGAAACTCGTAAAGTTCACATGATTATTCTGATTTTCATACATAGAAAAGAATAATATAATCCACTCTTTCCCCAACCTACTTGCTGTAATTACTTGAGTGTCAGGAAACTAGAATTTGCCACCTAATGATGACAGCTAATTAGCATGGATTTTGGATTTTAGAAACTCCACAGCCAAATCCGTTTGTAATCCTCCAAATATTTACTGTTAAAAAAAAAATTAAGTAATGAAGTATCATTTTCTTTGTAATAAATATTATTTGGAAGCTGTACAATAATTGTTGAAGATAAATCAACATGTAAATGAACAATTAAAATTTTTAAGATGTTATATCGGTCAATAGAAGATTCTTTAAACATGTAAAATTTTACATCGTAAATGTAAAATATTCAAAGTTTTCGAACTGGAAGCTTTGTATCTTGGAAACTATGAACTTCCAAAGTTCTTCAGGACCAACAATGTTATTCAAAAAAGTCCTAGATTATGAAAATAGGTGGACCAATAACTTTGCTGCTGGCAAAAAATAGTTTTCAGTTTTGAAATCAAAATACTAAACTCAAATAGAAACGACAGAAATATTAATAGCAAAAATCACAAAAAGTTTTTTTTTTTTGATTTCACTTGTAATTCTTCACAAAAAATATTCCATCTGCAGATGAATTTAATATAAAAAATGTTTTCCTGCCCTCCTTTAAACCACTAAGAAACAACAATTTCGAATTAATTTTGTCACTCATGCAGATTTTCCATTAAATTCTTTGTAGTAAGAACATGAACTCGTACTTGCATATCAGTTAAAAATGAATGTTGTATTCTGCTGTCCCAAAATGCCTAAAAGTTTATAACCTAAATTTTTTATATTTATTTCACTTGTGTGCAGTGTAATATTGATTGCATTGAAATGCATTTTTTCTGTTTCTGCTTTACAATAAATTGCAAAAAGAAAAGAAAACTAGCTTGCAAATTTCTTTCGTTCTTCAAAAGTTTTCAGTAGTAAAGTAAAACATAAAAAATTTTACGTTATTGTTATGCAAAGCACGGCCTATAAAAAAACACAACCACACAAACATTGAGATGCGAACACATAAACTCCACATAGATTTAAAAAGTATAAAAGAAAGCAATTGCTACTCAGACTGAGGCAGATTTTCAACATAGCAGCATAATATAAGGCAAGGCAAGACGAGACAATGCAAGACACTCAAAGGCAAAGAATCTGCATGCAGCAGATAAATCCATTATGAACGCACGTTTGCACACACACACACACACACACACACACACACATACAAACAAAAAAACAAAATGCAAGTAATTTTTATTTGTTTTTCTTGTTATTTCTGGTTATTGGTGGTTATATTCAAAAATAGAAAAAAAAACTCGCCTAAATTCTTTATGCATACAACAACGGAAACGGAAGTGAAGTGTACTCATTGCATACATATATGTATGTATGTAGTAGTGAAATTCAATGATTGTGCTTTTTTTTTACCTGCCTTGTTGGTTTCTTGTCGAAATGCGTAGCACTTTAACAAATTAAAAGAAAAATATGCGGCAGCAGCTAGGAAAAATGAGATTGTAGCCAATAGTTGAGTATACGTATAAAGCAATAGAAAAAATGTTTAAAAAGGTAAAAGAAAAAAACGTAATAATGGCAAACAAAGGAAACGGAAATGCTATTGAATGCAGGTTAAAAAGTTTGCGTTTCTTCTTAACCAGCATTTAAATAGAAGAAGTAGAAAGAATCTTTTCTCAAATGTTTGCAAAGTTTTCGCAAAAAGTCATGATGTCCTTTTTCCCAGCCGCGTTCTTTCTTCTCAAAAACTTAGTATAAAAGGGAAAAGTTTTGTGTGTGCGCTTTTGTTTGAAGTGAAGCCTTGAAGTTGGTAAGGTGGATATGAATAGTTATTTTTCAATGTGTGTGTGTGCGTTTATATACCAAGTATTTATCAGAACAACCACAAATTAATGTAGATAGTTAGAAATATAGCTAGCTATTCAGGCCTACCTGCCTGCCTTCTTACATAAACGCATAATCTACCTTTTCAACTTCAATTCAATTAAAGCATACTTTTGTGCGCAAATTTGCACATCAACAACATTTTCAGATTAATTTATAAAAATTAATGTTCAAGCTAATCTCTATAGTTGCCAACATTCTCGGTGTACCATCTCCGTTTCCTTTGTTTGCCATTATTACGTTTTTTCCTTTTGCTTTTTTAAACTTAAACTTTTTTCTATTGCTTTATACGTATACTCAACTATTGGCTACAATCTCATTTTTCCAAGCTGCTGCCACATATTTTTCTTTTAATTTGTTAAAGTGCTACGCATTTCGACAACATTCTCGGTGTACATTCTCTCATATTTACATTAATTTTTCTTTATTTGTTGTTGTTGGTTAAAAGTGTTTTTAACCATTTATGGTGAGCAGACAATTTTTTAAATAAGTTAAACCGCAAACGCAAATTTTAATTTTTGTTTTGGTTGAATTTTAAATTTTGAACGTAATTATAATAAATAACTTAATTTTTGTTAGCCAAGAGCGACTTATCAGACCACTTATATATATGTACATATTGTACATAGGTAGTAAATTATTTTGTATTCAACAGTCAACCAAAAATCAGTCGTGGAAGTTAAAAATTGAAAATTAGTTTGTAAATGATAAAGATATCAACAAGAATAGTAAGGGATTGCTTACGTGCACTACTAAATATTGTGTGTTAGGCTCGTCCAACAAATCCTCTAGGAATTATCAATACCAGCAATGTACAAGCTTAATTGGTAAAGGAAAATAGCAGTTACCTAATTAGTAGTCTGCTGTAACGAGGCAAGATAAATGTATGATAAATGTATGAACGCATTGTAAATAATCCAAGCGAAATTAAGTAAGTATTGTTTGGTAATGCACCCAACTTTTAAACGATTCGTCTCTCCTAATACTTTACTTTACTTACTTTTAATGGCACAACAGCCCATGGAGTGCCCAGACCGAGCTTTTCTCATCCACTCATGTTGTGCGTGTTGTATTTGTACATGAATGGAAGGGACCTGCAGCTTAATGCCGAATCCGAACGGCCCCCGGACACTCTGCGTAGCAGCCCAACGCATTACCACTATGCCACAGCGACCACACGTCTCTCCTAATATTTTTTTATAATCAAGTGCAGCGATCTTACTGTATGAAATTATCATCACACGTCTCTCCTAATATTTTTTTTTAATCAAGAGCAGCGATCTTACTGTATGAAATTATCATCATTAAGAGAACAGAGGTGGTGGAGGCGGAGTTTTCTACGAAAAGCCACATGATTACACCAACTGAAACACTCCTGGAGGTATGTCGTAACTGAAATTTCGTGTACCTTGTAAAACGCTTAAAAAAACGGTAGGACAACGGGCACACATTTTACATGATAACATTTTTCAATGCAAGTTAAATATAGAAACGGGTGTGTCACAATTATGCATTAAATCGCATCAAACTTCATCAGTGAAATTCATTGGTAGTAGCATTGAATATGCAGAAAATAGACATTTGCTAACCTATAGCTACATTGATATTGGAAAGAAACTAAAACCAATGTAAAAAGCAATGTTTAAGGTAAACTACTCGTCTTTTTAAGAGAAGGTGGGTAGTTGGAGAATTAACAAATTGATAAAATATCTAAATAATATGAGATTTGTTTTAAATTTTTTGAACTGAAACTTCATATGGGAGGATTCTGAAAACTGGTAAACTTTTGTGTTACGAATTATTTTATTTTGTTTGGCTCTCACACATCAAATAATTACAACAAACTCATTTCCCTCACTCTCTTTATTGTGAAATAAATTCGAAATATTACGCTGTAACACAACAAAGTGGTGGGGAGTGAAACGGCACAAACAAAAGAGTGGGCAAGCAAAATCCACTCCTGCAAGAACAACGTGACTCTCTTTATCTCTCTTTTATTTATGTATTTGCACTAAAGGTATTTCTCACAAATACAACACGACTAACAATTGCAGTAAATTCCTCTCAAGTCAATAACTCGCTAATATGAAAATATGATTGTTCGCAGTCAACCGCGTGTACAAATATACATGAGATGACATTTAGAGAGCCTACGTATCTTCTTATAATTCATGATTCCGAGCCATATACAACAAATTTTTCCATATACTTATGTACTTAGTATGAAAAAAGTCCGATCACAATACCGGCTCTCACTGTCTGTTCATGTACACTACGATACTCTCTCTGATATTTAAAAGGAATGGAAGGAATTTCGTAAGAAAAATTTGCGTTGAAATTATTAGGTACTATTTTGTATTTGAGTCGAATTTTCCAAAAAGTAGCTTTTACATTTTTTTATTATATTGCGTCCAATAGAAAAAACAAATAAGAGGACATGAGGAAACATGGAAAACGTAAAAACCAAATTGATGCATAGAAGTGAAACAAGTTGGTCGTGATAAGTTTTACTTCACCTGCGAGCTCTTAAACTGCAATATTTTCTTATATTTTTTTATCCATTCGTCTTTTCCATTTCTCTCCCATATAATGTAGCTGTAGTGCTACCACTTAGATGCACCGATTCTTACATTCGATTCATACAAATACAATTTCATGCAACTGAAGTCTGTCATGTATCTATTCATATCTATATGTATATATATACATCTCTTTCTGACACATCGTGGGTATGCTATAGCCAGAAATGCGTTTGGGGAGCACAAAAAAAGGATGCCAAATTCAATCACATCGTTTGACATATTTCCGTTTCAATCCTACAGGTTTAGTTGACCTTAATGCGGCCAAAGAAGTTTCACTGCAAAAGCAATAAAATGATGCAATATCTTTTCTTAAAGTAAATAAAGGAGTTATCATATTTACGTATTTAACATGTGTGAATTTTTCTATTAAACATTGCGTACAATTTTTTTTTCACAGGAAGTATGCAATGGTAAAATTTGTTGTAATTTAAGTAATTATCTTCTTTTGCAATATCATTTGCCTAGTCCAAGCTGTAGCTGTAATAGAAAAATCATGCCGCTAGCAAACGATTTATTTCGTCCACTAGATGTCAAATGTCCCGGTTCCTACAGAATCACAACAGTTTTCAGCCTCGCTCGATGCGTACTTGCCTGCGCGGAACTACAATTTTGAGTCAGCCAACTAGTGGTCGCACTAAGCTCACTGATGGCTGCTCTTTCAGAAGGAAGCCTCAATGGAATTTTAATCACCGATACAATTATGTAAATCAAAACAAACAAAAAAACTATTATATATTTCAATAAAACAAATACTGCCGACATAACTGAATATACTCCAATCATTCAGCTGTAGAGCACTAAAAAAAAATAACGATAATACGGCCAAAGTTAATAAGGGTAAATATAAGCTTTAACAAAATAAATTAATCAGATAGATTTTTACACTTTTGAGCATATTCAAAAATTGAATTTAATCTGAAAACCACTCTGCACTTACATGCTTCTCCATGCTTATTGCACATTACTCATACGCCCCATTATAATGCAGACTTCCGCTCATTTGTTCTGTCTGTGTATGAGTGCAAGTATGTTTTGTCGCCTAATTAAAAGTGATTACAGCTCATTAAAAGATAAAAAGGGCACATTGTCTACTGTCGCTTCATTAAATGATAAACTCAAACACACATACGTACATACTTATATATGCTACATGCGTAAGCACATAAACACATACATACTTGCATGCAGATACACAGCGGCCAAGTGTTTGCACAACTGCCAAATGTGTTTTGTACTTTGTATTACCAGCTTGTTTTTTCTGTTGTTGTTGTCACTTACTTGTTTGTTTTGTTGTTTCAACTTTTGTTTATATCTCTTATGCCGAAACATGCTCGTAAATAACCGCAAGCGGCATGCAATTGCGGCATAAGTACTAAAAAAAACAAAAAACATGATATGCGGCTTGCCAAACAGCGCGTGCAGCAGCAAGTATGACAGTGTTCTTAGATTGTTTACAAATAAGTACATTCATATATGCATGAAACAACTCTGGCTCATATCCAAGTGCAAGCGCAACAATTTTCTTTCTTGGCCAACAAACAAATAAACAGAGCCAAAAAAAGAGTGCCTGCCGTTCTGTCTTTAAAAAGATGTTAAACGATATTGTTGATAAAATTATTTCTTGATATTTTTCATGCATGTGCTTAATATTAAATCAATTGGCTGAACATATTCGTGAGAGATCATTGGCGCTGACAATGTAAGACAAAAACTTGCCTCTAGCAGGTAGGTGCCTACTTGCTGAAAATCCTCTAAAAGACTCTAAAATTAAATGAGTTTAATTCTATGAGCACGCTCCTGTTAACCTTAGAGAAACTATAGCAACAAATGTTGTAAATATAAAGCAATCTAAGCAACCCAAGTATGAATGTAATCAAGTGAGACAGGAACGAAGTTCAGTCATTATCTTACAACGTACTCTAATATTTCCTCAACCTCACTGCGTATCATCCACAAATTTAGCTACATCTGCTTGATTACATTCTACGTTTTAAAATTGGGTTTAGTAAAACAAAAGCATGCCTATTTGAAATCTCAACTTTAAAGCTAAATTCTATTAAAGAATTTTCTAATTTTTGGCACACACGCACACACACACAATAACATGCACGCATATATACCACTTAACACCAATACAGCATGCTTTTGGTTAATGCACCAAAGGACACACAGCGGGCATTAGCATAATTATTATTAATATTCGTTTGTAATTGCATGCTTTGCTTACTAGCAGATAGCATTTTGCAACAAACCCTACCCAAAATCACAGTATGTCTTTAGTCATTACTGTCTCGATGGATGTATCTATATGTGTGAGTGTGTATGTGTGAGTGTGTGTGACTTTGTTCGGTATGTAGCAAATGTTTAGCCGCTTAATCCTTGTACAAAATGTGCAAAATAATTACTGCATTTTTTTGTTGTTGCTGCTATTATTATTGTTACTGTTAGCAATGGTGAATTTTATTTACAACACTCACACACACACACGAGAAAAAGATGAAGAGAGAGAAAACAAGCCATAGACAAACCACAGTATTGTATTTGCGCATATTTGTACGAATTTTATGGTAGGATCATAGCGAATAATTTTCTAACGAATGGCTAAACTGTTGATGATTTTATTTTAAGCTTATACAAACATTTTTATATTTAACAAAAATCCAAATACATGACTTTATGTAAACTATAGAAAATAGTAAATCACTGAATTCTTAGGAAAGAAAATTATGAATTGAAATGAGAGGAAGGGAGGGAGTGACGGCAAGTGAAAGTGAGCTGGAAATTGAGTCATATTTTTTATGTAGGTAAGATCGGATGCTCCTTTCTCTTTATTGTACAAGTTGTGTATTTAATTTGGAAATCATGGCAGAAATCCATAGCTAAAAGGCTAATCAAGTTGAAGGTACGATTAAAAATTGTATTTTATTATGCATTTGAAAACTATAAGTTGACTCAATTCACAGCTCTTATAAATGTTAAAAAGATATGACATATTTTTGCACAGTGTACTTATTCGTTGAACTAAATATGTATTTTCAAATATGTCTAAATAAATCTGATTATTTTTACCCTACGCATACATAAATCACATAAATATTTCTCAACCTCTTGCTATCAATACTGTAAAATAAATATATTTTTCGCTGGCAACCATTACATGTTTATGCGGATTTGTGAGAGTTCCAATAAACACATGCAAAACGTTAAAAATTCAGTCAAATCCTATGCCGCAAAAATACCTAAAATCCCTTGATTGTTATTGCTAAGTTCTTAAACCGTTTTTTGTTTTTACAAATTATATAAAATTTCTAAATGCTATTGATATCTATTGAATTTCATTGATGAATTTTCATTAATACAAAATAAATAAAACACATTTACAACAGGATTTACAAGTGCCATGTATGCATATAATATTTTCATGAGGGAATTACATAAAATACCTATTGAAAGTAGATTATTTTTGTTTTGTTTTTTTTTTTTTTTGTTTTTGGTATACAAAATAATTTTAAGCATTTATATTTTCAATAGATTACAGCTTAACTGGGTAAATGAATTTAAGAAAAATGAAAATGATAGCGATAATATGTAACTGACAACTTCTAACTAATCGTATTGAAAACAAAATCAGGTACAAGCTGCTTGTGAGCAAAATCTGAAAGCGTCTTAGTAGCAACTTTTAGTACGAGATTTTAAAATCAACTGAGTTCAAACATGATCTAAAATACTTTGCAAGATCGGTTTGGAATTATTAAAAGCACTTGGATAGTTTCCCTGGCCCGACCTACAGGGTATTTGAAGGTGCAAATTAATATCCATTAGAAACTTCAAGAAATTTCCCAAATTGAGACCATGTGCTCCACAAAGTTGCTATTATATTAAAGATTTTTAAGCAAACAAATATTAGCTTTGAAATTCCAGCTTTAACTACTTATAAAAACGATTCTGCGCTACGGTAAACGAGGTATGACTGTACTTCTAATTTCTCTCTTTTTTTTGAGACTAGTATGTAAACTACTGCAGATTTTAATTAAAATGAATAGCTAAAAATATACATATTTTCAACTTTTATGTTTAACTCTTGCAAAAGTGAAATGCCAAATAAATTGCTGTTGCACTTTGTAAAAAAATTGCAAAGAAGCATAGACATACACATACATACATACATATGTATGTTTATAAACTAGTTACACATTTGAATGGGTGTGTATGGTTGCATTACGCTGCTCTTTTTTTTTGGCAATATCATAAGTACAACCAAATGTTGCTAGAAACTATTTGCAGCTTTAGTTTAGTTCAATGTTATTCTTTTTATGGAGTTGATTCTTTTGCACATGTGTATGCGGAATATTTCTATATATAAGTATATGTATGTGTAAGTTGGTGTCTGTGTCTGTGTTACCCTCTTACGAACTCAATTTGAAATGGACCTCATGTGGCTGCGAATTGCAGCAGCTGCTGTTTATTTAATAAATAAACTTTGTATATTTATTTCAAAATGTTTTTTTTGTTTTTGCTAACATTTTGTTGTTGTTGTTTGTATAAACATACACACATACATATTTACATGAAATTTGTGTTTAGAGCATAACATAGCAGGAGTTGAATTTCAAAATAATAAAATTTTAGTATAATTTCTTCTTCCTACTTTCCATTTTTTTCGAGATTTCAGTAAAATATTTTCTTGTTGTGCAATTTGAATCTAAATTGTGTAGTAAATATCACAAAAGTTTTTAACATAATGCAGTAGAGAGGTCAAAAATTATATTAAAATCTTTTAAATAAATCTAGTTATGTATGTAAACAAAAAGTTTTCATTATTTACATATAAATATGAGCATACGTGACGTATGAGCGATATGCATTTAAATAAGATTTCATTAAATCGGTACTTATTTGTTTACATTGCAAATAGAGAATATGAGATTTTATTAAAATGCATATAAATTCTTAAATTATCAAAATAAACACATACACGCTTAAAGCTTTTATTCTTCTTTGTGCACTATGCACAAGAATTTCTGATTCACTCACATGCATACACATACCAATAAAAAAATAACTTTTATCTGAGTAGATGATAATAGTTTGTGATGAACATTCAGCCAATATGTGTATGTATACACACATACATCCGTGCATACGTGTATGCATAGTTTTGTAAACAGAGCGTAAATTGCTTTAAATTTGCTACATACACACATACAAATAATCACATATTTGGTATCACATACAACCAACGTAGTTTACTAACACGCAGACATACATATATGCTTTCCCCAGTATGTAAAACCTAGAATATTTTCATGGGTATTGGTTCTATAAATAATTTTTATTTTTCTAGGAATATGTAATACAGATCCTTTTCGTTGGCATAGTAGTTTGGAATTATTATCGTAGGTGGTGTGGATGATACTTGAACACAATGAAGAGGAAAGTGCACTTGGCACCATCTACAGGGTGCGGCAGGTATCCGAAGACATTCACTTATGTGCCTGGCACTTCTTTTCAGATCATAAATGGGGGACCAAAAGCTGACTCAGGAAATGAAAAGTCTCAGAAAAGCTATAACTGCGATAAAAGCGATAACAGCGATCTTGAAATCGCCCGATCGTTTGTTCTCAAAGTTCACCGAGATTTGAAGCACCTAATAGAAATATGGAAAGTGATTCCAAGGGCAAAAAACATGAGATTGTTGATAAAGACCCTTCAAAGTCCAATAAGGCCATATCATGAGACATTCAATAAGTCGCCTTGTCCCCGAAGACATCCGGTACCAATCCTACGTGATGGGGACAGCTTATATCGGCACAAACTTGAGAATAACGATTCATCCGGGCACAACGGCTTTTAATCAAGTTACCACATCCTGAAATCCCGGATATTGTTCTATCTTTCTCATGTTGTGCGTGTTATATTTGTACATGAATGGAAGCTACCTACAGTTTTATGACGAATCCGAAAGGCGAAGGGAAAAGCTCTTCATAGGCAATTTTTACGCTTGCCATTGCCTGCAAAGAGGTGTCGTGTAGCAAAATTGTCTTTTCTACTTTATAGCTTTGCCTATGTCGATAATGATAAATGGTGATGGGAGTGGTGATCAATGATGGCCACCCCACTTCTTTCCTCAAGAACTTAGGTGGAATGCTCTACCATACATTGAAGTTTTGGAAATAATTGTGTAACCCTAATATCTTACGTGGTTTGAAGCCATACGTATTCCAACAGGAATGCTGTTGGTTCTCACAAAGCGACGACAACACAAGACTGGATGTCCGAGAATCTGCATGATCACATAACCCCAAACATGTGGCCACCTAGCTTCCCGGATCCTAATCCTTTGAACTACTATGTATGGGGCGTTGTTGAACGCGAGATCAACAAGCATCCCCATAACAAGAGGATCATATGGTTCGGGCATACCAATGTTTCCGGTAGAGAATTGAAGCTGTTATTGCCGCTAGAGGCGATTTTATCGAATAATTGTATGGCCTACTCGTAAGTATTACTCAGTTTACTGTAAAAATCTCATTAAAATAAAATTTTTCTAAAAAGTATCGTTTTCCCCACGCTTCTCATTTGTCTCTTCCCAAATACATTCAATGAATTTCAAATTGTATTTTATATTGCTTCCTGCCTCATTGAAGACCATCGCGCTTGCTGTTTCTATACTGGGTAGATAATTGTGTGTTCACACATAAGAATGTTGTAGTGAATTATAAATAAACGAATTGCAACAGCCTCCTGCTTTATTTGTTGTAAACACTTTTTCTTTTTTTTCTTTTTTGTTGTTGATAATTTGGTGTTCTTGTGTTTTTTGTTGCACTAAAATTATTATTATGCCTGTTGTGGTATGCTATTATTGTTACACTTTCACACATACATAGATACTCATATGTATCGAGTTATATACAGAACATACATACATACATATGTACATATGAATATGCATAACTGTTCATATATACACACATACAAACACATTAGCTATATTTTATGAGCCTAAAAACAGCAAGAGCGGAAGTTGTTTTCTTTTTCTCAGTGTAAGTATATATATATATATGTATGTGTATGTGCATGTGTGTGCATGTGTGTCTTGTTTTCCTTTTCTGTTTTACAACTACTTTGTTTCAATTTTGGCGCCATTATTATTCCATTCTTCTTGTTGTTGTTGCTACTGTTTGTTCGCATGCTCATGCTACATTATTTGTTGTCGTTTTCATTACTATTGTTGCTATTTGGTTGCTGTTTGTAGTTGCATGTTGTTTTCATTAAATCATGGCGTCATAATTTCTTGTTGAACACACATACGAGTAAAACATGCATCTATTTTTTTTCGTATTGCATGTTTTTAAAATTTCGTGTGCGAATTTCAATGATTTTTCCTGTTTTCTCACTTTTTTAACAAAAAATTTTGTTTGGTTTAGAATCTCTTTTGTTTTGTTCAAAAATAAATACAACAAAAAAAGCTTGGCACTCAAACGTGCGTTAGTCATTTTTACATTATATTTAATATTTAAGTTAATAAATTCTTGCAGTGTGGGCATAAATTTTTGTACAGCAATAATTTAATTTGATAGTTGGAGATTAAGATCATGATTCACAGTCATAAGTTAACAAATGGCAAAGATGCAACAAATATTGTTGGTGATCATCGCCAACAAGTTTAAAGAAATTGTCCGATTTTTTTTTCTTATTTACAACACCAATAAATTTCGTTGAAGTAAGGATGAGACGTTGGAATACATACTTATGATGAACAAAAGCATATATTATGTCAAATTATGTCAAATGATCGCTGTGGCGTAGTGGTAGTGCATTGGACTGCTAAGCAGAGTGTTCGGTATTCGAATCTCGGCACAGGCAAAATCAAAAATAAGAAAAAATAATTTTTCTACACGGCACCACCTCTTGGCAGGCAATGGCAAACCTACAAGATTTAAAATTTCTATGAAAAGATTTTCACTTCGCCGTTCGGATTCGGCATTAAACTGTAGGTCCGTTCCATTCATGTACAAATATAACACGCACAACATGAGTGGATGCGAAAAGCTCGGCCTAGGCCCTCCATGAGCTGTTGTGCCATTAAAAGTAAGTAAATGTCAAATGATCATTAAAAAAGCACCGCTTTAAGGGTTTTGTAAAATAGTTTTTGTTACTAAGTTGGCACCACTA
This sequence comes from Palloptera scutellata, assembly GCA_958295655.1. Classification (NCBI taxonomy): domain Eukaryota; kingdom Metazoa; phylum Arthropoda; class Insecta; order Diptera; family Pallopteridae; genus Palloptera; species Palloptera scutellata. The sequence goes on from OY282449.1 coordinate 49,159,515, forward strand.
TCCTCGATGGTGAAGTTTGAGCGTGAGCTGTCATTTATTTTGTTTACAGTGCGCGATTTTGTTAGTTCATGTAAAGTGTGCTTTGCGATTTTTGTGAATGAATAACAATATCGAAAGATTTGTCTCAAATTTTGTATTGCAAATGGAATTTCGTGTGAAGAATCACTGAAAATTTTACGGAAGGTTTACAGTGTACCGACTTTATCAAAAACACGTGCATATGAGTACAGTATATACAAAAGCGGTCGAAATGTGGTGGAAGATTTGCCTCGCTCTGGTCGGCCACCAACGTCTTCAACTGAAGTTAACATCAATAAAGTGAAGGAAACGGTGACTCGGAATTCTTGCCAGAAGGTCAGACGGTAAATAAACAATATATTATCTGGGCGTTATGCGGCGTTTTAGAGAGCAAATTCATCGAAAAAGGCCGTTTGTGGAAAGAAAACTTATGGATTTTGCACCACAACAATGCACCATCTCACAAGGCTACCATTGTGAACGAATTTCTAGCCAAAATCATCGAACAACCATCGTATTCACATAATCCGGCTGACTTTTTTCTCTGTCGAAAATTTAACTCAGCACTCCGAGACAGTCATTCAGTCGATAGAAGACATAAAAGAGAATTGGCGGCGAGAACTGAAGTTGATTCCGAAATATGCCTTTGAAAAATGTTTTGATGTTTGGATTATTCGTTGGTATAAGTGTATTATATTGAAGTTTACTTCTCTAAAATCGTTGTTATATTTACGAGGGTCTAAGAGATGATCGTCGCAGCGAAAATTGTCACGGAAATGATGGGCAGCGTCCTCTCTCACTCAAGTATAAATAAATTAGTCATAATGATATATACATAATTAGCACATATGCATCCATATATACCCACGAGTATGAATCAACCTTGATTAATAGAGGGCGCCGATTCGCGTATGCTTCAAATTTGATTGATAGAGGGCAATGAGTATGAATCACACTTGATTGATAGAGAGCGCTACCCATCAGTTTCAACTTAGTAAAATATAACATTTCAAAAAAAATTTGACATTTCAAACAAAAATCATTAGAAATTAGAAAGAATGAGTTACTATATACTGAAATAAACCAACGCAAGGCACAAACAAATGGCGATTGTGTTACAATAAAATCTCCAACATAAACTGCGGCTGAGAGACAACGAGAATGTCGACTTCGTCGACAAATGGTGCCCCAACAAAATTCAGATTCTGCTATCGTGATAAAAATCCAAAAACCAGCACTAAGAGATAGCGAGAGCGTAGACTTCGCAAGCAACTTGAGGCTCAACTGAATTCCAATTTCATTGAAATACATGAATGACAAATGAGTTCATTAGAGCCAATAATTGCATCAACTCTCATCTCATTCAGTAACGACGAAGGTCCTCAGGTTATACAGCACCAGGCAGTCGCTGAGGTGGCCGAATTCCCAGCTTCAAGTTTACTAAACCTAGCCTGAAAACACAGACATTCTGAAGAAGTAATCTTCTGTAGAACGTCCCACAATTTTTTGTTTACCATATTTGTGTGTTTATTGGCCAATCCCTGGTACTTTTTTTACAGAATGTAAACGAAAAATATATAATTTGCAGTGTTTCACAAACAAAATCCACAAATTTAATATTTCTCTCTTATTCATTGTTTTTATTAACCATTAACAGTGAATATTGAGCACTAGTTAAACTTTAATTACCATTTTAGTTAACCAACCGGGCCTTAGTGATTCTAAGGTTAAACTAATTTAAAAGTCTTAAACAATTAATGCACATTACCAATTAAAAAATTACATCAAAATTCTGCCCCAAAATGCCAAATATGTATACTTAGTAGTCTGCTTCTTAGTAGTCTATAGTGGTCGCTGTGGTGTAGTGGTAACAAAAAAAGTAGAAAAAATAATTTTGTAACACGGCACCACCTCTTGGCAGGCAATGAAAAACATACAAGAGTAAAAATTGCTATGAAAAGCTTTTCACTTCGCCGTTCGGATTCGGCATTTAACTGTAGGTCCCTTCCATTCATGTACAAATATAACCGCACAATATGAGTGGATGCGAAAAGCTCGGCCTAAGCCCTCCATGGGCTGTTGTGCCATTAAAAGTAAAGTAAGTAAAGTAAAGTAGTCTGCGGAGGTTAGTGTATTTATCTCCTTTTTATACCGTTACCTATTCTGGCATGGATTCTTTGGCTGTAAGTCTTTATAACTATTATTTTAAATAGTTTCAAGTAAAAATTCCTAAATGATATAAAAAAATTTTGTAATAAAAATATTTGGCTTCAGCTCATTAATTTAAGTTTCTAAGTATATGTGAGCGAAAAATATTTTATTTTTTATTATTATATTATTTCCTTTCATCGGATTCTTGATTTGATTTGCTTCTGTTATGTATATGGTATACTCGTACATAGTATCTTCAACGTATATAGCTATTTACAAATTTATATATGTAAAGGGTGTTTTTTTAGAAGTGTGGTGTTCAATCTGGCAATACTTTTTTCGGAGTTGGTCTTTTTGACAGCTGTCACTTGATTTATGCCATTTCATAATGAACAAATCGTTTGCAAATCGTGCAAATTTATTACCAAAATAATGGTTCGGTTCGCGCGCTGCTTCCAATATTCCGTGGACATAATCGTCCAGCAGAGTCGGTAATTCGAGCAACCATGGATCAGTTTCGCACCACGTTTACTCTAGTGGATAATGCTCATCCTCAGAGATGCCGTACAGTGTGCACCGAAGACGCTATTGCTGCTATGGAGCAGAATATCGAAGAAGACCCGAATGAGTCCATCCGCCATCGCGCGCAACAATTGGAGCTATGCCCATCCACTTTATGGAAGATTTTGCGGAAGAATCTCGGTTTGCGATCTTACAAAATCCAACTCGTGCAGGAATTGAAGCTGAACGACCATCAAGCGCGTCGCACGTTCAGTGAATGGGCCCAAAACAAGATGGCCACCGATCCCGATTTTCACAAGAAAATTTTGTTCAGCGATGAAGCTCACTTTGAATTGGAGGATGTTGATGTAAACGACCTTTGGTTCCAAAAAGACGGCGCTACATGCCATACAGCCAACGAAATAATCAAATTGTTGAAGGATACTTTTGGTTAGCGCATTATCTCGCGTCGTAGGCCTGTGGCGTGGCCTCCAAGATCGTGCAATTTAACACCGCTGCACTATTTTTTATGGGGTTATGTGAAGTCGCTTGTCTACGCAGATAAGCCCGAGACGATTGACGCCTTGGAAGAGAATATTCGTCAATGGGGAGCGCTATAGAGCCCTGATTAATGACTTTTACGTGCCTGAGGACGATGTGGAGGATGTTGATGTGGACGACCATTGGTTCCAACAAGACGGCGCTACATGCCACACTGCCAAAGAAACAATCAATTTATTGAAGGAAACTTTTGGTGAGCGCATTATCTCGCGTCGTGGGTCTGTGGCGTGGCCTCCAGGATCGTGCGATTTAACACCGCTGGACTATTTTTTGTACGGTTATGTGAAGTCACTTGTCTACGCAGATAAGCTCGAAACGATTGACGCCTTGGAAGAGAATATTCGGCGCGTTATTACTGACATACGGCCCCAATTGCTGCAAAAAGTGGGTTTCTCGGCTGGAATTTATTCGAACCAGCCGCGGCAAATACTTAACTTTATAATAAAGCTAAATTCTTGGCCATAACATTAAATTATATGCGTTTTATTTCTTCTTGAAAACCACAGTTCTAAAAAAAAACACCCGTTATTGGATACACAGATAAGCTCATGTGAATTGTACATACTGAATTCGATTCAATTATTTCGAAGAAAACTTCTATGTATTCAAACTTCTTGCTTATATGTAATTTCTAAATGAGTTCCTGCTAAATCTGTTTAAAAATTCTACAAGAACAAAGTTCAATTTCAAAACTATACAATTGCCAAAGCCAGAGCAGCAAAGGCTAAAGCAACAATTGTCAACAAAAACAAAATTTATATACATACTTACATGCATACATGCGCACACATTTAGAATTTACTTGATAAAAGAAAATGGTTTTTCCATATCATGCAACAGCATCTTTGGCAGCCAGTAGTAGTAACACTTACATGCTTAAGGATGAGTGTAGGAGATACTTCTCGTTTTGTTTGATTTGTATCAAAATTTACAACATTCATTCTCGCGTATCGCATCATTGTAAGCGCAGCTGTTGTAACTTTGCAATGTTACGATTATTCTTCTTATAGTTTTTTTTTTTTTTTTTTTTGCAACAGCTATTGCCTCTAATATTTTAGTATTAAATGCACGTATCACATACTGTAACTTACTACTACTACTACTCCTACTACTATTTTCTTTTTTCATACATAAGATCCTTCATATACATACATACCTATACATTCACACATATACGAGTATGTAGTTTATATGTATTTACAATTCGTATCATATGCAGCGCATGCATGTTGTGTGTGTACTTTTATGCTCGAGTGCATTCATTTTTCAAAAACTAAAAGCAAAAAAAAAAAAAGACTATTCAATACAATCTCATTTAATAAGCTAAAAGTTTGTACAACTTTGCTGCAACAAATGATCATGGCCGTGTTAAGGACATCAAACATCGTCCTCAACACATCAATGACGTTTGCAAGCATGGCAACGTTGATACGGTCTAAGTTGATTTTATTTCATTTGATTTGTGCTGTTGCTATTATTTTTTGCTTTATGTTATTACATTAACATATGCGTATTAACTTATGTTAATAAGTATTTAAATTATGGTTTACTACATAGTGTAAATTAAGTACTAAATATTTTTCAAGAAGAACATAATAATTATGTATTTAAATACAAAGGCTCCCTTAAATTTGTTTGTTTAGGTCTGGCAATGTCAAAGCGTCATTCAAGTTTTGGAAATTATTAAAAATAACTATCGAAATCCAGACAGACTTTGCGTGCTATAGTGGATAAATTCGAGACAACATATGCACTATTTATTATTCAGACGAAAGTGCTTCAGTTCAAAATGAGCCAATTCAGTCGATTTCCCGCATAAGAAGACTATTGGCTCTGGTCCCAAAGGCATGTTCTTTGATCCACAGTTGGCCAACTCGTCATTCCCAGGAACTCCGCAGTGCTCAGGAACCCAGATAAGATGGAGCTGATTCAGTCTCATAGGAGTTGGATATCTCTTATAAAGATCGTGGCCTACACTCTTATGTGTGATCATTTTAAGCGCGAAAACTTCTCCGATTGGGCTCTGTAAAAGTTTGCAAAAAAAATCTTGAATTTCATCGAAAAGTCATCGTCAGCGATGGAGCTAATTTTTCGCTTAAAAAGTGAGTATGTGGTGTGGTTTTCATGTCGGATGTGTGATTGGACCTTATTTTTTCGTCGAAGAAAATAATCGCCATGTTACGGTCAATGGATTTGCTAACGTGCCATGTTGGAAGATAATTTTTGGCCAGAATTGGATTGACTTCCAAGAAGATGGTGCCACATGCCACACAGCTGGCAAACAATTGACCTATCGACGGGTAAGTTTAGTAATTGTGTAATCTCTATAAATGGGTTGATCGAATTAATTGCCACTTTGTTCTTGCGATTTAACCCAATTAGTTTTATTTTTATGGGGTTACGTTAAGTAGTTGATTTATGCCAACAAGCCAACAAAGTTTGAGGAGCTCAGAAACAATTTCGAACGCAAATCTGCCAACGTTCCCGCCGATACATGTGCTAAAGCAGTGGAAAATTGGTCAAATTGGTGGTCAAATGAGCGATATCGAAATCGATATCAACCCGATATCTGAATTATTCTGTGTCTTATTTACATAAATACAAAATTGTTACGTCCATTTTAAAAACCGAAAAACAAAATTTAAAGATTTTTCGTTTTCAACTATTTCAATCAATTTTCCAGATTATCTTTTCTCATCTATTTCAAAGACTTCATTCATTCATTCATCTAAAAGACTTAAAGCACCTTGGTTAAACGACGAACCGCAATTCTCTGTGTATAAATTTTTGCATTTCTAGAACATAAAAAAATTTTAATTTTACATTATTAAAGATCCTAATCTAATTGACAGAGAAGCCCTTATTAAAATAGCCGAACCAGAGCTAATACCCTGAATAGATAAACAATATCAAATTTCTGGAAACTCAACGGAGTAGCACCAAAAGAATTACAAATGTTATACCATTATCTCTTAACAGATCCTAAATTCAGTGGGTATTAGAAGACTACTGGAAAAGGAAGTTATTGTATTTATTTGACTGAAACTTCTATTAATAAACAAAATATTTAGAGATGATCTCCTTCTATCTAATACATAATTTTCTCCTTTCATTGCACACAGATTTTCTATGACCTGGAACCCAGTTTAAGCCAATGTGTTAGGCTTTTGTCACAGAGAAGCGAGTAACTGACTACATTGCCAATCTACTATTTCTGTTAATCTGCCTGTACTTGACGTTGCGATCGTCATCATTGTTGGCGCAACGATTCTAGTTGCCTTTGGCCTTGCTGCGATAGCTTCAGTAAATATTTATAAAAGTAATACATAAACGTGGAAGCTGCACGAATTGGGGTCATTTGTTTTAGGGGCCTCACAAAGTCCAAATGCTTTGATTAATCAGATGGAATATCCACGTAGCCGTTGTAGGCTATCTTTAAATCCTACTACTCCTCTTTGCTACCGATTTCAATAACATGTCACAATTTTCCAGACAATTACTGCATACCTGTGGACGTATTCACCTTTTGGTATAATGGAATTTAACATATACATTAGATGCCTTAAAGTATTTCAGATCTTCCATCCCCCACTGGAATATGAAAATATGGCCTCAAAATCCAAACAAAATTAAAATTATTTCGAATTTTCTGAAACTAAATGGGCTAATCCGAAAAGCGTAATTTAGTGTAATGTTTTATTATAAGTTCAGGAAAGTTAAACCAAATGACACCCATGTCACCATTTGGGATCATACAGATATGGAAAATTTTTCGAATATGAAAGTACGTAGAATTGTACGTAAATCAATGTAGTTTATTCAAAAATCAAAATCAAACATATTCCAACCGGACTAAGTATATTTGAAAAGTAGTAAATAAATAATAAGTAAATCCATAAACGTAGAAGCTATATCCGTACTAATCATAAAAAAATAAAAAACGTGATAAAACTTCTATTGAAATTTTTTTTCTTTTTTGAATTATATTCTTACAAAGTATGGTATGTCTAATAGTTTTCATTTATGAATAAACTACAATGAATTATGTACCTACAAACTTAATTATTTTAGTTTTCGTAGCACCTGTGAATGCATTCAGTCGATTTTTATATTTCCCATACGATTTGATAACGAGTTCAGATATGAAAATTTTTATTTATGATTACTTCACACTGGGGAAAGAATCCTCTTCGCCCTCCTTGACGTATGAGTAAAATTCAATTTCCCAATTCTCAGAAAATGTTTAGATATATTAGATATATGAAAATATATAATTCATTACGAGGCTTATTTACAAATCAATTTTATTTAAGTCTTTCGCTTCCCCTAAAAATATATTTTTTATTCATACAAATTTTACAACTATGTACATGGTACATGGTACTCATACGTACCATATGTATGTAGATTTACTCTGCCTTTTTTCCCCTTTTTTTTATTTTGCTACATCCTACACATAATAAGAGCCATAAGAAAATGGAGAGGAAAAACCAAGCAAGCAAATCATTTGCCACTTAACATGCTCTTTAAATATGAATAAACAAAATTTTTGAGTAGGTAGGTATGCCATTTAAGCCATCTACTTGTATACATACATACATACATACATACAAGGTGTGCATACATACATACATACGTATCTACAAATTTACATGAATATGAAAATATTCCATCTATACATCTATAAAGTACGATATGTAGTAAGTATGCTGTAGAAAAAGTAGTTAAAAATTATATATATGCACAAAATTGAGAAGGAAATAAACTATTAGGCTGAATAGAATGTATGCTTGGCAACAACAACAACAACAATAAAAGTGCAAGAGACAACTAAAGCTCAAACTGGCAAATTTGGGCCAAAGGAGTAAAACAAATTTTCAAAAATACTCGTATTGGAGAATAAGCGAAACGTAAAGGTTATTTGCAAATAAGCTTCAACTTGTATGAGTACTTGTATAAGACTATTAGAATTATACAAATATAAAATCAATTAAAAAAAAAGTGAAGTAAAGTAGAAATGATGCACAAACAGAATATGTTATGCATTTCAATTCAGAATGTACCATCTTGAATTTAAAAATTAAAATAAAAAAATTGTGTGCGTCAGTGGGACTCCCTACCAAAGTTTACTTCTTTAGAACGTTTGCGTTTGGGCTTTTCAGGTTCGGTTTAGTAATTTTGTAAAAACCAAGGTTATATTGCAGACATTACAGGCGTGGCCTGTGTAATTTTTAACGAACATGTTTTGAAATTGTTCATGTGCTGATGCAAAACGACAAGCCTTGTAGTTTAATGATTCTATGGTCCGAGGTGTGCTACATCTGGATTTACTTCATTTTGATTGTTTGCATTTCCATTGTATGCAACGCCCTCTGCAAAATCAGCATCTCCATCAAAATATTCATACTCAAAGCATGAGTATTTATTAGCTACATCATTATAATTATTATCTTACCATCATCATCATCAAAATATTCAGTTTGTAGGTGGAAAATTTGCCGCTTTCCAGTCTGAGAACCCACGGATGTTTACTTGACAAATACCATCTATGTTTTCTTGTGCTGATGCGGTGTAAAGATTTTCAGGTAAATTTTCAAGTAAATCTTCTGCCCTTCTCTTGCGTTGAGGAGCTGGGAATTCAGGCACTTCAGTGACTGCCTGGTTCTGTATAAACTCAGGACCTTCGTCGGGACTCAATTAGATAAGTGTTAATGAAATTATTGGCTCTAATGAACTCATTTGCCATTCATGCTGTCTGTCCGCATTATTCTTTGCGAGATGTTTTTCAATGAAATCCGAATTCTGTTGTGCCTCTGGACTCTTACGCAGAGTGTATGGGGTTCGAATTTCGACACAGGCAAAATCAGAATAGTAAAAAATAAACATTTTTTTACACGGTACCACCTCTTGGCAAGCAAGATTCCTTCCATTCATGTACAAATATAGCACGCACAACATGAGTAGATGCGAAAAGCTCGGCATTTGGCGCTACATGCGGTCATAGTCGACATTGATAAACTGAAGTTCATTGTAGTTAAGGCACAACACTTGCCACAATGGGTGTCTATCTCTTTATCGGTGTACATTCTCGTTCCTTCTTCCTCCCACCCAACAATCTTCCTTTCAATCATGAAGCATGTATATGTTGAATGTATCTAAAACACAAAAAAATTTAAATGAATTTTGTTGTGCCTCTCTTTTTCGACGAATTCTACATTCTCGCTGTCTACATTCTCGCCGCCTCGCTTTTGTTTGTTTCAGCTCATTATTTCAGCTCTAGAAATTTTTAACAATTTTGGATTGAAGTGTAAAATGTTGGTTTCAAATGTCAAATTTTACTAGAAACGGACGGTCAGCGCCCTCTATCAATCGAGTCTGATGTTTACTCGTGGATACATGTGAATGCATCTGCGCTGACCATCATTTATATAAAGGGTGATTTTTATAAGAGTTTAGTTTTTGAAAATGAAAAAAGCACAGAAATTTTACAAAAGTGGATGAAATTTTTATTTGGATCGATAAATCAATTCCTGCCATTTACTTTGTGGTCCATTCTGAAGTTGCAAATTTGGCACAGTTCTCACACCTTTCGGCCGGAATCTCACAAATTACGCGTTCAATGTTGACTTCCAAAACAGTAATCGTGTTTGGCTGATCCCTATAGTCAAGAGACTTAACATAGCTCCACAAAAAATAGTCTAACGTGGTCAAATCACACGATCTTGGCGGCCAATTGACTACACCAACACGTGAGATTAACTACTCACCAAATTCGCCTCTCAATTGATGCATGGTTTCGCGTGCAGTGAGGGATGTGGCATGTGGCACCGTCCTGTTGAAACCACATGTCGGCCGAGTCTAATTCTAACATTTTCGGCCAAAAAAGTGTTACAATCGAACAGTACCTTTCTCCATTGACCATAACGTTGCGGCCTTCACCATAAACCGCACCAAAAAATGCATTTTTCGGGATGAATTTCTAGCTGCTGAATTGCCTTTGGCTGGTCTTCACTCCAAATACGGCAATTCTGCTTATTCGCGTATCCATTGAGCCAGAAATGAGCCTCGTCGCTAAATGCACGTAGCTTGCGAATTTTTTTTTTAACAGCTCATGAATTTTGATAATAAATTTCAATAATTTGCAAACATTGTTCAGACGTAAGTCTATTCATGATGAAATGGCAAACCAAACTGAGCATAAATCAAGTGACAGCTGTCAAAAAGACAAACTCTGAAAAAAGTATTGCCAGATTGAAAACCACACTTCTAGAAAAAACACCCTTTACATATGCATCCTCAGCTAAGTGCACTCAGCTAAGTGCAGGCCACGGAAATGTCTTTGCAGACTATTTGCGGTGAGGTATCGACTTTTAATAAAATATTTGACTGGCTGAAGTGTAGTTCAATAATACGTGATTTTAATACTTAATAAGTAGTATGTTCACTGCTACTAACGTTGATATTGTATCTATTGCAATTCCGGTGAGCTACCACAGTGAGGTTTTTTAATTCTTTACTTCCAAATATACCAAATACACCAATGTCCCGAAATGCCAGTGATATTTTGTAAAAGACTTGTTAAAGATCTGTGCTCTAAGATGAATGCGAACTTAGATGCTCTTAGTAAATGGAGTTGTAATAATGGTTTATCCTTAAACCCGAGAAAATCTTTTGTATTATCGATCTCTAGAGCTCATTATGTAGTGTTTTATTTCCACCTTTATCTCATAGTTATATAACTGCTATGGAATTTGACAGTAAAGATGTTAATCTTAGATTTAATTTGTACTGATCATGTAAATAGTGTCGTAAAAAATGTACTGAAAGGTTAGTCATAAAGGTTTTTCTTCCTATTATAACCTATCCGGAACTTGTTTACAGCAAGTTCAAGTCTCTGTCATCACATAAGTTTGAAATTGCCTTGTTTTTGGCCTTAGGAAATTTGACCACTTAACAACCTGTAGAAATCAATTACTTGATTTGTATTTAGTCGAGTATCTTGAAGCCAGGAACTGCATCTACTTACACCAGCTTGTTGTGACTGGGACTCCCAAATATCGCTTTGACAAACCACAATTTAGCCAGTCCAATCGTATGAATTGCTTGATCCTTCCTAAATTTAAGTATTTGAACTCGTCAAGGTCTTTCTTCATTAATACCATTAGGCTGTGGAATGCACTGCCTAATTACCTGCATTGTATTGCCAACAGAAGCAAATTCAAGCAGTCCATTTTTGAATATACAAAAGAACTGCGTTGCGATTTCTTTGAGTCTAAGGAAAACTAAATCGAAATGTTACAATTGAAACACGATATAAAGTCGTCGGTTTTTAGAAAGTATTTGAACTGTTGTCCTCATATGGAAAAATAAATCGAGAAACTTTTTAATATGATATGAAATGAAATACGATATAAAATAGATTTTTAGTAAATTTTTAATATGTTGTCCTCATATGGAGACAAATTCGTTGGAATAGCTGAAAAGGAAGAAAGACAATGCTTAATCTCAAGAGTTTACTAGTGTGTGTGGCGCATTTCCCCATATTCTTGAAACAACGATTATGGTTTAGGTTTGTGACTCACCACGACCCAAATATTATTCCAGTAAGTCCAAGCGTGGATTGTGTCAGACTTTTGTACCGAAACGGTACAGATATAGATGACATATACTTACTTCAACTAATCAATCAAAGGTGTAAAAAACTCACATATAACATAACTGCAAAATAAGTATGTATTAAATCCGAGTATACCAAATCCGAAAAAGTTTCAAAAATGAAAAGACTTTGTAGTTCGGATAGAATTTATAATGACTTCTCCAGCACAATCTTGGTTTGTGAGCGCAACCATATTTCGCACAAGTAGAAAATACTACAAATATTATTGAGAAAATCACAGCTTTTAAAATGCCTGAAGAGAAATGGCAAAATAAAAAGTAATGCAAGAAGTTTATTTATTTTTTTTTTTTTATTCGTTGTGTTGCAAAAATAATTAATTGCCTGAAATGAGCTGAGCTGAGCGAGCAACATTTTTATCACTTTACGTTGAATGCGAGTACTCGTAAATGGCTTTCTCGACATTGGCGCCTTGATAATCCACTGCCACTGTTACCTGCCAGCCAGCCAACCAACTCAACTCATGGGAAGTAGGTAAGTAGGCACAGTAGTAACTACATCATGCAAATTGTGTGTGACTTCTGTTACTTTTCCCGCAATTAAAAATGTCATAACAATTTTTTCAGTTTTTTCCGTTGTTTTTTAATTTCTTTTCTTTTTATTTAGCTTGCATTTTATTGCCGCGTGAAATGTTGGCATATAAATTTAATTATAATTTATGATAATGTGTTTTATCTGGCAGAAAAAAAAAGCAAGAAGTCTGTGCGTGCATTTATGTTTGTAGGAAGGTGTGTATATGAATGCAGATGATATAGTAAAACAATCACACTCACACTCACACACACACACACACACACGCACACACACACACACACACACACACACACACCCACCCACCCACACACATCTACGTAAATTCCAACTACACACATGCACAAGCACAGTACAAGCACAGTACATACATACATCATAGTCATACACACGCCCACTCATGCATATTAAAATAAAAGCAAACGGAAATGCCGTGCAACATTATAGAAGAGGGGAACCTTTTTTCTATTATGTGCTTCCGTTCTTTTGTTATTGCTGGTTGTTGCTTGAGTTGGTTTTCGTTGTTGCTGCTGCTGCTGTTGTTGTTGTTGTTGTTGTTGTTGTTGTTGTTATTGCTTACTTATGTATGTACATACATACATTGTGCTGCTGCCAACAGGTTTACATACATGCTTCTGTTTTTGCTGGCTACTGCTACTCACACTCACTCACACTCACTCACACTCATCCTGCTACTTTTACTTCCACTGCATTAATATGCGACATTATTTGCTCGTCTGTTGCTGTTGCTGCCAGTAAGCAAGCAAGCAAACTGTTGACTCACTCACTCAGAAAATGCAGCAGTAAAGTGCAACAATGCAATTGCTGCTGAAGTTGAGGTTGAAATAAAATGTATACATGGTAGAGAAAAAAACAAAAGTTTGCCAAGTGCAGTAAATAAATTAATGTTGTTGTCGTTTGTAGTGTTCGCATTTATGTATTGCTGCTGTTACTTTTTGTTATTTTGTTCTTAATTTGTTGTTGGTGCTGCTGTACTGAAAATCATTGTTTCGTATGCGTTCACATTGCAAATGCAAAAATATCGCTTCCAACACCATCACCACAACATCAGTAGCAGCAGCAACAACAACCAAACAACTAAAAGGTTTTGAATTATAATGCAAAAACTGTGCGAAGTGGAGGAGGAGAGTCGCTAGCACTAGGGAAAAGCAAAAAGTCCTGTCAGCCAGCAGCCAACCCTTTTGTCATAAATTAATATTTTATAGTTAGTATTTAGGCGCCCTTCTTTTTGTGTGCTCACACACACAGACACACATACATACATACATACATGCATATTTTTCTTTTTGTTGTATTACTTTTAATGGAAATCAAATTCATTACTCATACGCACTGTTGTGCGAAATGTTTTTGTTTTGGTTCTGTATTGTTCTTTTCTGTAAAAGGATGAAAATAAAAGAAAATAATAAAATTTCTACTGCGAATATTGTATTAGAAATTTAAATAGGGAATGGAGAAAATGAGCAATTAAGTATAGTCCCGAGTTTACTTAGTATTTATACATAAACCTACTTCTACGGAACCTATTGCGAATGTCTAAAGTAGATATTTTTTTTTTAAAAGTCGTACTCGTATTATCAGGCTTAAAATAAAACCAATCAATAAGTCGATTTAATTTTTAGTGTTTCTGTTTTACAATTTCTATTGAACTCAATCATTATCTTACTTACTTACTTAGCTGGCGCTACAACCGATGATCGGTCTTGGCCGCCTCCACAAAGCTTCGCCAGTCACCTCTGCTATGCGCGCGCTGGCGCCAGTTGATAAGGCCAAGTGCAGTCAGGTTGCCCTGCACCTGGTCTTTCCAACGGAGATTAGGACGTCCCCTTCTGCGTGATCCTCCACCGTGGTTCGAATAAAACACCCTTCTAGCCGGAGCGCTTTCTTCCATTCGCTCAACATGACCCAGCCAGCGAAGCCGCTGGAGTTTTATACGCTTGACTATGTCAGTGTCGGCGTACAGCTCATACAGCTCATCGTTCCATCTTATTCGATACACGTCGTCCACGCATACTGGACCGTAGATCTTACGGAGTATCTTCCTCTCGAACGCTCCTAACAGTCTCTCATCATTGATGGTCAATGTCCACGTCTCTGCGCCATACATTAGGACGGGAAGGATGAGGGACTTATAGAGCGTTATTTTCGTCGGTCGAGAGAGGTCTCTACTTCTCAATTGCCTACTGAGCCCGTAGTAACACCTGTTGGCAAGAGTTAGTCTCCGCTTGATCTCAAGGCTGACATTATTGTTGGTGTTTATGCTGGATCCTAGATAAACGAAATCCTTGACGACTTCAAAAGTGTAGTTGTCAACAGTGACATTTTGTCCAAGACGCCGTGACTCTTTGTTTGTTGACACAAGGTATTTCGTTTTGTCCTCGTTCACCACTAGACCCACACGACGAGACTCGCTTTCCAGGTTGGAGAATGCTGCACTGACTGCTCGAGCGTTTTTGCCAATGATGTCAATGTCATCAGCGTATGCTGATTACGCCTGGTTAAAAGTGTTCGCAAATCATGTTCACAATTGTTACTCCAAATCTGACCTCTGGAACTTTGAAAGCGAAGACCTAATAACAAATAAGATAAACAGAATAAAATATAGGTGAATAATCTAAAAACAGAACAACAACATTCCGAGAATAGCACTACCTTGGAACCAACAAGAAAGCAAACGTCAATGGCGGAAGAACTAAGAAGGCACAGCAGAATGGAAGTTAATGAACTATCTGCAATATATTATATATTACATGGGAAACTTGTAAATTCTAATATTCTAATATTTGAAGGTCATCCAGATTCCTTCTACGAGTAAATTCTATTGCATTACAATTACATCACAACCATGTTAAAGGAATTGATTACTTTTCAACCTCCATAAAGTAATTGAAATTGTAATTTTTTTACAATTTGAATACAAGAAATTGAAAGGTAATGAATTGCAAGTGAAATTATATTGTAATGCCTTTTTCTCAGATTACTTTTTAGATGCCTTTGAAGTATCATAAAGGGAATTTAAGGAGAGCGCTTTATGTTTTCTATTATTTCTAATGGAATTGAAAATTGCAATTATAAATTACAATTCCTAGCAATGGAATTGTGAAAATAAAAATTACAATTTTAATTACTCTATGGAATTAGAAAAGTAGTGAAATCCTTTAACATGGTTCTAACTTAATCGATTACAAACTGCAATTCCTCCTAATTTATAATTAAACGTAATTTAATTCCTAAATTTATGATTCATTCCCAATCTCTACAAATCTTACAAGAGTCGTTTGTTTTTATTAAATTTAGTTAGCTTTTGCTGAAATCTCTTTTGTAATGACTTTAGTTATTCTTTGTCATCTCTTACCATACAATGATCAATGTCTATTTTTAAGCGGATACAATTAATTTTTGTATTTTAGGTACAACCATTTTCGATCGTTTTTGTTGTACTGGGGAAAAACTTAATTCACCATCGGAACTTACGGCCGAAAAATATGTTTACGGCTTATGTGTTGACTTTTCGTATTATTTTTTTTTTTCAAAATTTGAAATGGTACCTAAAATTCACAGATTCTTTGAACTATACGAAGTGCTTTCGAAGTAAGTGCTTTCGAAGTTTTTAGCACTGGTAGATTTCTCCAGTACCCATAACTTCCTTTGCTGTTATTTTTCCCTAATGAATAGTGAAAATATTTCCTTTCCTACATTACTGTGAAGTGAAGTTATTCCTTCTTCACTGATTCATCTTCAATTTCAATCCTTTCAATCTCAGTATGCCTTGAAACGACACAATCAAATCCCGATCATGTAGCCCATTCGTATTAATTTTATCCCGCCACTCCATTACTAGTTCTTACGTTGCGTAGTGGGATTTAAGGGTCTTGATAGAATGGATTACTTATGTAGGCCATTGATATTAAATTTATCAAGGCACAAAATATCTACCATACTCCTTAGGTACCTAGTTGAGATTTAAGTGTCTTGACAGAATGGTCATCTATCAATAGCGTATATTTCCGCTTGAAAGATCCTGGTGTATTCAGTACCCGGTAGTATTTAATCCTCGTTCAATATACTTCCGCTCCTGTCCCTTTACAGTTAGGGAACTTACGTATACCACACAGTTCAAGATTACAAGTTACTGCTGTCCTTTCTCCAAGCATCTCTTTATGAAATTGTGTTTCCTTCATTGCAATCGCTCATCAAATCAACTAATTCAACTACTTAGATAATGTTAAATTTGTTTTAATTTCATTTTGGACATTCATTTTCATACTTTTGCAAACCCTCACCAACTTATGGTAAAACTTGACACAAAATTATTCACATACTTCCGCTATATACCATACCTATATATACTTCAACAATTGCACAGAAATTACTTGCTGGGAGTCTAAATACAATTCCACTTAAGCAGGAATTTCAAACAGAAAACCATTCTAAGTCACAATCAGAAGAGCGACCGGTGAGAGAATCTTTACTTAACTTCACTGACTACCCTTAATGTCATTCCGCCAAGTAGCGGCGGAAATGCAACAAGGATTTAATATCCTATTCGCGTGATTTCTGCAAGTTTTTATTCGGGCTCATAGGCAAGCAAATCGCATAAGGCCATAATAGCATATACAAAAAGAAAAAAAGAACAACGTAAAGCGTCAGAAATATAGCAATGCCAAGAGGGAAGTGCGCTCTACGGTATGAGGACATAGTGGTAGTAGTGGTGGTGATGGCCGTCGAGAGGCAAAATAATTTTTGTAAGATTGCCAGCGATTTTTATTGTTATTATAACGCGAGCGCCAGATTATAAAATGATAATAGTCGCCGCGCGCAAGTATCATACAATACGACGGCGCTTGACACCCCTCGTTACTTTTGCCTTTCTCTATTCAATCTACTCACCAACAGCACTCATTGCTTGGCGGTATTGTTGTGGTTTTGTTTCGTGGCTGAATTTTAATTCCCTTGGTTAAAGTAAAAGGCACGAAATGAGCTGCCGCCATTGGGGAATATGACTACAACACATTCTACAACGATTACGCTGATGGTACGTTGTGGTGATGTGTTGTGGTATCGTTAAGCGGATTTTGATTGGAAGGTGTTGACAAATTTAAAAACAAATTTTTATTTCTGCCAGCTAACAAATAAAATTGTAATGAATATTTTTTTTTAATTTTTGATGGTTCTTTTCTTCTTACAAGCATAAGTCATACGTTGAAATACATTTTTCCATGTCGTATATACATAAATAAACTTTAATGTGTTTGGAAATTAAATTAAACAAAGGAAAATTTTTTTTTGAACTAAAATTTTTTTTTTTATTTAAACTTGAATACAAAATTAACAAATGATATTTTGTTTTCAGACGGGCCTGCAACGATGCGGATATATGGCTATAGCGCCACGAACTGTTTCTATCCATATCTCTGACTCTGCTAGGCTCAATGTTTTTTGCCAATTTCCAAATTTCGATGAGGTTTAGTACATATTTTGCAGGCCTGATCACAAGCAATACCAGCAATGTTCAACATGCTTTATTCTGCGCTTGTGGATGTCATTGAGTGTCCGAAATAAAAAAATTCATGAAGTCGCTGAACGCGGCAGAAACAATTTTTTCGAGCACTTTTAACCATTTCGTTATGTCTAAAAAGAGCAAAATAGTTTCAGTAATTTTATTCAGCGCGTAATTTACTAAAGTTATTCTAATACTGTTTTATTTAATAGCCGATTTCTGTAACATTGTATAAAACTATTTTTTTCATTTTAAAAAAAATCCTATTGGTCCAATAATATATTTATAGTTTTCGATTTCTATACATAAGGTTCAATATCCTTAGCCTGCCGCACCGTCTCCGTTTCAGCAGCCACCGCGCACGCTAACAACGTATTCACTGCCTGCTCCTCGCTTGCTTTATAAATATAACCATTTGCTTTATCGACGTGATTGCGTAAACGTAACATACTCTCACTGTTACGTGCATCCAACAATTGAAACGATACCAAACCATAGTCTTCGATCATTGAACATATAGCCGCATTTAGCTTTCGATATTTGCGCATTGATGGTGTATCATCCAAGGCCTCCAGTAAATATTTCAAATCCAACACATCTGTATAAAAATCCAAACTGAATTGTAGACGCGATTCATGCTGACGCAGCAAATCGGCCTTGGAAAGTACATTAACATGTGGCAGGCCCATTCGTAACATCATATTCAGAGCCAACAGCAGTGTCGATACAAATTTCGTAGGCTCTGAACAGTAATGAGAATCAATCAGATTTACGGTCACTAAATGATAGCCTTCGTGTTCGAGACGTTGAAATATACGCGCCATAGAAGTGTGATGTGTATAAAGCTCTACTTGTCCGGGGCAATCGAAAAGGAAATAATTGCAAGTGGGTGCAGCTTTACGCAATTCTGGCAACAACCAATCATCTATATGTTTTTCCAAGTATTCAGCACAGTACATAAGCGCACCATTCGGGCCCAGATTCAGATTGTCCATTGCATCTTCCACGGTGATCAATTGCATTACATCTACTGTGAGTATGTAATCCATATTTTCATTTCCCGGATCGAGGTTAACAATGCCAACATTTCGTCCTAGTTCCTTGTAGAATTTATAAGCATGATGGCAGTAGGTAGTCTTCCCTGAGCCAGGTGGTCCTATAACCAATTGACCATAGAGTGGATTTGTGAATTTCAGCTGAGTACTTTGCAGCATTCTTCTTATCTATGCTTATTTTTTTATAAGTATTTGTATCCTTATTTCTTATGCTTATTTTTTATATTTTTATATTGTTATTTCTATACTATTTTAACTGACACATATATAAAAACATGAACTGACAAATGCGTGTATCTCACAACCAGCTGTTTAGTGAAACGTCATTTTTCCGCCAACGAAAGGAGGGATGCCGAAAGTAAAGACAACATAGGAACTTGGCAGCACTACCAGATTTTGTGTGTTGCCCAGTGTTGCTAGTCAAATTTCTAAAATTTACCACTTGTGTAATAAATAATTTATTACTTTTTGAGAAAATTCACTACTTTTAAATTTCATTAACAATTTCAAAGACTTCATATAAAATTTTTAAACATAACTTTTTTTACTGCAAACCTAGAAAACATAGAACAAGTGTAATTCAGATGGTATTTAAAATATTGCAACAATCTTCTGTTAAATAACAGTTTATATAGATTTTATGAATAAATCTACCAAAAATCCGAAAAATAACTTTAATAATTTTTATTCCGAACTATTTCAATTGACGTATAAACTTTTACTTCTTTTTATTAAATTCGTTTTCTTTCTATCTACTATTTATATATGTACATATTTTTAATGTTTTCCTACCACAGAATAAAATATAGATGGGAGCTAAAAAATGCAACTCTGATTCTTAATTGGCAGCACCATTTACATATACCTTATAAGGAAATCGGTGGCAGTTAAAACTCAATCAGAAAAAAAACAGTATTCGTCGTCGCGCGGCGGCAAAAGCAGCAAAATTTCTGGTCTAGTGTTGGGTTAAGCAAATAGAATAAGCAAATTTTACATTTGTTTCTATTGAAATTAAAAAATTTTTCCAAATAAGTGTTTTTGTATTATTGTATTTAGTGAAATAAAAATTTAATATTGTAAAAAATAAAACAATAAGAACATGGCACAACCACAAAAACAAGCGTATCAAAATAGTGAGTCTCACGATAATTTTTTCGAATTTTTTTTTTACCATTTTTAGCAAAAAAAAAATGAATGAGTCAGTGGGATGAAGTGAAAAGAGTGTAGCATTAAAGTAAGCCAAGCGAGTCAAAAGTGTGAAGCACTAAAAATGTGCACATAAATGGAATTTTCTTTCACCTAAGTATGTAATTAGTAGATAAATTCATACATATGTAATTTCTACCGGCTAAGCTCCTCTGTCCCTCGTTCTTTACGTCTCGCCGTGACTACACCCTTCCTTCAACGAAGCCAACTTAAGTGACGACTAACTTCCTGTGTTGGTTGTGTGTAGTTTTGTTGTTGCAATTGCATGCTGATAAACATCTGTGCTATTCGACTATTATTTTTTAATTAATAAATCCTGTTTCGCTTAATACGTATCTACATAAGTACTTAATTATTTATATTACAGAATTCATTTATGCCACTTTGCCTCGCACTCAACGTGGACAACCAATTGTATTGGGCGCTGATCCTAAAGGCAAGAATTTCCTCTATACCAATGGCAATTCCGTCATAATCAGGAATATTGAGGTAAGTTTTTTTTCAATGTATTTATTAATTATATAAAGATTAATATTTTAGATTAGTTTCTATTACGGGTTTAGTGTCTTCATAGAGTACAAGACTTTTCCAAATTTCAAATTCTAACGTACATACTATGTATGGTAATGTGCATCCATATTTCACTTCATATCCCACTGCCACGGGGTAGCAACTAGAAATTTCCGTTCCGTGCTACCTCCTCCGTTCATTCGTTTCTGTCTCTTCTATGTCCTCTATGATTATCAATTTTATTTTTGGATGCTGCTGCTCTGACTGGCTCTGGCAGTAGGCAGCAGCTGCATATAAAATGAAAATTTATTAAACGCTTCATTGCGGTGTTTTTTGTTCTATTTTTGATATCTTTCTACAACATCACGACATAGTAGCTGTTTTCAACGCTGTTTTCTTTGCCCCATATACTTATGTTTTATTTTTCTGTTTTGTTTTTGAAAATAGTATAATGTGGATACATATTTGAATGCCCACGCATGAAACAGACAAATGCGCGCAGAGCCAGTGCCTCTGCCAGTCTTGTGGACAGAGAAGATAATTTTATGGGTGACGTGAAATGGAATATTTTTGTTGAAATTTGAAACATAGATTTCAAAATATTTAATAATATTAAATTGTAAATACATTTTGCAGAAATTTTATTTTGAATTGTTTAGCCTTCAAGTTTGTATTTTTTCCATAGCATACATCGTATGTGCATACATATGTATGTCTTAAATAATATTTTGTTTTTTATCTTATTTATTAATTCAATTCTAATTTAGCTTAAATTCAATATTCTGTAGCTATTTATTTTACCCATTTGATGGCTATTTATTTTGAACCTTTTTTGTAATTTAGTACAATTAATCAATTATATCAATTATTAAGAAATCTGTTGTCACTTTAAAATATCAATGATTTTTAATATATCTTATAAAAAATTCCCTATTTTTTTTTATCTTCAATACGAACAAGAGTTTTTGCCACTCAAAACTTACAAATTATTATTTTAGCTATTACTTAAATTTTATATTTTCTGAAATAGAATATTTTATAATAATTTTTAAATCCTCTTCTATTTACATGTTATTTGCTGCGGCTGCTCTAAATTTATTGCGCACACACATACAAATCATTAACATTGTCATCATCATCATCATCAACAACAACAACAAAATCATTTTACATTTTAATTTTTTACAATATCTTTTGAAATGAAAAATATCCCTCAAAATAAAAATATAAAAACAATTGCAAAATAATGTTTTGTTGGCTTCATAACTGTTGCTGCCATTTATTGGCTGTTGTCTCTGTTTGTCTACTTGCTGTTGTCGCTGCCACCATCAATTTGCATCACATCACATTCAACAATAACAAAAAAAAAAAAAACCTTACAAAACCAACCACTAGAATCCAGCAATTGCTGATGTCTATACAGAGCATTCGTGTGCTGTCAATGTTGCCAAATATTCACCAAGTGGATTTTATATTGCATCAGGCGGTAAGTTTGTATATATCAACAGATTTGTTTCTATATTTCTTTGTTTATTAATTTTAACATATCTGTATAATATAACAATAACACTAGCACACTGACAATATTGTTTAAATAATGTTTTCATTAGAAACAATTTCAAAATGCTTAGGTAAATAAATATTAAAACGTAGAGTAAAGAGAACAGGAAGGTTTCCCTCTATGCAACATAATGGAATGTAAGGAATTTGGTATTGTTCCATAACGTTAGGATTTATACAATTATCATTGCATTTGACTTAAAGAAAATTTTGTTTAAAGCTAGTCAAATAGAATTAATTAATTAATTAAATTAACTACTGCAGTCTTCGCATCCTAAAAAGCATAAGACCTTGAAATATCTTTTGAATTCGTCAACTTCAACTCAATATGTAACAACTACATGCTTTTAATTGTGGGAAAAAGAAAGCTACTGCACTCTTTATCTGCTATTAGGAATAAGCTCTAGTAAGAAAATCATAGAATTCGTTAAGTTCAAGCTAAAATCGATTTACATAAATTACAGAAACTGCTGAAGTAGAGCATGAGTAAGAAAGTAAAAACTGAAGAAAGGCGATAAATGTTACCTACCTCCAAAAAATGAAAGGCTTATAACGCAATATCAAATTTGATATGAAAGAGATAATTATAAGTAAATAAATGCATACCAAAATAGAAATATTTACCAACCATTTATATTTAGATTGTTTTCAACAAAAGAAAGCGCAACATTTTCTCCTAACGTCACACCTTTCATATCCATATGCATGTTACAAAACATTATTGCCACTACATAAGTATTTCCCTTCCATTTACTATCTCCAACAGAAAATGCCCATGACTTTATAATTTTACCTATTGTAAATTGATACATTCTACTGTGTTAATTGCATCGTACGAGTACTTCCATTTCACCTTTCTGCATTCATTCCGTTTATTTTTTTTTTTTATTGATATCAATTGTTTCTTCCGTTTATTTTTTCCCCCCCTTAGCGTTGGAACTGTTCGTGTCTCTTGTAGTGAAACATTAAACAAAAAAACAAAAGAAACCACTTCAAAATCATACCATTTTTATTTTAAATCATAACAGTCTTTCCGGTGTCTTCTGCGATGGCTGCAGCTGCTACCTACCGGCGCCGCCTAGCACGCTCATGACTCATAACAGTTAACATTACCTCGTTGTCTTCTTTGATTTTGCTTTTCGATTGTGTTTTGCTTCTTGCTCGTCATCTTCGCTCAAGCATCATCTCATCAACTTCTAAACGTCAGCGGAAAGTCTTTAACTGTTTCACCTAAATGCGTGATTTACTCTATATATTTTAGCGTTATAGATTTTTGTTTAACACAAAAGCAATAAATTTAAACATAAACAATAAATTAAACATTTTTATTAGTGTAGAAAAAAGCAAAAAAGTAATGATTGTTTACTTGCTGCTGGCATCATCTAAGGCCTAATTCGATTTAGTTGTAATGCTCTCGCTGCTATGGCTGTGGAGCCTTTTCATAATTCCAAACCGATTCTATATAAATTATTTTTTTGAGATGTTTTCTTTCCAATTCTTAGTTTACTTATTTCAATATACAATTTTTGTATGTACAGCAAATCGTTATTCGTTTATCTACTCTGCTATTAATTTTTGGGTGTTAACGTTCTACAGGTTCTGCTTGCAGTTTTTTTTTAATTAATTTTTTTTAAATCATACTTTTTATGTACACTGCTTACCTACATAATAAAATTTATTCATTTTATTTTTCTTCAAATTAAATCGCTGATAACAATTTGTTAATAAGTACACACTAAAAACAATAAAAAGTAATACTTTTGTGCGATAAAATAATTCGCTTATTGGAAGTAATTTTTTTATGATAAGAAAAAAGGGGGAAGTTTTTTAAATAAGGTACTTTAGAAAAGAGAGTCTGTAAGTTAGACACTTTATAACTGAATATGTAAGTATTTCATTTGAAGTCTCGCTATGCTTAAAATGTTTGTACTTATGTATCGAATATTAAGCGTAGTTTTAATTATATGTAAATATATTCATTTACTTTTCATTGGTTCATAGCGACCACTGCGTGGTTATTTTTCTGATAGATACCCGGGAATATTATTTATTTACAGAAAATATATGGGCATGTTCTTCGGTTATTAAAACATTAAATATATTTCTCGCCAACCGACTAACTAAAATAAATATCACGACATCCTCTCATTTGACATGAACAATAGCCGCCTGTTTTTGACGCAATCGAGAATTTACTTACTTAGTTGGTACTACAACCGATGATCGATCTTGGCTACCTCGATAAAACTTCGCCAGTCGCCTCTTCTACTAGCGCTCAATACGTCAAAGTCCATCATAGATCTTGCGAAGTATCTTCCTCTAGAACGCTGCTAATACCATGTCCACGTCTTCACGCTATACGTTAGCAAGTCAACAATGAAGGGCTTATGGAGCGATATTGCCGTCCGTCGAGAGAGGGTGTGCTTTTCAATTGCTTACTGAGCCTGTAGTTACAAATGTTGGCCGATCTTTCACAGCTTCACTCTTTTCAGGATTAACACTTATGTCGGTCAACATATTGCTTTACATTTGATTATTTTTTTTATATAATTTTTCCGTAAACCTCGTATCGTTGGCAACTGACTGCCTTGCGAAGTCTCGAATCGTTTCTTTAACTTATAATTAATAGTTAAAATAACTTTTAAACTTACTTTTTAATATAAAAGTTTACAGTCTGATTTACATATAAGTACTATGTATATGTATGTTCATTTATATAGCGAAAGAAACAACCTTAACATTTAAACACTTTCTATTATTGCCTTTCAGATCAGTCTGGTAAAATTCGAATCTGGGACACTGTCAACAAGGAGCATATTTTGAAGAATGAATTTCAACCAATTGGTGGACCCATCAAGGACATTTCCTGGTCGCAAGATAATCAGCGCATTGTCGTTGTCGGTGAGGGACGTGAACGTTTCGGGCATGTATTCATGACTGAGACTGGAACATCTGTGGGTGAAATTAGTGGGCAATCGAAACCGATTAACTCATGTGATTTTCGGCCAGCAAGGCCATTTCGTATTGTGACTGGTAAGTTTTAACTTAAAATTAATAGGATTGAGCATTTGGAATAATTCTATTGTTTTTTTGTGTTTTTTTTTATTTGTCAGGCAGCGAAGACAACACCATCGGTGTCTTTGAAGGTCCACCATTCAAATTCAAGATGACCAAACAAGAACATTCACGTTTCGTCCAAGCCGTGCGCTATTCACCCGATGGCAAATTCTTTGCCTCCGCCGGTTTCGATGGCAAGGTATTCCTCTATGATGGCACCTCATCGGATTTGGTTGGTGAATTCGGTAGTCCAGCACATAAGGGTGGCGTTTATGCTGTGGCATGGAAGCCAGACGGGACTCAACTGCTCACTTGTTCAGGTGATAAAACTTGCCGCTTGTGGAATGTTGAATCACGTGAATTGATCAGCGAATTCGTAATGGGCACCACCGTTGACGATCAGCAGGTGTCGTGTTTATGGCAAGGTGAACATTTGCTCACCGTATCATTGTCGGGCAATATTAGTTACTTGAATGTGGAAGATACAACGAAACCATTGCGTGTGCTGAAAGGTCACAACAAACCCATCACGGTGCTGGGTTTGAGCGATGATCGTAGCACTATCTACACGGGCAGTCACGATGGTATCGTAACCAATTGGAATTCAGGCAGTGGTGTCAATGATCGTATCACTGGCACGGGGCATGGTAATCAGGTGAGTGAACACTGCAAGTGGTTGAAATAGTTTTGATAAGCTATATTACTATTTCTTCACCAGATGAATGGCATTGCTGCTTGGGGTGATTTCGTCTATACCTGCGGCATTGATGATAGCTTGCGTCAGATAAGCATCGAGTCCAACACCTATACAGATTATGTTGTCAAATTGAATTGTCAACCACGCGGTTTGACTATATTCCGTAATGAGAACATCATTGCTTTGGCATGCGTTAAAGAACTGACGCTTGTGCAGGACACAAAGAAAGTTTTCTCACTGCCAATTAAATATGAGGCTAGTTCGATTTCAGCCAATGCTGAGAAACTGGAGGTTGCTGTGGGCGGTGATGATCAGAAGCTGCGCATTTATGCACTCAAGGATAATGCGCTCGAAGAGAAATACGAATTGGGTCATTTGGGAGCGGTCACTGATTGCTCATACTCGCCAGATAACAAGTATTTGGTAGCTTGTGATGCTCATCGCAAGGTGGTCTTGTACTCGGTAGAAGAGTATAAAGTAAGTTGAAAGTGGGCAGTTGTTTTTGTTTAAATATATACTATGTTCTCTAATCGTCCCCTCAGCCCGCTCACAACAAAGAATGGGGCTTCCATAATGCACGCGTCAATACTGTAGCTTGGTCGCCAAACTCACTTTTGGTTGCTAGTGGATCTTTGGATACTACTATTATTATTTGGTCTGTGACCAATCCAGCGAAGCATACAATCATTAAAAGTGCGTTGAAATTAATTTCTTCTATTATTTATACCACATTAAATATTGTGTTTCCTCTTCAACAGATGCACATCCACAATCGCAAATCACACGCTTGGTATGGCTGGACAACAACACTGTGATCTCAACTGGTCAAGATTGTAATACCAAAATTTGGGAAATCGAAACTATTTAAAATAGTAAATAATAATATGCAATGCTAACAAACAAACAAACAAAATAGTAAAGGAAAAACAAAAGAAACATTAAAACTACTACTATTTTTCTACTTTTGCTACATAATTAACTATCACATACAATAAAATGCTGCATTTTCGTTCTTTATTCATTTACGCTAAGCTAAGCTCGCCTTTTGCTAAAGATGCCACGCCTATACACAAAACTCCCACAACCACCACCACTAGCAAGATTTTCAACATCGTTTCATAGAAGTACATTTTAATTTTTCGTCATTGTTTTAAGTTCAAAAGTATTTTCTCTTCAAAAATTTGTATTAATTTGCTTAACTAATTAATTAGTTTATATATTTACTTAAAAACCAACAAACAAACCAAACTATGTTTTCTAAATTATGTATTTATTTTTCTATAAAACAAAATGTTTTTTTTTGTTTTGTTATTTAAAATTGTACTTTGCTGCAATATAAAATAAATACATGCAATTTATTTTTATTACCAAAAACAAGGCAAAACAATTAGCTACAACAGAAATATGTTTTAAAATAATGTTGATTTATTTACTTTTTAACTTTAATTAATTTTTCTTCTTTTAAATATATAAAACTATGTAATTATAATACGTCGACAATGCGCGTATTTTTCTGATGAAGAAATAAAACAAATTATTTTGCAGAATCTTTGAGAATATTTTTTGTTGGGGAAATTTTCAGAGTTTCTGAAATGCTGGACTGGATGCCGTTTCTGAGATTTACAAACCTGAGTCGTACTGTTGCTTCTAGGAGAATAGAAAATCAAATCTGACTTCTGCCTTAAAATTACGATTACTTATCTGTATTGATTACATACACTGAAAAGTAGAATACTTAACTGAAATTTTAAATGATTGGTGCAATTTCAATGGAAATCATGAATACTACAATATCTTTCGGAAATGTTATTAAGCTACTGCCTGAAAGTATACAATGGAAAATTTAAGGTAATAGATTGCGGGGCGTTTCCAATAGGAATTTGATTAACTTAGAGAAATATAAAAAAAATTTGTGGTTACGAATTTGCAAGGATCCAGGTTCAAGGCTGCAATATACACACTTCATAAACGAAAAGTAAGTTTCCAACTATTTACCCATGCTGAGCATAGTGCCTTTCTTCTTACTTACCGCACTTTCGAGCTAAAAACTGATGATTCTACATATACATATATCGACGGTTAGGATGTAGGGGTGGGAAGAAACACAATTTTGCCGAATAGTTCGGTCTAGCGATTCACGGGCTCTCTAAATCACTGGTTTGGTTTACCCTTTGATTCAAAAATGCTTTGGTTCAAGGTCCCTTGAAATTATTATTTAAATTACGCTTTATTTAATTCACGCTTCATCGCATGAACCCATTTGACCCATTTCCTTCAACTTGTTTTAAGAGCGCTTAATCTGCATCCTCACTACTACTACTGGAGATTCACTTAATGAAATGGAATTTCCAGGATTGCAAAACGTAATAAAAACGAAAGAAATAACTAGTCCTGAAAAGAGAATAACGGAAATATTTCTTTGGATTAAACCAAATAATTTTGCCAATTAAAACTGCGTTGGTTTTGGTTTAGGTTCAAGTGAAAAAAAAACAAGAACGGTTTGGTTCATGGCTGTTAATATGAACTAAGTGGATGTATAGAACTTTACAAGAATATAAACGCCATATATACATACATACACAGGGTGTACCCATACAAAGGGTGTACCCATACATAGGGTGTACCCATACATAGGGTGTACCCATACATAGGGTGTACCCATACATAGGGTGTACCCATACATAGGATGTTCAACCATTGTGTTGATTGGAAGGAAGATTAATAGGTGGGATGAAGAAGGAGAGAGAATGAGAGAGGGAATGTAATCACATGATGCCATAATATGACTTTATTAGGTAGTCACTAGCAGCTACTGCGCGCTAGATAGATGACTTGCTAAAGACTTGGAAAACCAGTAATACACTTTCACACAAAATTTCAATTAGCTCATCTGTGAGCTTAATTATCAATATACGGTTTCCCCAAATTACATAAAATTGTATTGTATTTGGTCAAAAAACATATAACCTTCATTCCATTTCATAAAATTTTACCCTGCACTGGAAGAGCTCCTTCTACCAAAAATAATGTTCCTATAGTAGTAGTAGTAGTATTTATTAATATTTGATTTCAGTATTACAATTAATTTTTTCTTAAATACCTTATCTAGCTTACAGTTATAGGTCAGGGCTTTCGCCGTTAGTCTATTAATTTCCCTTTTTAAAAATTTTTCTATATGTTGAAAAATTTGTTTATTTTTTTTTCTAATATTAAATCATTCAATACTTCAAAATCTCTTTTCCATTTGCTACAGTTAAGATATACTGGTACAATACAAAAATTTTTGTTTTTTGTTAGAATTTCTATAATTGTAAAGTTGTCTTTCTGTGTATATTTAGCATTTTTTTCGTCTACCAAACATTTTTTTAATGCCGTAAACAGCGCCTCCACTAGCCCTGCCACTTGTGTGTAATTTAATTGCTGGTATCCAAAATAAAACGTAAAAAATATGTTCTACTAAATCTAGACTTGTTTCCAGGAAATTTTCATATAGCTTAAAAAATATCGAAAGTTTTAACATAGTTTATAAATGTAGTTTGATCAAGTTTCGTTCTTAACCCCGCTATGTTATACGACAAGGTGTACATAGTTCTTTCACTTACCTCAACAATATTTGTTTATTTATTGCTACTACTAGATATTATTAGTTTTTTGCATTAGTATTTTTTTTCAAGTTCATTGTAGTTGATAGTAGTCTCATCAATACTCCGTAGGACCGTCTGTCTGTCATGTATACAGTTGTTAGTTTTTTCGCCACACGTACCATTTGTTGTCAACTTTTAGCTTATGATCACGCACGTACACCGAATTGTTTGGCTTTATGGATAACAGCATCCTCTTCAGTTCTAACATTACCTTCTTCTGTGTTAGCTTTCTCGAAGTTAGATCGCGGCTTACTGAGATCTCTGTGCCAGCCAAATTTCTGCTAAATTGCAGCACCTCGTCGACTATTTGCTCAGACCCCAGTTCTGCTACAACCGATATTTTGCCACCTTTCGAGTATAACCATTTCGTAGAGAGAATGTCTACTTCTTTGTTGATTTTCAGCTCCGTGCGGCACACAGATTTTACTGCTTCCACCAGGGAACCATCCGCATTGATATTTCTGAAAATTATGTTCTTCTTTTTCAGCTGCTGCTCTTCCACGATATTTATTTTGTTGCTATCTAGCTTCTCGTCGATTTTGCTTAGTTTCTCGCCAAAAAAGTTTGTTAATTTGAGTCATAACCTCACTTTGCACACCTGCCATAGCTTGCTTTATTGCTTCCTCCATCGTTTGACTGTGATCCGGAGCGAGTTCAGTGTGTGGACGCTTTGCTGTAGTAGCTGATGACTTCGACACCGGCGTGGACTCTTTGTCTTTGTTGTGTTTTTGAGTTGCGCCTTCTATCATGACAAACTCTACTTTGGCTGAGCGATTCTGTTTAATTATTTATTGTGCTGTTGATTGTTCATTAATTATTCGCCAAAAGCTTTGCTTCGATCGCATTAAGGAATATTTACGTATGTTTGTTTAATGGTTTTTGCTTATTTTATGAATTCTCTTTATTTTCGTTGTTCGCTTGTTCTGGCGTTTTATTTTTTATTTTAAATTTTATAGTAAGTTCGAGAATTTTAGATGTTTTCGCTCGTTAAATATGTAATATTCACTGTTGTCTTTTTACTGTTACGCTTAATATTCCTATATATTACACCAGCTCCGATTTCGGAAGATTCACAGCTACAGAACTAAATAGTACCAAGATCAGCACAGGTCTCAACCTAAAGCGATCAAGCAACCGCACCGTTCGATCCAACAACCAACAGGAATTATTTACTCACCCAATAGTCTATTAAACTGCCACTCACCACTCGTTCGTCAATTATTAAGGGTAATCGGAACAACATTGCCACAAGCTACAGCCCAGCAAGTTACGTTTCCTAGTTCTTATCTAGTTCTCATTAGAAGGCCAATCCGATGAATACCATGTATGCAAAAGTAGCTTTCACAAGCATGTATGTCTTGTCGCGAGAACACAGCCAACCTCTCATCCATATCACTCTGTATTCTGTATCACTTACCTCACTTCCTTGGGCTATAGCATCAATTACAACAAGCAAGAATGCAAAAACAGATAAAACATAATTTAGAAAACAAAAAATTATGCAGCGGAATTAGATTTATCGCTTGGATTTTAGATTTTCATAGAAGCTTATAGAGTATTCCAAAATAATTATGAATAGATCCTTGAATCACAAGAAAAAATTTAAGGTATCGGTTTTAGTACGTTTCCTCCTCAAATAACAAAGAACAGTATGTAACAATGTGGTCGCTGTGGCGTAGTGGTAACGCGTTGGACTGCTACGCAGAGTGTCCGGGATTCGAATATCGGCACAGGCAACATCAGCAAAAAAAAAAAAAGTAAAAAAAATAATATTTCTACACGGCACCACTTCTTGGCAGGCAATGGCAAACCTACAAGAGTAAACATTTCCTATGGAGAGCTTTTCACTTCGCCGTTCGGATTCGGCATTAAACTGTAGGTCCCTTCCATTCATGTACAAATAAGTATAATACATGAGTGGATGCGAAAAGCTCGGTCTAGGCCCTCCATGGGCTGTTGTGCCATTAAAAGTAAAGTAAAAGTATGTAACAACGTAAAAATTAATTTTTCTGCACGGCACCTTTTCACCTCTTGGCAGGCAATGGCTCGGCCTGGGACCTCCACGGGCTGTTGTGCCATTAAAAGTAAAGTAAAGTAAGTATGTAACAATGTTAGATAAAATTGAACTACGTCGTACACTGTGGTTCAGTTGTTTATATTGTAGGCAAGATCCACATGAATGGCTTAATGATTGTAGTCATCATCTCGTTTTCCAAACAAGAGGTACCACCTCTCAAGTTGGCAATGGCAAACCTTTCAGAGTATTTCTGCCGTAAAGCTTTTCATAATGCCGGCTTAGTTCTGATTCAGAGTAAAACTGTAGGTTCTCCTCTATGTGTGTGTGTGTGGGGTGTAGTTGGGTACACACACATATAGAAGAAAAGCTGTAGAGGCTCCTCTTTCCTTCATTAAACAAAAAATCAAAAAAGGATAAGTATCCCAAAAAAAACAAAAAAAAAACAAAAATTTTAACCAACTAAAACCCAAAAGATGTTGAAAAATGTTGAAATAGTAGATATACAAAAGTTTCGCTGTTTCTTCAATCAATTTTTGTTCAGTTTATAACTTTTAAATGCAAATTACATAGTACCACATATCCATAATTTGTTAGATTTTATTATTAGCCTGGATTAAATTACAGGAACATTTAATAGTAATCCTTTGAGGCTGTGGTTTTGAAGAAAAATAGATAAGTAAACGAAAGAAAGGGACTCGCAGTTTTGGGCAGTGTTTGAACTTGGAGATGAAATCCTTTTCACTCTTGCTGGTTTGTCATTGCAGAGGTGGTGTCAAAAGGCAGTGTATAATAATAAATTCAGCTATTTCCAAAATTTATTTTTAATTTTTATTTAAAATGTTTGGTTATTTGGTGGCCGTGGCGTAGTGGTATTGCTTTGGACTGCTACGCAGAGTGTCCCGGGTTCGAATCTCAGCACAGGCAAAAGCAAAAATAAAATGTAGAAATTTTTCTACACGGCACCACCTCTTGGCAGGCAATGGCAAACCTACAAGACTAAAAATTGCCTATAAAAAGCTTTTCACTTCACTTCACTTCACGCTGTTCGGATTCGGCATTAAACTGTAGGTCCCTTCCATTCATGTACAAATATAACACGCACAATATGAGTGGATGCGAAAAGCTTGGCCTAGGCCCTCCATGGGCTGTTGTGCCATTAAAAGTAAGTAAGTAAGTAAAGGTTATTTACCAACCCTTTACCCTTTGCTTATAGTGAGATCTATTGCTTTTGGACCCCTGAATAATAGATGGTGGAAAAACTCTGTGCTAGACCTCAACCACCTTTCAATATCAATGAAAATCAAAATTTTTCTTTTTGTTTGGTGCTTTTTAATAATAATAGATAATAATAGATAAGGTATACCATATTGTTTAATTTTGTTTTTCTATTTAATCTTATTTGCAATGAAAATCTGTCTTTTGTGTGTATGTTTTATCTTATCATTTAATGTGTGTACGTATGTATGTTTGTGTATAAAATTGTTTATAATAGTATAAAATTTACTTAAAAAAGTTTAAAGTTTACGTATGTATGAACCCATATATGTATGGTAGTATGTGTAAATGATAGTGTGCGTGTGTGTGTGCATGTGTATATGTGTATACGAGGATCGTAAAATACAATATATATCTAGAAATATGTAGGATTTCAACAAACGTGACTATTTAGAAATATTTGTAGATAAAAGAAGAAAAATTCATTAAAACAATCTGAGAATTAACAAAATTTTACATGTAGGTAAACATAAAAAACATACGAGTACGAGTATATGTACCTCAAAATAAACAATAATAAATTCATTAAATAGATAATAATATTTGAAATAACCCAGCTAGATAAATAAAATGTTCCACGCGCCACTCATCTCAATTATGTAATTGGAGTCCATTATGGAATCCGTAACTGTGGTTCATCTATGTACTTCAAATTGATAATCTATCAAACATCGCTTACAGAGTTTGAGCTACAATTACAATTTAAATTCTATACATTCATACTATAAAGATTCAATAATTGATCCAATTATGTCTGTATTCCATTGAGCGCTTCACTAATACAATAATCCAGCACCTTACATAGCGCCCCATCTCTATTCTTCAACCACCTAACTATAGGTATGTTCATTTTGGACCACATTGACATTTTTGCTTACATTGCACAAAATCACCTAACAATCAATCAAGGTAGAAAAAAGTTATCAGAGAATTTGTGTGTAAAAAAGAAAAAATTTAAGTTTAGTTATTCAGTCTGAGGCTAAGGTTAGTCTTTAATTTTTGCATGTAGCCTAAGAATTTATGGTTTAGCTCTTATTCTCACTTGTAAATAAACTCATTAATAAACTCTTCGCTGTTTATTCTACTCATTTTGATTTTTTTTCTTATACATTTTAAATGTAATTTCCAATTTGAAGCAAAACCAATGTATACCAAAAAACAAAAAAACAAATTTGTATGAAAATTTAAAGTTTGTAAAGTCAAAGGAGCCATAATCTGAAATCTCGTATTGTAATTATTCTTTGGAATTTATACATACTTTTTTTCACACCAGTTTTATTCCATATTCAGGCACATATTGTACACAGCATAGCACAGGGTGTAATACAGGGTGTTTTTCTTTTAGGTGTGGTTTTCAAGAAGAAATAAAACGCATATAATTTAATGTTATGGCCAAGAATTTAGCTCTATTAGAGAGATAAGGATTTGCCATTATGTTTTAAAAACGATTTCGGGCAAGTGGCCGCCGCGGCTGGTTCGAATAAATTCCAGCCGAGAGTCCCAATTTTCGACTACTTTTTGCAGCAATTCAACAATTGGGGCCGTAGGTCAGTAATATCGCGCCGAATATTCTCTTCCAAGGCGTCAATCGTCTCGGGATTATCGGCGTAGACGAGCGACTTCACATAACCCCACAAAAAACAAAAAATAGTTCAGCGGTCTTAAATCGCACGATCTTGGAGGCCACACACAGGACGACAACGCGAGATAATGCGCTCACCAAAAGTTTCCTTCAATAAATTGATTATTTCGTTGGCTGTTTGGCATGTAGCGCCGTCTTGTTGGAACCAAAGGTCGTCCACATCAACATCCTCCACATCCTCCAATTCAGGCACGAAAAAGTCATTAATTCATTAATCATGGCTCTATAGCGTTCCCCATTGACTATAACATTATGACCGGCTTCATCTTTGAAGAAATATGGACCAATGATTCCCTCTGCCCATAGAGCACTCCAAACAGTGACTTTTTGAGGATGTAGCGGCGTCTCAACAATGGCTTGTGGATTATGATCACTCCAAATGCGACAATTTTGCTTAGTAACGTACCCTATCAACCAAAAGTGAGCTTCATGGCTAAACAAAATTTTCTTGTGAAAATCGCGATCGGTAGCCATCTCATTTTGGGCCCATTCACCGAACGTGCGACGCGCTTGATTTGATTGTCGTTCGGCTTCAATTCTTGCACGAGTTGGATTTTGTAAGATCGCAAACCCAGATCCTTCCCCAAAATCTTCCATAAAGTGGATGGGCACAGCTCCAATTGTTGCGTGCGATGGTGGATGGACTCATTCGGGTCTTCTTCGATACTCTGCTCCACAGCAGCAATAGCGTCTTCGGTGGGCACTGTACGGCGTCTGTGAGGATTATGCGCATTATCCACTAGAGTAATCGTGGTGCGATACCGATCCCTGGTTGCTCGAATTACCGACACTGCTGGGCGATTATGTCGACCGAATATTAGACGCAGCGCACGATGCGTCGCGCTAACCTAACCATTATATTAGCAATAAATTTGCACGATTTGCAAACTTTGTTCAGGAGAAAGTCCATTCATTATGAAATGGTAAACCAAAATGAGCATAAATCAAGTGACAGCTGTCAAAAAGACCAACTCCGAAAAAAGTATTGCCAGATTGAAAACCATACTTCTAAAAAAAAACACGCTTTACAAGCAAAATAAATTGAAAATAATGTGCTGCGAAGAGTTTTAGCTTTTTTTCAACTATTTTTATCTTTTGTATTTGTTAGTCTTTTCTTTAAGTGATTAATCCTTTCTTTATTTTGGCCTATTTATCTTTTTATTTAAAAATTTTTTGGTCACGCTGCTCGTGTCTCCACTTTACCATAAAAGTTTATCGAAATGCTCGCACATTTAGTTTTCTTCGTCTTCTGCATAATGGGACTTTTGGAGATACATGGTTGAAGAAAAGAGGTAGCAATCTATGTATATATATGCATATGTATAACTAAGTATGTAGGTATGTAAATATTTACTTAAATTCTAATGTTTCATTTTCGATACAATTAAGGTATTTCATTGTAGCCTCAAATATATTTCAATAGTTTTTTAAATGTTGAATAAGGTTTTAAATAAATTTTACTAAATGGAAGGAAGCACTGGGAAAGGCTTAAAAAATCCTCATTGACCACAACATTTTTTAATTGTTTAATGATACTTTCAGATAATATAGCCCCACATTAGATGTCGCTCAACAATTTCATAAAGTATCAATTATTTTTATAAAATATTTTTTAACATTTCATTTCATTACATATTGACAGCGTTCAACTTGGGGCTACGATTTTTATACATATAAGTTTATTGGTTGCTACAATAGGATTTATTTTAATTTCCTAGCTGCTTTTGGTCAATTACTTATTTCAGACAATAAAAACTTAAAAAGGATTTAAGGATATATGTAAATTATATAAAACCCGCATCGGAGAAGGAAAAGGATGTTTGTTTTATTACTTACGAGTAAAGGTACACAAACATCATAGATATGTACTATGTAGACCGGATTGATTTGTATGAAGGATTTTTGAAGTCGAAATGGTCATTCACTTTTTAAAAAGATCTTGAAAAGCAATAATTTTGGCAACAGTTTCTTAAATTTTTTTTTTAAAGTTTTTCAGTTCAAAGTGCCTTAAAAAATCGAACAAATCGAATGAATACATTATTTGAAGTAGGTAGTGTGCATCGGAAGCTATGACAGTTTACCATCTTTCAGACAATTTATCGACTCTTTGTCCATATTTAGAGCTATGATCATTTTTGATGCTTTCAACTGAAGTAAAGCGTATTCCATTAAGGTTATTCTGCATCGATCGCAATAAGTGTTTATCAGACGGAGCAAGGTTTGACGGGTGAGCCAAAACTTCCCATCCACTATTTTCTTTCCAACTAATTTTTAACCGGTCTAGCAGAAGGAGACCTCGCGTTGTCATGTTGGAAAATTGTGGTGTCGTACCTTGTACATGTCAAATTCTCTACTCTTAAATCGTCGAACCCAGAATTCGCATATTTCAATCGATGAAGTATATTCACCGTAAACTTCCAACAAACAGCAATCGATGACTTTCAGCAGTACTTTTTTTTAATTAAAGAAGAAAAGCAAAAATTCCCGCAAATGCTGTTTATTTGGCACGAATGCTGACAAGTTTATAGTGCAAAAAAGTTATGCTGTTTACACTGTGGCAAATTGATACATAATCAAAGCAAAATCACATCACATAGCTACAACAGAAAAATAGTTACAGTATTTGCGTGTTGTGATTTAGTACAAGTTACGCCATTAATATTGAATCCCTCATTTACAGTTATAAACCTAATATGTATAGAAATGTGAAACAACATGAAAATGCATTGCATTAATGTGTTTGTGTGTGTGTGTAAACTCAATATTTTTCGCAAAAGACAGTCTAGCATCAATCGGTACTCCAAGGTTTTTATTTTTTTTAATCTTGAAGAAAACAATTGAAAACCTAGTCGGTGCTAGACTTCCACCCGCTAAATAGTCCTTATGTCTGTACGGTTTGTGCTCTCGGAACCACCGTTAAGTATTTCGTCGGGAGGCCGTCTAGAGTATTATTGCTTATCGTCTGCTGTGAGGTGGGTCACTGATAACCTGGTCTCTTCGTTCCATTGGCCTTTGGCGCCTAATATTAATATAACACGAAGCGTTATCATTAATTGTGCGGGACGATGAAAGTATGTAGTAGTTCAACTTAATCTACACCACTGTATCGCAGCACAAAATAGCTATCTTAGCATCTTTCGATGAAGACATTTTTCTGCAAGTGTGGGGGGAGAATGACATGACTGAGAATGAAAACTCTATTACAGCAGAAGAAATTACTAGGCAAGTCCGTAAGGCATGCGATGCTGCCATGCCCAGAGCAACGCAAACGCCAAATAGAAAGTCAGCTTACTGGTGGAATGAAGAAATCGCCAAACGCACGAGGTGCTGCAAGTGCGCAGAAGAATGCATCGTTGGCGAAATCCACCAACCTTTGATGAGCTGCACACAGTATATGATATGTTACGCAGTCAGCTAAAAAACGCGATCCGAGGACTGACAAAGATCCATGGGGCAAAACAAACAAGATTATTATGAGCAAAGTAAGGGGTTTCAGAGCGCCACAACCCTGAGGTCCGATACTTCTGGAAAAAGTGGTCAACTTACTGTTTCCACCATTTGGTGAGCGTCGGGAGTACCACCCACGGGGATAGTCGTCACCATAGAAGAAATCTTACAAACATTAAAAAATTGGAAACAACAAAGAGACACGGTTGGATGGTATCCCCGATGTGGCGCTTAAGATGGCAATTCAAGCGGAACCTTCAACTTTTGCCACGATGTTAAGCGCATGCCCCAATGAGGGCGTCTTTCCTGCAGTATGGAAACGTCAAAAACTTGTCCTGTTACTCAAACCCGGTAAGAAACCAGACCAGTCTTCTGAGTATAGGCCGCTTTGCATTCTCGATTCCCTAGGCAAGGTACTTGAGCTGATAATCATTAACCGACCGGGTGAAAACGGTTACCGCGATGTCAGAAGTGGAATAAGGTAGAGATGTGGTGTCAAGAAGTACTGCGGTGTGGTATACTGCGCTGTGGTAACTCTTGACGTTAAGAACGCCTTCAACACAGCAAGCCACCCAGAATCATAAAGGCACTTGCAAAAATACGTACACTAAAGTATCTAGTACAAATTGTAATAAATTACTTTGAAGACAGAGTGCTGCTGTATGACACAATAACCTCAGATAGCCAAGGTGTGTGTTGAAAACAAAAACCTAATAATTACATAAATAAAAATTTTAAATCGAAATTTCGTTCGGTCTTTCAAATGGTACTTTGAACTGAAAATCATTAGAAAAAAATTAAGCCAACATTTTTTTTCCCACAGATCTTCTAAGATCTTTTTCAATCCGCCCTAATATGTACACAAAGTATTACATACATGTAGGTACATAAATGTAAAAAGAAGTCTAAAGGTCTTTTTTGTATTCTATGTTTTTTTAACAAAAGATTTAAAAGAAAAATAAAATAAAATAAATTAACATTCCACTATGTATCACAGCCGGGGCCTAACGTTGGGATGGAGCAAAAACATCACTAAGAACAATATTATATATTTTAGAAGTAAAACCATTAAACTAAAAAGTAAAAATTTTTTAAGGAGTAGCTGCTGTAGCAGCAGAAGGACTAGAACGTGGAGTACTCGCACCACCGCCAACTGTGTAGGCAGCAGTAGCTGTAGGGCTTTTATCCTGCTGTAGCACTGGTGAGCTTAAAGTTGATGCTAATGCTGGACTATGATGCTCACTTTTACTGCTTACATTAGTGTCATTACTATTATTATTATTGTTGTTGTTGCTATTAGGTGTTGTTGCAGCAGTAGCAATTGTAAGTGTTATAGCGTTTGATATACCTGCATTTGATGAAGCATTCCCGCCAGTAGAGGTAGCCACATCCATACTATTCGTAACTGAAATTGTTGGTGTTGTCGATGATCCAGCTGCTGTGGTTACTGCTGCTGCTGCGGCAGCTGCTGTTGCACTAATTACAGCATTATGTGCATCAACCATATTTTGTATATGTTGTCGTTGTTGCTCCTGCTGTTGCGATAAATGAAATTGATTCGGTAAAAACATATACGCGGGTGAACTTAGTTGAGCCGCCGCTGCTGTCATTTGTTGCATTTCATTATCAATGTTGCTATTAACATTGCCACTTGAAGATCCAGTTGTATTCAAAGCGGCGCTCAAGTGAAATGGTCCTGCCATTGTCACGCCTGCTCCAGTTGATGGCGATGTTGGCGATGAACATGCACCTCCCGTCGGTGCCGTGACTGTTATGGGCGCAACAGTATTTAACATTTTCGCAGCACCACGTTTACGGCGTGCATCAGACTCACAGGGTGATGGCGCACCTGGGTGACGGTAGGAAACATGCTATATAAAAAAACAATAATTGATTAATATTAATCCAACTATTGTCAATAATCTAACCTCTAAAATAATTAAACTAAATTTAATGTAAAGAATAAAACGTAATTAATTTTTAATTGATCTAGTTTTTTTGGTACAATTGCAGAACAATTGTTGCAACAACAGTTCCAAACGATTAGCCATGTCATCATTAATTTGCTCAGTGAAGTTATGTGTCTATTGTTTTCCTTTATCGTGGTTTCCGAGCTATTCCCTCCACATTTTCTTTACTCTAGTATCTGCCCTAACCAGTAATCGATTTTCACCGCCTCTTTTCTCGGAAGGATTTAATAGCAATATTCAAGTAACAAATAAAGAATCGGAAAATCAAATTTTCTCAGATTAAAATCAATAATTACTGCAGGAAATTATTTAATTTTTGGCTGACAATACCAGTTTTGCAATCTCACCTTTCTTAGAGCGTCCTTACTTCTCGAGACGTGAGAGCAAACGTTACAAGCATATCTGAAAGCGAATAAGCGTTAAGCCTTCAAGCCAAAAAATCAACATCAATAATTGGCAAAAACTAACCTCACATTTTGATGTGTCTCCAGATGAACGCGTAAATTATATTGATTACTTAGCTGCTTGTGGCAAATGAAACAAGTTGCATACAATTTCGAATTTGACGGTGTTTTATTTTGCGGGCTTGAAGGTGTTTGTGCTATTGGAGTGGTTGGTGTAGATTGGTGTTTCTCTGGCAGCATAGACATTAAACCGGTCTCGGATTTGGGGCACACATTACCACCAGCATCGATACCACCACTGACACTACCACTACTTGTTGCTTTTGATGATACAATCTCACGACTGCAACTGGCAGCATATTGATCGATATGTTGTTGTAATTTGGCTACCTGATCTTCTGCTGTTATATAGGGTGAATGTTGTTGTTGATGATGTTGAAGTTGATGTTGCTGCTGCTGTTGATGTTGATTTTGTTGTGCTACTGTCAATGATGCCAATGATGGTGATGCTGATGTTGCATTCACAAATATTGGGGGCTTTGTTGCTAAATGTGGTGATAACATTGTTGGTGTATAATTACATACGCCATTGCCGGTCTTTACGTTGAGTGAATTATGTAGTGTTTGTTGTTGCTGCATTACATTTGTATTTACTTCATGGGAATTTGGCGTCTTATTGCCACAACGTAAATTCTCTACAATTCTATCAATGCGTTTAATGTCTTTTGTTTGTTGTTGCTGCTGATGATGCAGTTGCTGTATGCTATGATGTTGCTGTTGATGTTGTTGCGGCGGTTTTTTCTCACCAGTGCACAAACGTTTTGCAGCGCTATAAATCTCCTCACTATTCGAACTTTGACCAATCAATTCCTCGCCGCTATTCAATTGTGGTAGCAATTCTTTTGCTGTCGCCAGTCCACCCAATGCACTTTGATAGAGATTACATTGTTGTTGATATTTTGCTAACAATTCAGTCGTTTTATTTAAGGCAGTCTGTGAGAAGTTGAGCGGCTGTGGTAATAAATTTGGATAGAACTGTAACGATTTCAAAAAGAAACTCTCCAATGGTGTGGGAAATTTATTCGATAACAAAGGCGATGTTAAAGAGTTCAGTGTGGATACAGCAGCTGTAGCAGTTGGCAGCATGGGGAATTGTGTGTTTTGTACATGCTGCTGCTGCTGATGTTGCACTATTGCTGCCTCTGCATTCGAGCAAGCTATGGTGGGTGGAAGTGGCGGCGGTGGTGGTAGTGGTGGTGAAGGTGTTGCTGGCATTTCGGTTGGCTCATCTTTGTGTTGATTAATATCGAAGAGGTCTGTGGCTTGTTGACGTTGTTTGGTTGACTTCTATAACGTTTAAAAATATATACCAAAATATAATGTTAAAACTAACTACCGCTCCAATTTTGCATTTACATTATTTTGCACATCTGCCAATCCTTTAATGCCCAATGTTTCTGCTAAGTTCAATAGCATCGGTATTTGTTCTTCATACACATTCACTTCACCGGAATACATAAATGTTAGTAGTGCTACAATGGCAGCAAATGAGGCACCTGGGATAATTATAATTGGATGATTTGAAGTGTCCAGCGCACGAAACAGCTCCAGGAAGAATGTACTGAGTGATGTAGGAGAAAAGTTTACTTTCAATAACAAATTTGCCTTAATATTTATTTAGTATAGATGTAATATCAGTGCAATAGTTTACCTGCATGCGCTGAGCACAACACGATGAGCTCGTAGCGTACGCCCCTCTGCAGAGATTGTAACATCGGTCAGATGTGATTGATCCAATAAAATGGGTAATGTACTAAGCAGACTTGTCTGGAAATTAAAAATGAAGTTATTTTTATGAACATGAATTCTTTTAAAGTCTCTGAATGAACGAAATATTCTTTATGGCAACAAAGTAAACATTTAATAAATTTACATTCAGTTTTACAAAATCTTTTAGTTGAGACACAAAATGCACTTTAATATTAAGACTTTTTATTATATAACGCAGGCACCTTGCTGCAGAAATCGGTTTCATGCTTTCATCAAAAGCATAACTTTAGTCCAGTAGCTTCCTTCCACAAATTTATAGAAGTCCATTAAAAACAATTCTAGTTAAAGGAAATTAGCCGGGAACTTTCATACAAAAAGCGATTCTAAAAACTATTTAGTGTAGACAAATTAATAGTTTGGGATTCATACTAACTCATAAATGCCTCGGAAACCGTATAAACTTATAAGCTCGTAAGAAAATTTTCAAATTTGAAACAACTTTTAACAAGTCTATACAATTATAAACTTATGAGGCTGCACCAATCTCGCCCTTAAGAGCCTCAATCATTGCTGGATCGTTAGCGTAAAACTCCCCACAAATAGTAGTGCTCCGGAGTCAATTGAAGGTAATTTTTTTAAACTTTCAGTAGAAGATTTACCATTTTGCAAGTAAATTTTTGGCAATAAAAATTTGTTAAGCCAAGTATAATGTGTAATCGATTCGAAGCTTATCTCTGCATTGAAAAACAGTTCATCAGAAGCCTTACAAATATCTCCCTCAAAAACAATCAAAGTGAGCCAAAGATATATGAATGTTTTGGGATCCAAAATTTTTACACCGATTCCTAGATCCATCGAACCATTACGAATTCGTACCTGGAATCCAAAGTTGGATGTAGAGAGTTAAAGTTGCCGTTTGTGGTATCCGTGGGACAGTTGGTAGTGCGTTTGTATGATACGCAGAATGTTCGGGGTTTAAATCCCGGTACACGGCACCACCTCTTGGTAGGCAAGAGCAAATCTACAAGAATAAAAACTGCCTAAGAAAAGCTTTTCACATCGCCGTTCGAATTAGGCGCCAAACCATCCCATTCATGTACAAAAATATAACACACACAATATGAATGGATGCGAAAAGCATGGACGTTGTGCGATTAACAGTAGAAGAAGAAGAAGCACTGCAGTTTATTTCAGGCAGGCAAATGGGTCATGTCCTAGTTAACCTAACTCTTAAGTAAGTGTCCTCGCTATTGATGTCCGACCGTATTCATGTCCATGGTAGCAACTAGTTTTTTTCTCTTTCAACTTTCCAAAATCATTAATTTCTTCAAATTTGTATAGGGACTTAGGGTTTTTCACATAATACCATAGTAGCAAAATGATTTATATGCTTCTATTAGGGTATAGTTAAATTGAAAGCAGGGGATACATTATTGATTCTGGATTAGTAAATGATTAGAATTTAAGTTCATAGACAAAATCCCAGTACAAAATCTGTGAAAACTAAATTCATAAAACTACTAGTGGAAAAGAAAACAATTAATTACTTTTATACAAAATTTAATTAATTTTTCATCTGTAAATTTTATGAAATACGCATTTAATTAAAATGTTCTCAAATAAATCTACTACTCCCTTTCAAAGATACTTTGGTATGACAATTCAAATTGCAATGCATTTGAGTATTTAAGTTGTAATTGCACATCATGCATGCATTGCCCGGAAGACATGTGGACAACAGCGACCAGCAAGGCAGAATCACATTAATTATAGTAACAACAACAACAACAACCACCTAACTACAGCAACTAAGTGAAGAATATTATTTTGAAGAAAAAGAGACATTAATAGGAAATTCTTTGGATTTTGGCAATTGCACGAAAATTTCATTTATTTTCTTACTTCTTGTTTTTGAATCGTTGAAACATCATCGATGTTTTTAAAAATAAAATGTCACCATTTTATGTATACAAAGAAACAAACTTTTCATTTACATACTATCGAGAGTATTATTTAGGTAGCTATAAGTACCTACTCGTGCATAAGTCTATATGTATGTATGTATTTATATATTTTTATACCCAATGACATTTTCAAAAAATGTGCGATGTCCAGTCAGCAATAAGGCAAGCAACAACCAGCTAAATGTCACATTGGCTGTCAGACTGGCCGACTATTTGTCTGGTTGGCTGGCTAGCTACGCAGTCAGAGCACAGATAGTCATAGTAGCGCATAATCCCACAAAGAAACGAATGGAGAATTTCGAAAAGCACATTTTCAGCGCGTTGTTTTGAAGAACAACAAAAAAAAAACACAGTACTTTTGAGTGTAAATGTATTTTTAACTAAGTATTTTTTTTTTAATTTTTCGGCATGCATCGGTGTAAAAGATTTTTAATGTAATTTCAATTCGATTTAATGGTATTTGAAAATTTTCTTTAATTTAACGTCAAGTTTCTTGGATTTGCTCTGTTTTATACATACATACATACATAATAAAAAAGAATATTTAAACGCTAGTAAAAGCTTCTAGGTTTTAAATTGAAATAAACGTAGTAAAGCAAGAGTACAAATTCACAGATATTTATGCCATAATTTTAAACAATTTCTTGATTGGCAAACCTATAATTCTTTAATTTTTGTCTTTTAACGACACAACCGCCCAT
Organism: Palloptera scutellata; assembly: GCA_958295655.1. Classification (NCBI taxonomy): domain Eukaryota; kingdom Metazoa; phylum Arthropoda; class Insecta; order Diptera; family Pallopteridae; genus Palloptera; species Palloptera scutellata. Next base: position 49,204,391 of record OY282449.1, read on the forward strand.
GAAGAGCCAAGTTCCAGCATCCATTTTATAATCTAAACTATACTGTGACAAGTTACCTTAGATCTAAAGTGAAGAATTCATATAACCCCTAAAATTCTTTAAGTCAGACTATGAACCACAACGTAAGATCCTGATCACTAGGCCATCACGCTTATTGTTGTTGGGCGCCAAGGCGTAGTTGTTGGTACGCTGGCATCTTATGCAGAGTGTCACATGGCACATGCTAAATTCTCTTTTTCAGATCACATTAGAGCATGGAGATATTCAGGCATAAACTATACTATTAACTAATATACATATACAATATACATAAATGCTTCAAGTATTTTCCTGAATATTCGTCAAAGTCCGACTAATCTATAAAAGTATAAAACAATTCTCCAAAAATTAATGCAAAAATGCATCACCACCAAAGTTTTTTCAGTTGCTAAAATTCTCTGATTTTAAGTACTTCTTCACACCTTTCAAGGCATGAACGTCAAGTGTTGAGTTTGTTGAAGAGATGGGTAGCCAGAAGAGTGGCGTCCGTCAAGTTCAAAATAGAACAGCAAAACTTAACGTTCAAGCCTTGAAAGGTGTAAATGGGGTCTAAGTACTGACTAAGTGCCCCCTTTTTGTATTTGCCCCCTTTTTGTATTACCCCCTGCATTATAATTAATAAACCCTAAAAATTAAACCACCCTAAAATTTAAAGCAGTAATCTTCAAAATGAAGTAAAACATGTAATTCAATTAAATCGCAAAAGCGCGATTTCTATTTATGGAATTCACCTGATGATTATGCCATCTCAAGCAAAACTGTTGTTGATGTTCATGTTGTTGCTGTTGCTCCTGATGATGCTGTTGCAATTGTTGATGCTGTTGTTGTTGACGTATTGTTGCTGATGAATTAACATGTTCCATAATTTTTCAAATAAATTTTCACATAAAATATGTATGTTTTTCAAAATCTGCTTTATTTTAAACAAAAAATTCACAAAGATTTGTTTGTTATGGTAGATTCTACTACTTTCGTCACTATTCCAATTGTATATAGATATTGCAACAACAACAAAAAACAAACAAAAAATCATAGTTCCATAAATCATGAATTGCTTTTCACACTTAATGTGGATGTTTACACTGGTGCAAGCATGAAAGACTGTGCGAGAGCGACAGATAGAAAATACGGTACTAACAAAGAGATGTAAGTTTTGCGTCCTTACTTTTCTGCCTGCTTCTCTCACACAGTCTAGTGTAATCATCCAATCCACAATACCATAGTTTCTTTATAAGTTTTAATACTCGTATTATACAAATGCAAATAAATGCAAGCACCTACACGTACACACACTCTTGTACACGCACCCACAAACACACGCGTAGAATTTTCAAATATTTTCATCACTCGAAAGAGATGTTGATGTTGTTGTTATTGTTGTTGTTGTTTTGCTCATGCACTGATGATGTACATGATGATGACGATAACGATTTCTCATCGTTTTGACATTTTCATTTTCATGCTTTTTCTTTGGCGACATCGCTGCGTGTTTTAATAAAACAAAAACAAACACTTAAAAGATTTTCTTTAAAGGCGCTCGTGTTCGTTGTCTCTTTGTTGTTATTATTGCTTGTTGTTATTGCTTTTGTTGCTGAGTTTATTATTCTTTGCCATATTATTTTGGGGACACTTGTTTCCACAGAAAACGGTGAGACATTTTCATTTATTTACACAAACAAAAAATCAACGTAGCAAACTAAAATTTTGCAAATGGAGTAGCGGCAATTGCGCGCGCTTTTATTGGGAGAGGAGAGTGAAAGCGCATTGCTGAGAGCTAGGGATCACAAGTGCAAATGAGAGAAAGAACATTTATAAATGAAGATAGTATGTATGTGTGTGTTTCTAATGTTATAAGTGTTGATGTAAACAATGCAACCATTAATCAATATGCAACAAATTTTTGAGGACTGCATTGTTTTTTGGTATTCATAATATTCGGTTAGTTAACTTCAAAATTAAATTGATCGATCGATTTTACATTCTTCACATTCTTTCACGAAATAAATACCGAAATTAAGAATGACACCTAAGCGAAATAATTTCGTTCCTGTCTGTTATTGCGTTACTTACATATTACATATATAAAATATTAAAATGGTGAAATTTTTAATCCAATTTGGAATCAGGGCGCCGGGATTGTCTGTGAGTTGCCAACTAATTCTACTATCAGATTCTACTTACAGATTTTACTTAAAAATCTTCTAGAAACACATGGAATAGGTAAAGCAATACATTATTGCATTGCAAATTTATAGGTCGCAATGGAAGGTTTTTAACAGGTGACAAAAGTTATTATCCGGTTTTCTAAAATTTTAAAACACAGTTTTCGTATGTTTCAGTATGATATTCTATCCCTCAGAAAAGTTTTAAATATTGGTTTTAAAAATGAGGGCGAGTAATACATACTTAGTTTCTGGGTAATCACGTGAAAATGAGGTGACCAAGTGTGCAAAAAAGTATAAATACTCATATGCATAAGACATTATTTAATAAATTATTAAAAGCTTAATGAGAAAAACTTGCAATTTTGTTGAAATTTGACTATTTTTCCATATGTTTTTTAACAAAAGTTTAGTCACATATAGTCTCTGTAAAATACAGTTTATAGTTTTTTCTAGATGATTGTTTTTAGATTTTCAAAACTTTCTTACTGTACGGAAAATAGTTCAGATCTTTAAAATAGGTTAAGAAACCAAATAATCTCTGCTAGAATTTGAGCAATATGTTGCAAATTGCAAAAAAATACCAAATACACGTACCATAAATCAAGTGAAGTTCTAACAATATCTTTAGAGATCCAAACTTCTTGGCTGCAACTTTTAGAAATTTAAAATGTAATCATGTCAACGAGGACCATACGAATCTGAATCCTTTCTATACAGTAAATTTTGTTTTTTTTCGTATTTAATGTTCAATATATACGCAGCGAGTTTATAAATACATAAAAACAAACAATACTTAATAATTTAAATTAAATAATATATAATCCAACATAACGGAAACAACAATAAACCAATAATAACAACAAAACAGCATACAAAGTCAGCAGAATCGCATTGCTGTTGATTTCTTTTCTTATCATATCCCTTTCGTTGGCGCTACAATGTCATAATCGACATTAATAAACTCAAGTTCATTGTGGTAAAAGCATAACACTTGCTACAATGGCTGTCTATCTCTTTATCGGTGTCTTGTGATTGCATTCCCTCCCTCCTGTCTTGTTTTAATTTTGTAATATTTGCGGACTTCAAATCAAATTTCTTCTCTGTGTATGCATTTATAAATATCCATAAACCTCCTTAAACCCCATATAATGCCACAAGGTGAGACTCAGGTATGTGAGGGTGCAGATCCACTAGATTTTCACGTGCCAGGGTATCGGCTGGTGTCATTGCTCTTTCCCCACAGATGCTTGCCCTTTTAATTAATGAGGATGGCGCGTACCAGTGCCAGCGACAACTTTATATAACTAATGCTGAGTTCAGCTCCATGTGGGTTAAGTTCAGCATACAGTCTCGTTTGCTGCACTTCTGTTTTCTGTATAGGAGCACGAATTCTAATAGGGATTTTAATTTTAATAAGTTAAATTCCCCTTCTGATTCGATCGCTTCTATTTTGGAATCATATATGTGCAGTAAAATTGTGGTTGCTGGTGACTTCAATGTTCACAATTCGGATTGGTTGTGCCACTCAAGTCACACAACACCCAAAGGTCTGTATGTCGAGTTATTTGCCGAGTCGAATGACCTGACTCAATTAGTGACCGTCCCTACACACATTTCGTGTATCGCAGGGCAAGCCCAAAACATCCTTGACCTATTTGTTACTTCTCATCATAACAGATATGGTTTAAGTGTCCACGCACCACTTGGACTTGCAGACAAGCATTCAGGTCCGAAGAAGTCGCTTTCAGGAACTGACAATTTAACAAGAATGCCAATACGGAACAGTTGCGTAAACAGGAAAGAAATCGCTGTAATGTCACTCTAAAGCGTGAAAAGTTTCTACACGAACAGCGCCTGAGGCACAAAGTCTTACAATTCCATAGGGGTGGTAAGAACTTTAGGTCATTTGTAAATAAAGTGGAGAACCAAATGACTTATTCAATTCCAACTATTTTTACAGGTGATCACCTCGTCACACTCGGTTGATAAAGCGAACATTTTAGCTAACATTTTCGCAGAGAATTCTTCTCTGCCAGCTAGCGATCAACCACTGCCCGTTATCGAATCTGTATCTTTTGCTATGCCTGAGATACATTTTCGAACTCGAGTTAGTTAGAAGAGTAGTTAAAAGAGTTTTTGCAAATCTTAACATAAACAAGGGACGCGATGGCATTCCAGCCCACGTATTGCGTGCTTGTGCGGCAACGCTGGCACGACCGTTGCGCAATCTTTTCAACATTTCATACATAACTCATGTATTTCCGTCTTGTTGGAAAGTTGCCAATGTCCAACCAGTTGCTAAAAAGGGCAAAACCACAGACCCTGCGAACTATCGCCCCATCTCAATCTGTTCTAAGCTATCCAAAGTCATGGAAAGTGTAGTCAACTTCTACTCGGGCAAATATTTTGAGTAAAAGGAATTGCTTAATGACCGCCAATACGGTTTCCGTCGAAATCGCTTTACAAGCGATCTCATGGCGGTCCTCACCGAACACTGGTACCACAGTGTCCATGGATTCGGTGAGAGCATGGCGGTTGCTCTGGATATTTCAAAGGCTTTTTACAGAGTGTGGCATAAAGCACTGGTGTCAAAACTAATTGCGCATGGGGTCGGGAGTAACTTCACATGATGGATCACGAACTTTCTAAGCGGCCGCTCTATCCATGTTGTGATAGAAGACATTGTTTCAGAAGATCGTGCCATTAATGCTGGAGTGCCGCAGGGTTTGGTCCTCTTCCCTTCACTTTCCCTTATCTTCATTAATTACCTTAGTCATTAACGAAGGATCCCAATTACTCGTTTTCAGATGACAGCACCATTTCTCATTCATATCACAAATTCCCGAACTCTTTGGAAAATGAGAGGAAAAGGCACGTTATAAATGAATCACTCAATAAAGATCTCCAGTCAATCTCCGAGTGGAGTCTCACGAATAGTGTTCAATGCGGGTAAGACCCAATGTTGTCTGTTATCTCTCAAAAGTGTTTCCCTGGCCCCCGATAACTCCCTAGATATGGGCGGAGTAGGTATTGCGGAGACAGCGACTCTCTATGTTCTGGGCATGTCCATGCAATGTGATGTTCGTTGGAATAAACACATTTTTGACGTGTCGAAAGAAGCAGCCAAGTGTCTCGGCTTTCTTAGGCGGTGTAAAAAATATTTCACTCCGAATAATATCCGCATGATCTACACCACCTATATATACGTCATTGTGTGTTATATACGTGGACCTATGGACTGGAGGTTCACGAACGCAAATGGAGCTCCTGAACCGTTTCCAGCTCAATCAAACTGATTGCGCAGTCGGGAGACATCGTCGAAAAGTGGCTTGCGTCTCACTTTTTTCGCATTACTTTCACGGTAGTTATTCTTCTGAGATGCGCAAGCTGATGCCACCAGTTCATGTGTTCACCAGAACTACACGATCAGCAAGCGGAACTCATGCCTTCTACGTAGACACGGTGTTCCACCGCACTACGCATTACAGAGAAAGTTCATTTATCTGTCGTACCGCGCGTATTTGGAATAAGCTCCCTGCAACAATTTTTCCCAATTATTATGACCCCTGCAAGTTTAAAGCAAACGCTCATAACTTCTTCCCCCTCCTTCTTCCTCCCACCTATCAATCTTCCTTCCAATCAACACATTGCCCTGCAATTATAGGGGTACCCCCTGTGTGTTGATTATATTTAAAAAAATTAAAAAAATATATAATAAACTAATCAACTAATCAAAATTTAACACAATTTCAAATTTTGATTTTGTCATATTTAAACTAAATTCAACTAAATTGCAAGATTTAAACATTTGTAAATATTTTTCATATTACTTCTGAATTTTTCACCAACACCGAGAACATATTTTGCAACGAATTAGAGAATGAAATGATTTCAACCTTTCACCAAAATTAAATAAAATATAAATGTTACCCAAAAATCCCCAGTCAGAAACTGAAATAAATACATTTCAATGGTGCTGGCCAAGTATTTGATTCTGGCTGGCAATTAAATTAGATTTATTTAAAAAAAACACTTATTTATTTTTTTGTTTTTAGTTTTTTTTTTTTTTTTGGTTGTGGTAGGTACTTGCAAAAACTAATTTCTAATTCCATTTCTATTGTGTCGCGCTGGGTTTTATATACGTATGTATGCAGATCCACATGCACACATATAGAACATACTTTTCATTACGATACATACATATGTAGATACGTAAAGCGTGTATATGCAGATACTTACATACACATCTGATCTGCTTAATTTGTTGTTATTTCAATTATTTAAACGACACTAATAAAATAAAGTACAATCTCCATGTTCCGTCCCTCATCTTAAAAAAAAAGGACAAGAGATTTTTCGGTTCAATTGCTTTATATTTATTGGAATAAAATTCATAAAAAAATTACTTAAAAAATGTTTGCAAGAGGTTTTTCGGTTGTATGATAACCTATATACATATAATAATAAGCCCCTGGGCATTTGCACTCATACTTTTTCAAGCAAAACCAACAACAGGCCTTGAAATTTACCTTCATTTAATAGAACGTAACCTCTTTGATGTAATGATTGAATGATGAATTTTCTTATGTTTTTTAATGTAATTTTGTTAGGAGTGAACACAAAATCTACACATTTTGAATTAATTTTTTATTTTATAAAGTTTTTGACAACTTTTTCCAAATTTTATATAATTATCACCGCATATCGTGAGGCTTAGAAACGTTAGAAGAAGGGTTAACTTTTATTGGGTTGATTTCTACGATTTACCGTACATTAAACTTTTCCTTGCTTAAGTGTCGCATATTAAGAAAAATGGACAGTATTTGATTATTTTACCTTATATAAAAAGTGCGCATTCAACGGACGAAATGATTTTGAATAAGATTGAAGAAGAAAAAACTTTATGCATTTTTGTCCACCAAAAAGCAATTTTTTCTGCTTTCAATGTATAGTTTTTGTTGTTGTGGCTCTTGTTCTTGCTGCTGCGGCGGTTGTTGTTGTTGGTGTAATGCTAATGGCAAATAAACACGAAATGCATGAGTGTAAATTTTATCCGAGGGCTATTTTTACCGGTAAAATTTAAATTTTTATCTTGTTGCATTTGAGATTTTCACTCGTCACACAAAAGCACACAAATACTTAAAACGACAATAAGTTTTGTGTGATGAAGATAAAACAAACAAAAAAACACCAAAAAAAAATAAAATAAAAATAAAAACAAAAATTTGGGAAATGACTTGGAGGCAAAATTATCGAGTAGACAACAACAATCACACAAACATCGACAGCTAAATGCTTATAATCCTAGTAGGAAATGGTGCAATTAATCACAAATTAATTAAAGGAAGATATTTATTGCCATTCCAATATATTGCACTTATATGGTATCTCTTGAAAGTCCTTGAGATATAAATAATTATTGGTCAAAGTACCCAAAGCCTTACGCATACATACGAGTAAAGACTATACAATAGTAAAGTTTATTGTTGCGTAAAAGTAACACAGGCAGTATCGTGAATAGTTTTTAAGCCAGATATTTCTCAGGCAAAATCATTACTCCACCACATTCACTCACAAATGGTTGGCAATATTTGAGTTTCGTCGAATTTAAAATTACATATTGGGTCATATAAAAAGTATCCGCGGTTGGTTCCCACAAATCTGTCATGTATATAAGGTTTAGTGCATCCAATATCTCCTGAGAGCTTGCGTGTCGAATTAAGAAAACCACTCCTAGGTCCGACGTTCACTCACAACATCCTCACCGTAAACCGCGCAAATTTTTCGGCATGTTTTTGCAGCGGTTTTACCTTTTCCATAGTAAAGTATTTCTTCAGATATTTCATTCATTTTCAAACCAATATAACTTTTTACACTAGCAACGAATTACAGAACTGTCTTCAAACTAGTGTTGCCAGATTTGTGGGTAAAACCACCAAAAACCGCGGATACTTTTTATATGATCCAATATTTACATAAATATAAACAAAATTGATTACTATTGGAACTGTAAAAGATTGTAGTCGTCAGATAATTTAACATATTATTATGTCTTCTATTGATTTATTTCAAGAGATAATTAATTTTTTATTATTTATATAGTGAAAAAATATGACTTGTTATGATTGTTTCTTGGTTATTTTTATATTTTTGTGTAATATGCAAAAACGTGCCCACTCAGACATTTTTTTTTTATTTCATAGTCCTTCTTTCCTCATAAATTTGGAATAATAGATCCAATTTTTTAAATTATTTATGTACATGCAATAAATTTATTTAAGATTTCTGAATTTTACATTATCATAGTGAAAAGCAATCATGATAACAAGAAAACTTCGACTAACACCCAAACAGGCCTAAAAGCATTCCCCAGACTAGAAAAACTTGCTTGCGAATGAGTGCGACGATGAGAGAGTAATTGTCTTGTTCTTCGTGCACTTGAAATAGCCAGTATTTTTTTTTTTTTTTTTTGGTAAAAACGTTTAAAATGTCAAGCAGCTGTTTTCTTTTTCTCAGCTGTTTTGTGTTTGTGGAAAGGAATCGGATAATTTAAATTAAGAAATAACTAGGAATTTCTGAGAAGTACATTAGGCTTTTTTATTTAGAATGGAAATTGTTGAAAAACAAATTTTTAAATTTAATTTTTTTTTCTGCAATTTGTTCATTTTCGACAAGATTCTGTTTTCACAATTTGTCGTTTTGTTTTTGCATTCTCGTACTTTTGTCTCTCACGGATAGTACATATTTTTTCTTTATTTACCCAAAAACTTGTTATTTTTTTAGTCATGTCTAAGCCAAATTATGTGTATATAGTCGGGTCTGGGTATAGTGAATACCCGATATAGTGAACACCTAAATTTTTACATGGAATACTCTAAATAGTATGCATACAATCGAAAACATCCAAATAGTGAACAAAATTCCGAATGAAACTTAAAACACAAAGTATCAAAAAAAAAACACAAAAAAAGAATCAGAAATGAAAGCGGGTATTCCCCTAAATTTTTTTTTGACGTTAGTGTTTGTTTTGTTTGGCTTTTCGTCAATTGCAAACCGTTTGAGGGCAAAGCGTTCTTTTTTTAAAAGTATTTAAAAATTTCAGATTGTCAGAAATATATGTCATAAAGTTGTAAAAGCGTACAAAAGTCAGAACTCTACTTAACACTTAAAAATATTACTTAACACTTAAAAATAAACAAGTGCTTATTTTCTTTCAGATTTGTTTAACTGCGGAATGCAGTTACACGTCCTGACTCATGGGACGAAATCTGTCAGACGGAGGCCAGGAGAAAAATTGCTAGAGGGTTGCATACACCACTAATAAAGCACCCCCCTTATTTTGTAGAAGAAACGATGTTCCCTATGTTGCATTAAACAGTATCAGTAAAAAGATATATATTTTTGTGCACGATGGCGCGCCTTTCCAAACCGCGAAATCTATTAAAAATTACTTACATATACATATCTCAGAATATCGTTTTGCTACCCTGGCCAGGAAATTCTCCGGACTTAAATCCAATTGAGAATGCCTGGCAAACCCTCTAATCCCTTATTTACCTCCGCCGTAACCCCAAAACATCCTCTCTAAAAACCAACATTATTGATGTGTGGCAAGGTGCACCAGAAGAATTGCTAGTATGCCCAGATGTGTGGAGGCTGGTATAAAGTTCCTTTGCCTTTAATGGCAATACATCCTACTTACTAAGGAAGTTGAACGAAATTCACTTTATAACTACTTATAAATGTAACATATCAAACTACAAAACTGCAATACAATGTAAATGATTAAAAATTAAACTAAACTGTAAAATTTAATGTATGTATATTCAAATAACTATTGGTATTATTTTCAAACTTTCGAATAGCTTGTGCACCTAATGTATGTACATAAGTATGAGGGTCATAGCCATCTTAATTAGTTATGTTGAAATTTCCTATTGCGTCCTCTAAATCTACGAAAAAACTAATTAAGGATTTTTCTTCATTCCATTATATTATTTTGTGTATTGTTGTGTTTCTATAGGGTAGCTACCTCTAAAGCACTTTAGTGTTTCATGTATGTAGTTTTACATAAAAACTAATCACACTTTTTTCTAGTTACATACTGCGAGTGTATTTTGCTGGTTTGTTTGTTTGATTGTTCTACAGATTTGGCTGCTGTCACTTCTGCTAGTGTCACTGCGCTGCTGCCTTAGTGCATTTTGTAAATTTATTTGAAACAAAACAAACAAAAAAAACTACAACTGAATCTGTGCTATTTCAAAAATACTTTTTGCTTTCATTTCTCCTCATCTCAACTGCTTAAAGGTTATTATTACATTGATTTTTGTTTGTTAGTTCGCTGCTTAGTTGTGCGAGTGTGCGTGTGTATGTGTGAAAGTGTATGTCTATATATGCATGTACATATGTGTATGTGCGATATGATCTTACAACATCTCAAAATTACCAGTACCTAACACCAAGAAAGTGCTCCAAAAAAAAAACTTCTGGGAAACTTCATTGCCCGGACAGAAAGTGTTAACTCACACAATCAGAAAGTGTTTTCTTTTGGTAAGACTAAACATTACACGGCTAAGTAAGAGCGACCTGTCCAAGATAAGCTGCAACAATTTAACGCTTTCCTGTTAAACTTTCAGCTGTTACCGGTTTCGTCACGTAATTATTTTCCCATCATTCGCTTTTTCTTTCATCACAACATTTATTACAAACAAAAAAAAGTAATACAGATCATTCTCCAGTTCGTTTGAGTTTTCTTTTTCTATTCAAAAAGACAAATAAAACACACTAAAAATAGCAACTTGTTGGAGGCACATATGAATTTTTTTTGTCATTATTTTATTTAATTTTTTTTAATTTTTTTTTTTTTATTTTATAAATTATTTTTTTTTAATGTGCCGAAAAAATTATCTGTCAAATACTTAATGTTTCCTTTCTTTTTTCGACGAATGCTTTCTTCTTTTTTTTTTAATATTATTTAGCTAAAAGTATTTATTTTTCTGCAGAAACAAAATAAATCCAGCCCAGTCACACAGACTATTAATAGGTAAACGGCGAACTGAACTGGAGAAAGGAATTTTGTGCGAGCTTTTCACTTTGAGGTATTTTTAGGAGATAGCGCACTTTCGTTTTTTTCTAACTTTTTATATCTATCTTTAGTTTAGTATTTTGCATAAACGGTAACCTAAATTTAATTTGAATTTTTTTTATTTAGCAGTTTTAAAAATATGATTAAGTATAACTTTTCCAAATCTGTATTTCTCGAAAACTTTAAGTTTTCACTTGTTATAGAATCGAGATTCTACAATATGTTAACACTACATATTTTTTATTCAGATTACAGATTTTTCGAAATCATTTTAACCACATATGAAATATTGTAATTGAATCATAGCATCTGTTACTATTTTATGGAAAGAGTTGATAACTTCAAAAAATTATAAGATGTTGACGTTACAGAATTTCATATTTTATTGAATAACTACTCATCATCAAATCATATTTGTTTATTTTTTTTTTCGATCTGGTTTTATATCTTCACCAATAGCAATTTCCTCTGTATGGGAATTGATCCTGACGCTACTGGAACTTCTGTTTGGGAGATAGAGCACTTATTCACTAGACCTTCGAGGTGGTCTTTAAACTTTTAGATTATTTCCAAGTTGATATATTATTTTTATTTTTCCAAGATAATTTTCAGTTTCCACATTACCGTTGCAGCAACTTAACGTATTCCTTTATTTCAAGAAATGTTTAAAACTTAAAAAATAAACATTATATGTAGTATGGAACCCGCGAAGCACTGGCTTTTACTACATCCGTACTAACCGTAACCGTTCCGTGTGTATCAAGATATCTCGTACAATTATCTGCTGCGTGAATTGTCCACCTTTAATACACTCACTGACTACCACTCACTTGCTGATGCTCGTTTAGCATGAGAAAAATGACAAACAAATTTTGTGTTGGAAATTTTCGAAATCATCTACTTCGCGTCGTCCATCGCGTAGTCTTTATTTTGTTCTGTAATTCTAAATTGATCATTTTGCTGAGATTTTCTTTTTCGTAATTTTCCTTCGCTCTAATCCACAAATTGTTCTTTGTTTTTTTTTTTTTGTTAAGATTTTTGAGTGTAAAAAATCTGCATGAAAATTTGTCTTTTTGTTTGTTGAAATTTACAGACAGAGAAAATTTTCACACTTGCGAAAGAGCACTCGATAGTAGACAAGTTAGAAATTTCTGTGTAAAATAAATGCGCAAAAGCATTAAAGAGGAATGAATCTGTTCTGAGGTAAAGTGACAACATAGAGAAAACATAAAACGAGCAGCGAAATTTGAATTTTCCATTAGAAATATCAAAAAGTTTGTGATTAAATTTCTTATTAGAGTTAAATTTGGCTATGTCACTAGTTTTGAGTTATTGCGTTTTTTTACTAACTAATATATAATGCAAAATGTAGCCCATTAAATTGCCAAAAGAAATGAGTGCGTGATGTAGGGAGCACTTCTCGCAGATGCTTAATGGCGATTACAGCAATAATCACGCTACTGTGAAATTTTCTCCGGAAACCACAAACTCTGACGGCGTTGAAATACTGCCGGCCGACTATGAGGAGGTCTTAACAACCATCGCTCGGCTGAAAACAACAAGGCTGCAGGTTGAGATGGCCTGCTTGCTGAGTTGTTTAAGACTGGAGGCGAAGAGATCAAAAAAAGCATGCATGAGCTTCTATGTAGAATATGGTCGGATGAAAGCATGCCAAGTACTCTGCCCAATTCATAAGAAAGGTGATTTCATGATCTGCTCCAACTACCGTGGGATAAGCCTTCTTAATATCGCATATAAGGTTCTATCGAGCGTACTGTGCCAAAGACAGAAGCCCATCGTCAACAAACTGATTGGACCTTAACAGTGTGGCTTCAGGCCTGGTAAATCCACCATCGACCAAATATTCACACTACGCCAAATCCTGGAAAAGACCTGAGAAGAACAGATCGACACCCACCATCTATTCGTCGATTATGAAGCCGCCTTCGACAGCACGATTAGGGATCACTTGTAAGCCGCAATGTCTGATTTCGGCATTCCCGTAAAGCTCATATGTCTTTGCAAAATGACACTGACCGACTGACCGACACCACAAGTGCAGTGAAAATTGGGACAGACCTCGCTACGCCATTTGAAACCAAGAGAGGTTTCAGACAAGATGACTCCCCATCTTTTCCCCTTCTGCGAAAATCGACATCTCTGGCACTATTTTCTACAAGAGTGTAATGCTGCTAGCATACGCTGATGATATTGTCATCATTGGCACCAATCTGGAAAAGGAGTCTCGTCGAGTTGGTCTAGTGGTGAACGAGGACGAAAGAAATACCTTGTGTCAACAAACAAAGAGTCACGGCATCTTAGACAAAATGTCACTGTTGGCAATTATAATTTTGAAATATCCAAGGGTTTCTTTTACCTAGGAACCAGCATTAAACTAGCAATATTGTCAGCATTGAAATCAAACAGAGATTAACTCTTGCCAACAGGTGTTACTACGGGCTCCGCAGCCAATTGAGAAACAGACCCTCTCCCGACCGATGAAAATAACGCTTTATAAGTCCCTCATCGTACCCGTCCTAATATATGGCGCCGAGACGTAGACATTGATCATCAATGATGAGAGGCTGTTAGGAGCAATCGAGAGGAAGATACTCCGTAACATCTACGGTCCAATATGCGTGGACGACGTTTATCGAATAAGATGGAACGATGAGCTGTATGAGCTGTACGCCGACACTGACATAGTCAAGCGTATAAAAATACAGCGGATTCGTTGGCTGGGCCATGTTGAGAGAATGGAATAACACGCTCCGGCTAGAAGGGTATTTTATTCGAGCCACGGTTTAGGATTGGAAAGACCAGATACAGGGGTCCTGACTGGACTTAGCCTTATATATCTAGGTGGCCAAGACCGATCATCGGTTGTAGTGCTAGCTAAGTAAGTATGGTAAGGATTTTATATGTCCAATCTCCTTGAAGATTCAATGTTAACTAACAAATTCAATTCCAATTAAAATACAAATTATCTTTCTAAAAACTAGAGCAGCTATTTTACAAAGCAGTATATATAAAGTTAAAAGCTAGAGTTATCTTACAAAAATATATCAACTACATCAGTAATATGTATATGCTACGTATAGGGTGGACCATTTATAATTTGATTTTGATGTAAATAAGAAACGAAAAATTGTTATTGATGTTTTTTCATTATTAGAAACTACAATCCTTCCGGTTAATTGTGAAACAGTATTTCATTCAAATGACTTCCTCGGCTTGACTTGCAGTAGCCCATACGATCAACGCAATTGTTCAGCACATTTTCAATTCAGCAATTATTGTCTAATCCATACCTTCGAAAATAGGCCAGTTATCATTATGCGGTAGCACATACCACAATCACTGTAACGCATCTTCTCTCCTCTGAGCAACAGAAGCAATTTTTTCGGTTATGCGCACTGTATAAGTACGAGAACGTGTTGTTTTATCCAGTAAAGATCCAGTTTCACGCGCATGTTTCATAAATTGACCCACAAATTTCGTGGAAGGCGCTTCTCTTCTACCTATAGAAGATTCACCATTTTGCAACTAAATTTTTAGTATTTCCCAATCACCCTCAAAACAAATATAAAACAAATGTTCCAGTCTAACGCAGTTCTGCTGATACTTTCAGACGGCTTTCGCAGTGTGTGACCTAACTTTAGGAAATCTTATTTGTTTAGCAATGGGGTCCTGCTCCGTCAATCGCCAGAGTTCTTCGTTCCTGATGGTATTCGGCCAGAACACCCTGCATATTATGCGAAGACATTTGTTTACAAATACCTGTAGTTTCTGAGTGATAGAGTTTGAAATTAACCAGGTTTCGCTAACGTATAGCAGTACAGATTTTACGCATGCGTTAAAGATCTTCAGTTTGGTTCTTCTTGAGATCTGTGAGCTTTTCCATATGCGCTATAATCGTCCAAACGCCGATCTAGCTTTACGCAGCCGATTCTCCACATCTACTTCGGCTCCACCATTCGTTGAGACTACGCTGCCGATGATGATACTATTGTTGCTGGTATTGTTGACTCTCATTGCTTTGGTTTTCGAGATGTTTATCTCTAAGCCAACCTTTTAAGCCTAAGCAACTAGCTGGTCGATTTTGTACTGCATGTCAGACAATTTGTGTAATACAAGGCAGATATCATCGGCGTAATCTAGGTCGTGGAGCTCCCGAGAAAGTGTCCATTTAATGCCTTTACTTTGCGACACGACTTTGAACATGACTTCGTCGAGTACAGCGCCGAAGAGGAGAGGCGAAAGTGGACAGCCTTGCTTAACTCCTGATGCTGATGTGAATGGAGTGCTGATGTTACCGTTGTGAAGTACAGCGAATTCTGAATCGCGGTAGAGTGCCTTCAAGAGCTGGATGATTTTCGTGGGAACCCCTTTTTTCTTTAAGGCATCCCATATTGCAGATCGTCGAATGGTGTCGAAGGCTTTCTTGAAGTCAACGACGGTGTTCTCCATTCAATAGACTGCTCTATTATGACTCTCAGAGTGTTGGATTGGTCGACACAACTTCGGTGGGGTCGAAAGCCGGCTTGCTCATCCCGTAGTGTTTGCTCGATGGGTTGCAGCCTCTCGAGGATGATTATTGCTATTATTTTGTAGATGACATTTAGCAGCGTGATTCCTCTCCAGTTGTCACATTCGCGGAAGTCGTCCTTTTTCGGAAGCTTTACCTAGTATTACTATTAAATGGTATTACTATTAAAGATTAACATTAATGTTGAAAATTACGCATTACTACGATCATTTATACGTATCTGATACTTTCTTTGTGCCATTGCCTAGTTAAAATTCTAGCATTCTCATCGTTGGCATTATTCGTTTTAAATTTAATATGCAAAATTATGCGTGTGTATTTACCATATGTGAGTACAGAAGTGATTGTGTGCCAAAACATAAATAAATTCCACAACATAATTTTATAAAATATAACGAGACAGTCTATAACAATCTGTAGTGGTTATTTTTGCATAATTACAATTCACACACATTTTTAATTCTTATTTCATAATTTGTGTTTGCAGCAATTCATTTTGATTGCAAAATAATTATGCAGAATTTTACATGTAAAAAAAAAACAAGAACAGAAAGAAAGCCAAGAGAAAAAATGATCAAATTAATTTACAATACATGAATATAATATTTTGTGCAACATGTGGAATAGACACTTACCATACAATAGTCAAAACCAGAGAAGAAAAAAACCAAAATCTAGGATGATGTTGAGGTTGTAGCCAAAATAAAAATATGTAGATACTCCTTCTCTTTCTTTTTTCATTCTCTCTCTGTCCCATATACAGACGCACACATTGACATGCTTCCACTTTTACTGATGTCGACCACGACACGAACAAATGGAAATGGAGGTGGCTGGTATATGTATGTATGTATGTATAAATTTGGTACGCTTCGTTAGGGTTTTTGCAGCAGTGGCATTGTGGCAATGCAAGCAACCATCACTACTACTACCATAATACAACAACAGCCAGCTAGCTGAAACGCAAATAATAAAATAACAACAACATTAGCAGTAGTGGCAGCAACAACAAATAGAATATTTTCTTATTTACATTTAATTGAACTTTTGGGCAGCAGTAGCAGCAACAATTTATTGTTGTCATTTGTTTTAGTTTTTAGGCTAATACCAAAA
Source organism: Palloptera scutellata (assembly GCA_958295655.1). Classification (NCBI taxonomy): domain Eukaryota; kingdom Metazoa; phylum Arthropoda; class Insecta; order Diptera; family Pallopteridae; genus Palloptera; species Palloptera scutellata. The sequence goes on from OY282449.1 coordinate 49,221,342, forward strand.
TACATTATGGTTTGCAGCGAAAACACACACAAACATGCATGTACACTCAAGCTCAAATATTTCTAAGTGTATGTATGTGTGTATGTATGTGGGCATGAGTGAAGGTATATTCTATCATTAGTCATGGGTGCGAAATTAAAAAATTGCATTTTTCGACAATGACATGCCGCAGACGTAAATTTTCAAAATTAAATGGAAAAAGTATAGCTGAATATATTGTACAATTAATTATATAATCCGAATAGCAATTTCTAGACACATCGGCTGTTAAAATCTTGCAAAATCTTATACCATTTTGAAATCAAATTTGGAATTTATACAAATTAGCAAATCAAAAATGTCTTTTGCAATGAAAATAATTAAATATGTATATATTTTCCCCTGGTGGTCGCTGTGGTGTAGTGGTAGTGTGTTGGACTGCTATGCAGAGTGTCCGGGCTTCGAATCTGGGCACAGGCAAAATCAAAAAGTAGAAAAAATAATTTTTCTACACGGCACCACCTCTTGGCAGGCAATGGCAAACCTACAAGAGTAAAAATTGCCTATGGAAAGCTTTTCACTTCGCCGTTCGGATTCGGCATTAAACTGTAGGTCCCTTCCCTTCATGTACAAATATATCACGCACAACATGAGTGGATGCGAAAAGCTCGGCCTTCAGCCGCTTGCCATTTCTATCTCAATCTGTATACTCCAGATGTTTGCGGGTCGCCCAGGCTTGCGGTTGCCCTGCTGGTTTCACTCGATGCCCATTTTGGAGATGTCACCTGCAGGCCTACGCAGAGTGTGGCCAATCCAATTCCACTTTCCTTTCTTAATCTCTTCTTGGACGGCAGTCTGTTGCGTTAACTCCCAAAGTCTGTTATTTGATATGACTTTGGGCCAGAATACTTATGTGTAGTATGTGCCGAAGTCATTGATTTATGAAAACCTGTACTTTTTTAGTATCAACAGTAGGCATATTCCACGAAAGCAGACAGCGCTGACTTCTTGTTGCTTTGCAATCCGCAAGTAATAATCCTTCCTTCTTGCAGTGCATTCTCCATGACTGTGTTAAGGACAATTAAAAAATTAAAACAAATATCATGAATAAAATCATGCTGAACTTTCTGGGAAAATAGTGTAATCATAAAAGATGAACAAAAATGACTCTGTTGATGAAAATAACAGCAGTTTCAATCTGCTTCATAAAATTTTCTACTGTTCTTTTTTTTTTTTGTCATTCCTAGTTTACCATATCTTGACATTTTTGCGAAAGTAGAGGAGCTCAAAGCTGAAACGCAATGGTTTAATACACTCCTTAAATACCGCTATACAATATAAATTCCAAAAGTACATAGCTGAGATCTTGTCCTGGAATGCACTGTCAGCGCGTTTCCTAAGATTTTCTGAGATGTTCGTTGAAATAGTTGAATCTCATCTTCATTTCTCACTTAGATTGCATGCTTCTGTTTTCAAGCAAATGTTTTTGCAATCTTCAAGACAATGGGCTAAGAAGTATCTTTGTACTGTGAGCACACAGAACTTATGTAATTTCGAACAGTCAAAATAACTTTCTATTATCGCCCAAAGAAGGATTTTTCGACTGCTGATGAGATATAAATATCTGAGATACAGTTTTTTCTGTTTTGTTTCTGGTTCAAAGAAGAGTACTAAGAGACGGTGGTGAAACCATTTTTTATTATCTTCCCCGCTTTCTGTCGAACTAAATTTAGATTTACGTTAACATATTTATTATTAAAGTGTTGAAAGACTAAGACTTCTTAACTCCATAAGATCTAATTAAACTCATTATTAAATCTGAAGAATTTGTAGTATGCAAAATGAAATGCGCTACAAAGGATCTTACAGGACTAAGTGATGCATTATTATTCTGCTGTTAAAAAGAAATAATAATAACAGCTTCTTTTATTTTTCTATGGAGTATGCTGAATATTTAGTTTAAAATTCATTAATCTGTTTATTACCTCTTAAAAATTTAATAACCTACCGCAGATGGTTCTCATTACTCGATATATGTATGTATAAATTTTCAGAATATTAAATGATCATTAGGTAATTCTTAAAAAAAAGTTTCTTGATCGTAAACATGATGCTCTTGTAGCCTTTAGAATATCTAGTCTTGGTTGTAAATACAGAGATGTCAGGATGCTTATCAACTCATTAGATAAGTATTGTCCACTTAGGTTCCACATTCATCCCACTGTATGGTCTTAGAAATTTTATTTTTTGTATGAGACATACATATATACATTTGGCCATTTCATACAGGATTTACCTTTTCAAACCCTTTTTTGCGTGAACATTTTTTTTAAGATCCTTTGCCGACACTTATTTTTTTTATTTCAATATGATGTTTAAGATTTTTGAGTAAAAAATGTTCAAACTGTCGAAGTTGAAAAAGTACATTTCCTTACGAAACTATATCTGAAAAAGGCAAAAAAAATTATAACTATTAATGTACTAGTGGGATACCTCCGAAATCCCGAATTCCAAAAGCTCGAATAGACAATATCCCGAATAATTTTTTATCGATTTGGTCCATAATCCTATTGCTATAATAATGCTATTTTCCAGAATCCCGAAATCCATAATCCCGAATTCGTACTGATTTTTCATAGAACCACAGAATATTTTCATATATTGTATATTACTTACTATACATATGTAGATAATTTTTTTTTTAATTTAATTTAAAAACTTTCATTTACAAAAATTTTATTTACTCCTGCAATGTACTCCATTACTCCTGCATCTTTTTGCTCACTATGAACTTAAGACATCGATGCCTCAACGTTCGTGATGATTGTTATGGATGGACTAAAAGGAAGGATTTTGGATTGCCTTTTTTGAATTCGTTCAAACCGACGCGCCAATTTCTTCCCATCAGAGTCCAAAATCATATAAATCATATCGTATTTCGTTGGCAGAAACAAATTTAATATATTCTTTTTGAATCTGGCGTCATATTATTTGGATTTATTATGTTTTCGTTATCTACAGCTTTCTCGGCCAGCATAAAAATGCCTCTTTCGTGATATGTATCTTAGAGATTCAGGAATATTAATGTCTGCTTATGATTGAGGTTCCTTGAATATAGTTCGTGTACGATAAATTTGTTTGTTTTGTGCTTGCATTTAAACTCTACTACTACTGAGGCATTCCATAGTCGCTTCCTGGATAACCCTTGACGGCTGACGGAGTACCTGGTTGACAGCAATTTCTTTTTCTTTGGCATTAAATTGGTAAGTAGTTATGTTCTGGGAACTGGCTCATGCGAATGTGCCGAAGGTCCTCCGCTGTTCATATTCCCAATCACGCATATGGATACAACTACTTACTTACACATCTTTACGTAAAAAATTTCGAATGATTAATAAGTGCGCACGAATGTATCATTCGGTATTTTTCTGGCTAATGCCTCTTTGGGATTATGGCTCTTTGGGATTATGGCATTTCAGAATATTATATTTCGGGCAAGTGGCTAGTAAGATTATGACTTCCGGAATTTTTTCTCGGGATTGCTCAATCGGGCTTTTGGAATTTACGATTTTGTAGTCAATAATGTAGAAAACTATACGATCGCTTTTTAAAAGTATGTATTATCGCTTTATGTAAATAAGATTAGTATTTAATTTAAAATATACCTGCTTAAAAAAAAAATAATAAATAAAATATTATTGTTATTTTGTCTAATGCACTCTTATAAGTACGTAGATTGCACTACAGTGTGTATACCGCACAGAATATGTACCGCTTTTTTCAAAGACTTGAAACGATATAATGTAAAAACAGAACAAATAATTGTAATAAAGAGCGAGAAAATATACTGGATTTTCAAAATACGTAGAACTCATAACAATCTAAACTTATTGTTTTCACTTTGAGTCCATAATGTTGCTAAAATAAAATTCGAATTTCCAAAGAAATGAACAAATAAAATGCGCCACAATAAACGAAAAGAAAATTATAAACAAAAAATTAAAATGCATAAAAACTCCAAAACACTTTAATGAAAAAAACACAAATAACAATTCTATCTATCTAGTTTTTAAGATTTGAAATACTCGTTATTAATTTCCAAGTACATATAGAAAGATCCAATAAAATGCAAAATTTAAGATAAGTGGAAGTACCATAGTACTGGAAAAGCAATAACATTAAAAATCAATGAAATGTTTACCAGTTACATATTTACAGAAATGTCATCAAAAACAAAACGGTTATCAAAAATGAAAAATTAAAGTTTGTAAAACAACTGTTAAAATATTACATGAAGGCAAATAAAACATCAGGAGACTGATAAGAGCGAGTGATCGAAACGGAAAAGAAAAAGAACAAATGATATTTAAGTTGAGAATCTGTTGATACTAGAGTACATAGAGTTGGCAGGTGACAGTTGAATAAACTAGCATGTAATAGCAACACTACATACCAAAAACAAATTCATAAATACATAATAACAATGAAATTCCAAATGTTAACAATTATTTTGCCAGTATTCATATATTTCTTGGAATGCCAAGGCGCCAGTAACTTCGTTTCGCATAAAGATTGCAACAATGTACCGAAGGGTAGAATTATTGCAAACCCCGGCAATTGTAGTCAATATATTCAATGTAATGGATTACGTTCAACTTTGGGTGAATGTCCTGCGGAAACTTACTTCAATCCTGATGTATTGTCATGTGACAACAGTCGTAAAGCTTGCAAAACCAAAAGAGCTTAATGAGATTCAGGAAGAAAAGATGAATGTGTCTAATACAACAGCCATGATTACGGCCACAACCACTCCATTTGCACCGGCATCCACGACAATCAAGCCATCTCCTGAGTGCAACATCTGGTTCGATCAACAATTTGCACATCCTTACAATTGTGAATATTATTATTATTGTATACGCGGTTTCCTCAGCGTAAGACGTTGTTACTTTGGCTTCGGTTGGGATTTGATTCGTCGAAGTTGTGCTCCCATGGAACAAGCTAAATGTTATATACAGTAACTGTATTTTTGATCTACGGGTCTCTAATTAAGATGAACTTGTTTTATTATATATATACATATGTACATAATTGTTATAGTTTTCAAATAAATTAATTAATTTATATGTATTATTCATATAATATATCTTCATATTAAATATGTAACAGTTTGAAAATAAACTAAATTTATAGAAATAAATATAATAAAGTACGATATTAAATTAAACAGCACTAGACCAATTATAATAGTATTTTTACTAAGGATATAGGTACTTAAAAGGTAAACATCCTTACAAATATGGCGTTATTAAATCCGGGGCGTTAATTGTGTGTACCTTAACGATATCGTAAAATGCCAAAGTTCATTACGTCGTTTAAATAGAAAAACATGATAAGATGGAAAATAATAAATTTTTACCCATTCGTGTACAAATAAGTAAAATATGAATTGATATAATAAACTAGTACTTTAACACACTTACTTTAATCCCCAATGTCGTAAAATTTTGTATGAAAAATGTGAAGAATTTATGGCAATCGAGAAGATACGACACTGAATATGAAACCTTGTGAATACCCTAACTGTTAATCTAGAATATTAATGTTGTACCTATTATTATTTATTTAAATAGTTGTATCACTCTAAACCATATCTTCAACTTATTTAATTTTCGGCTCACTGGACCTGGAAATTTTAGTTATGCGATAAAATTCGATAACACTTACAAGCGTTAAAATAACTCGAGGTATTTTAGTATGATTAAAATTAGATGAGTATCAAATTTCTTCTACATTTTATTTCTGAAATGGTGCTGTGGGCGCTGTGGCGTAGTTAGTTATTTGTTGGTCTGCTGCAAAATTAAAAAGTAGAAAAATAAAATGTTCTACAAGGATGGCAATATCGCTTGAATGTTCTACTTTCCTACACAATTATGTATGTCAATCGTTTTAGAATTGCGAAATACCAGATTTCAAAGGTTTTTGAAGCAATTTATTCAATTGTTGTTTTAGTTATATTTGCGTGCCCATTATAATATAAGTTGATCAAGAGCTTAGTATAACAAAAGCCCGTCAAGCGGTAGCAGAATGATTATGAAGCAATTATTATATTATTGTTCTCAAAGTCTTTGCTTCAAATTAATGACAAACAAATTTATATATTTTTTTCTTAAACGAACTTCTAATATTGAAAAAAAAAAATTTAGTAACTAGACTACATATTCTGGATCAATGCCATAAGTAGCTGATTAAGCGAGTTTGGGCGACTTTTTAACATCAATATGTTGTTGCTATTGTGAATAGTTAACTTTTTAGAGGCCATACAATTGTTTAATATCTATTGTTAGACATTTTATACTTGTTTTTTATGGCTTTCCAAAACTCGTTTTTTTATATTTCTTTTTGGACTGACTTTCTTTCACCTTTCCATCTACTTTCAAGAATTCACTTCTATGCAGATAACCGTGCCAACATGACATAAGTCGACTTAAGCGTAAATTAAGTTACACTACTCTTAATATTCTCATTTATAAGCAAGTTGTTTTGCTTTATCCGCATTTAAAGAAAGGCTTCAAACACAAGTTATAGTATTTTTATAGTCAAAGTAGGTTCAAAATCATACACGGCACCTAATCAAAACTACAAATTCAGACATAAGCTATTATGTCAAATCGTTACAGATATGTAGTAGGTATGAATTCATTTATGGATATGTACCATATGTATGTATGTGTAGAACTGGAATATTCTGTAATTATTTTTCGCCTAAAAGTATAGTACATTCAATGCATTTGGCAAATATTTAACCATTTTGCAATTGTGAAAGAGAAAATCATTCATTCATAAATATATTACTATTTTTTTTATTAATATTTAATTACCACTAAATTAAACGTACAACTATGTAATTTGAACATACATGCGAGTATAACGTAACTCCGTACATTTACAACCTAACTTCAAAACACTTTGCATCATTTTTGGGCATGCAACGCTCCTGTATATAATCCCAAGCGTACGCAAAGTTACAACGTAAAATAGTTAAGTAACCCTTGAAGCATTTATAATAATATTCACATCGTAGGGGATGTGCGAAATATTCATTTACATCACGTCTACAAAGCGGGCGTGTTGATGGTACCGTGGAATATGTTGGCTTTGCTGACAATGATGTTGTGGTACTACTAGTGGATGTGGTAGTAACAGCTACATCAACTATACCAATGGAAGGTACTGCATATGCATAACATTGGAAACTGTCATCCATGGAACACTGTTGTTTCGCTGCATCGAAATAGCTGCCCTTAGGACATAAATCCATAAAGGAGTCCTCGGAATGACAGTAAATATATGCCAAGCAATTATTTTCAATTGATACGAATTTACCATTTTGGATATTTTCGCATTCTTTAAATTGTTCGGCGTGTATACTGATTGCAAACAAATTAAGTAGAACGAATTGTAATATTTGTAGTAACATTTTGCCTAATAGTATTATTTTTTTGTAGGTTCGTTTAAAGTTGACTGCTTTTTGAAAGAGATTTTATTGTTTATATAGCAATTTTCAGTTCAAATTAGCAAATCTCAATGTCACAGCCAGTTGATAACAACTAGATACTAGACTAAGGAGAATATTTTTATTGAACTTTTATCATGTGCATACATGTACTTTTATCGTAGTGAGATAAAGAGCATTGAACTGTTTTTTTTTTTACCTTAACCTAAATTCAAGACGACTTCGGAAGGCTACACACTTAAGCATTAAAAATCGAAATTGGCTTGCCTCCTTTAGCACATTTTGCTTAGCATAGCGTAAGGTATCATCAGCCTTCATACTTTATGGATTAATTAGACAATCAGTTAATAGTTTCCATCCAATTTTTAGATTTTAAACAATTTTAAATTAATCAAGAATTGCTTTACGAAACGATGAAGTCGGCAAAGAATAAGGTCTTCAAAGGCAACTAGGATATAGTCTCGAGTGGTATATATGTATGTACATACATATATATGTATGTACGTAACTCGACAAGACAAGAAATCCGCCAAGCTGGTAACCGTTTGCTGGTATAGACCAGCAAACGTAGTTTTTCTGTCAGACCATATGAACTAGTTACTATAAAAAAAAACTCATTCTGTCGGAGTGTTCAAAATTTTAAAGGAGAAAAAATTGTAAACCATATTTACAACAATCAAATGAAAATAAGTAAGACATATACAGTATTGATTGAAACTTAAGCGACTTTTTCCTCTGAGGCATTCAAAGATTCTTATTTATACTTTATTTATATAACATTACGTACATAAATAATTAAAGTAGAAAAAACAATTAAATTCCAAATCATTTCAAACGAAGAAAAACAAAATTAACTCACAATACATGTTTCACGTTTCGTGTACATTTTATATACTTGTATACCATATACTTAAATACGTTGAATGCTAAATGCTACTTCCATGTCCGTATTCAGCACAACCCAAAAAACTCATCGAAGTTAGTCAAAGAGTGGTTATCAGCCAATGGAGTTCGAATCTTGGATTGACCATCCCAATCTCCGATATTGAATCTCATAGAAAACCTCTTTGAGGTATGTTGAAGCCTAGGGTGGGTACTTAGCGTATGAAGAATAAGGATACACTGATGACTTACCTAAAGTCTAAATAGATAATAACACCAACAACTATACTTTCAAGCGTTATAGAATCTATGTCCCAAAGATAAGCAAAAGCTATACAAAACAATGTCTTCCATTCCAAATACCGAAAGTTGCTGTATTTTGAGTTAATTTTGTTGCTTTTTCTTCGGCTGAAATGAATTGGAATATAACTGTTTTTGCTACTGAAGTTATTTAAGTACTTAATGTAATATAAATACATTTTTTATTTCAACTATTAAATGAACAACAAAAATATGAATCATTGAATGCTTCAGAGGAAAAAGAGGCGTAAGTTTCAAACAATACTGTATATGTTTTACTTACTTTACTTTTTACTTTTAATGGCACAACAGCCCATGGAGGGCCTAGGCCGAGCTTTTCGCTTTTCGCATCCACTAATGTTGTGCGTGTTATATATGTACATGAGTGGAAGGGACCTACAAGTCTATTGCCGAATCCGAACGGTGAAGTGAAAAGCTTTTCATAGCAATTTTTACTCTTGTAGGTTTGCCATTGCCTGCCAAGAGGTGGTGCCGTGTAGAAAAATTATTTTTTTTACTTTTTGATTTTGCCTGTGCCGAGATTCGAACTCCGAACACTCTGCGTAGCAGTCCAACGCACTACCACTACGCCACAACCACCACATGTCGTTTTACTTATTTTCATTTAATTGTTGTAAATATGGTTTGCAGTTTTTTCTCCTTTAAAATTGTGAACACTCCGAAAGAATGAGTTTGTAATGAGTATAGTAATTAGTTCATATGGTCTGAGAGAAAAACGACGTTTGCTGGTATAGCCTTGTTAAATTGGTTCAGAGGAAAAAGTTGCTTAGGTTTCGAACATTTATTTTGAGTATACATTGGCCCTTAATAATAGAGAAAATAATAATATTATTGCAATTATATTATAATATACACAGTATTTTGAAAACTCTTATAAATTAAAACTCTGACAATTAAACTTGTAACATGGGGCGTTTTTCTTTGGCCTCCAAATTATCATTCGTTATGGCATAGCCAGTGCCACCCTGAAAGAAAAATAAAAAAAAACAAACATTAATTAACATCAAACTAGTATTATATTTGGCGATAAGAGACTTACTCTTTGCAATGGTATAATATCCTTTTCTGTAAGTTTCTGATTTGTTAAGGGATGAATCATGTCTTTTATAATTAACTTTTGAACACACTCCATCGTAACGATATCTCCGCTAGAAAGAAATTTTGGATTTTTCTTAAAAACAAAACAATTATTTTCCAAAATATACTTACGTTGGACGCAATACTGCACATGGTACAGCATTACTCAGCACATCATGCGTTACAGGGCACATATATCTTGCCTCCTTGGCAATTAGCGAACGTTTCTGATCACCGTCCCTCAGCAATGTAAATTTCACATTGATGAGATCTTTTACCTTAAGCGGTTTCTCTGATACAGGACAATATATTGTGGAATCTGGTTTCTTAGCTTTGGCTAAGCCAGCATTTGGGCATTCAGATGGTATCCAGAAACTTGGTAATTTTTTTGCATTACCATTGGCCATATTTGATATGGACGAACTGCAACTGGCACTAGTTGAAGGTAGGAAATTTAATGCAGCAGTTGTAACAAAAACTCCAGGACTAGCAGCACATGCAGCAGCTTTTGAATTTGTTGGACCATTATCCGCCAAAGATCCACCTGCTACTGGTTTTCCTGCATTTACAAATTGTTCAATGCATTGTTGCTGCTTGCGACTCAACGCCTGTGTCACTTCGGCGTCTTCGCTGCGCTTCAAACGTTCATATTCTTTTAATTTGCGACTGTATTCATTCTTCTTTGTTATGATATATTGTAGAATTGCCTCCTTGTCGAAGAGATAGCCATCTTTGGTAACAACTGGATTTCTACATGGCTGCAAAGTCAGCGAGCAGCAATCGAACGATTTCACAGAATCTTTGCCCAGACGTTGTGCATTGGTGCCGTAGCCTGATTCCGCTGCATCTCGTTTCTTTTCATTGTAAGTATATACTGCGCCAGCAGTACAATTACGAGCGTGTCGAGTCATTTTCCTTTCTTTTTTTTATTTCTTGTATATTCTTATTTTATAGATATAAACAAATTTGTTACTTATTCCTTGCTGCTCACTTCATACACTTGACAACTGTGATTTGTTTATGGCTGAGCGTGGCGAAACTATTGCCACATTGAAGTTTTATTTAATTAAAGTGCACAAAATGGTTCTGAAGGAACAATGTGGAAATTAGATGAAACAATGTAGGATGGTCATTATTTATCAAGAGTCGTACGTCGTTTCAATTAAGTTTTGTATTTAAATTTGTTATTCATTTTAAAATAATTTCATACTTTTTTTTGCTGTTTATTTCAATGTACAAGATTTAATGATAGTTTTGTTATTTTTATTCTTTTTAAAAGTAATAGCATTTTTTTCACAAAACTTTTTAAATATTTTCTAGATTTCCAAAACTTGTTTTACACTAAACCTCACAAGTAGTCTGTTAAACTGGATTATATTTTGTTTCCCACTATAATCTTTTTAAAAAAAAAGGGGATAAGAGAAATTTAATTTGTGACGATTGTGGTTGGAAAAGACTGGGTCACCTAGAGTCGAGGTTCATGCCCGCGAATGAGCGCCTAACCAATATCCGCATCACGGAAAAATTCTTTGACAACAGCCTAATTTGTCTCCTTGCCCCTACAGATGAGAAGAAGGAAACGACCAAAAATTACTTCTATGGGCTCCTCGACAAAACTTATAACAATCTCTATGGTCCAATGATCGGAAAATTCAGCCTCCACAACGGTGCGAGAGTAAACGACTTCGCCGCGACACGGAACATAAAAGTTAGTAGCACCAGACTTCAACACTTCGATATTCATAAGACTAATTGGCTGTCTCCTGATCAAAACACCCGAAACTAGATTGATCACGTTGTGATCGACGGAAGACACACTTCCAGTGTGCTGGACTACGCACAATACGTGGAGCAAACTGATCTTTTCAGGCGAAAGAAAATTGAAACAGAAAGAGGTGAGTTTAATGACATCGAGATATTACGCGACGGGAAGACGGAAATCTGGTGACAGATGTCCAGGGTACTATGAGGTTATGGAGGGAGCACTTAATGGAGCTGCTTAATGGCGATGTCGGCATTAACTCCGCCACTGGAGAATCTGCTCCGAAAACCCCAATCAGGATACTATGAGGTTATGGAGGGAGTACTTAATGGAGCTGCTTAGCTTGGGATAATTCTTTTTAATATCGCATATAAAGTTCTATCGATCGTACTGTGTGAAAGACTGCAGCCCATCGTCAACAAACTGATTAGACCTTATCACTGTGGCTTCAGGACCAGATATTCACACTACGCCAAATCCTGGAAAACAAACTTGAGATAAACAAATCGGCACCCACCATCTATTCGTCGATTTTACAGCCGTCTTCGGCAGCACGATTAGGGATCACTTGTACGTCACTATGTATGATTTTGGTATCCCTGCAAAGCCAATTCGAATACCTTGTGTCAACAAACAAAGAGTCACGGCGTCTTGGACAAAATGCCACTTTTGACAATTATACTTTTGAAGTCGCCAAGGATTTCTTTTACCTAGCATCCAGCAATAATACCAACATAACGTCAGCTTTGAGATCAAGTGGAGATTAACTGTTGCCGACAGATGTTACTACGGGCTCACTAGGCAATTGAGAATCTCGACCGGCGAAAATAACGCTCTATAAGTCCCGCATCCTTCCTGTCCTAATGTATGGCGCTGAGACGTAAACGTTGACCACCAATGAGGAATGGCTGTTGGGAGCGTTCGAGAGGAAAATACTCCGTAAGATCTACGGTCCAATATGCGTGGATGCCGTGTATCGAATAAAATGGAACCATAAGCTGTACGCCGACACTGACATAGTTAAGCGTATAAAAATCCAACGGTTTCGCTGGTTGGGTCATGTTCAGCTGATGGAAGAAGGCACTGCGGCTAGAAGGGTGTTTTATTCGAGCCACGGTGGAGGAACACGCAGGAGAGAACGTCGCAATCTCCGGTGGAAAGACGAGGTACAGGAAGACTTGTCTGCACTTACCAACTGGTGCCAGCACGCGCAAAGCAGAGGCGGCTGGAGAATTTTATCGATGCGGCCAAGACCGATCATCAGTTCTAATACCAACTAAGTAAGCATTTTCATTTCTTTCAACTCTCGTATGCAATCACGAAACTTCTTAAATATTTTCCAGATTTTCAAAACCTATTTTACCCTTAACGCCACAAATAGTCTCTTAAACTGGATTATAATTTGTTTCCCACAATAATCTTTTTAAATGTTCCGATGGGCTACAAAAAGTAGATAAAGGAAATTTAAGGACCATTACAAAAATTTCTTCAATGTCAAATGTATTTTTCTAGACCTAATAAATTAATTATTTTTGCTACTGTAGTTATATAAGTCCATTATCTAATATTAAGTTTATTTATTTTAATTAATTAAATAAAAACAAAAATATAAATTTTTGAATACTTCAGAGGAAAAAGTTGCTTATGTTTATTTTAAGAATACATTGACCCTTAATAATAGAGAAAATAATAATATTATTGCAATTATATTATAATATACACAGTATTTTGAAAACTCTTATAAATTAAAACTCTGAAAATTAAACTTGTAACATGGGGCGTTTTTCTTTGGCCTCCAAATTATCATTTGTTATGGCATAGCCAGTTCCACCCTGAAAGAAAAATAAAAAAAAACAAACATTAATTAACATCAAACTAGTATTATATTTGGCGATAAGAGACTTACTCTTTGCAATGGTATAATATCCTTTTCTGTAAGTTTCTGATTTGTTAAGGGATGGATCATGTCTTTTATAATTAACTTCTGAACACACTCCATCGTAACGATATCTCCGCTAGAAAGAAATTTTGGATTTTTCTTAATCAAAACAAAACAATTATTTTCCAAAATATACTTACGTTGGACGCAATACTGCACAAGGCACAGCATTACTCAGGACATCATGCGTTACAGGGCACATATATCTTGCCTCCTTGGCAATTAGCGAACGTTTCTGATCACCGTCCCTCAGCAATGTAAATTTCACATTGATGAGATCTTTTACCTTAAGCGGTTTCTCTGATACAGGACAATATATTGTGGAATCTGGTTTCTTAGCTTTGGCTAAGCCAGCATTTGGGCATTCAGATGGTATCCAGAAACTTGGTAATTTTTTTGCATTACCATTGGCCATATTTGAAATGGACGAACTGCCACTGGCACTAGTTGAAGTTGTGAAATTTAATACAGCAGTTGTAACAAAAGCTCCAGGACTAGCAGCACATGCAGCAGCTTTTGAATTTGTTGGACCATTATCCGCCAAAGATCCACCTGCTACTGGTTTTCCTGCATTTACAAATTGTTCAATGCATTGTTGCTGCTTGCGACTCAACGCCTGTGTCACTTCGGCATCTTCGCTGCGCTTCAAACGTTCATATTCTTTTAATTTGCGACTGTATTCATTCTTCTTTGTTATGATATATTGTAGAATTGCCTCCTTATCGAAGAGATAGCCATCTTTGGTAACAACTGGATTTCTACATGGCTGCAAAGTCAGCGAGCAGCAATCGAACGATTTCACAGAATCTTTGCCCAGACGTTGTGCATTGGTGCCGTAGCCTGATTCCGCTGCATCTCGTTTCTTTTCATTGTAAGTATATACTGCGCCAGCAGTACAATTACGAGCGTGTCGAGTCATTTTCCTTTCTTTTTTTTATTTCTTGTATATTCTTATTTTATAGATATAAACAAATTTGTTACTTATTCCTTGCTGCTCACTTCATACACTTGACAACTGTGATTTGTTTATGGCTGAGCGTGGCGAAACTATTGCCACATTGAAGTTTTATTTAATTAAAGTGCACAAAATGGTTCTGAAGGAACAATGTGGAAATTAGATGAAACAATGTAGGATGGTCATTATTTATCAAGAGTCGTACGTCGTTTCAATTAAGTTTTGTACTTAAATTTGTTATTCATTTTAAAATAATTTCTAACTTTTTTTGCGGTTTATTTCAATGTACAAGATTTAATGCTAGTTATGTTATTTTTATGTGGTCGCTGTGGCGTAGTGGTAGTGCGTTGGACTGCTGCGCAGAGTGTCCGGGGTTCGAATCTCGGCACAGGCAAAATCAAAAGGTAGAAAAAAAAATTTTCTACACGGCACCACCTCTTTGCAGGCAATGGCAAACCTACGAGAGTAAAACTTGCTATGAAAAGCTTTTCACTTCGCCGTTCGTATTCGGCATTAAACTGTAGGTCCCTTCCATTCGTGTACAAATATAACACGCACAAGATGAGTGGATGCGAAAAGCTCGGCCTAGGCCCTCCATGGGCTGTTGTGCCATTAAAAGTAAAGTAAGTAAGTATGTTATTTTTATTCTTTTTAAAAGTAATAGCATTTTTTTTCTTCAACTCTCATATGCATTCACAGAACTTCTTAAATATTTTCTAGATTTTCAAAACTTATTTATCCTTAACGCCACAAGTAGTCTGTTAAACTGGATTATATTTTGTTTCCCACTATCCGATGGTCTTACATAAACTTCGGTAATTTTAATCCAAAGCTTGAGTTTGTCAAATGTACTTTTCTAGACCTAATAACCTAAAATAAACCTTTCGAATACTTATTGGACCTAATAACCAAAACTAAACCTTTCGAATACTTATTATACTATTACATTCATAATTTTTTTGGTATAACACTATTTCTTATTTTTTTTTTTTTTGCTATGTTTAAATGTTTTAACACAAAAATTATTTTCCTTTTTTGCGGTTTACAGTTTAGAACAAAACAATTACAATTTTCTTTTGTGCTTTATTTTATATATGTTTGTATATATATAATTTTCTGTTATTAGCATTTCGTTCTTACAATGATATTTCTGAAATAAAAATTTCATTCCTTTTACTTTTAACTTTCAATTACTTACAAGTTTCAAGTATGCAAAACTTCATTCACTTATTACAAGTACTCGTACAATATATTTTTAAGACGCCGCTTTCTTCCCTCTTCTGTTCCTACATACATTTTTAATTATTAAATCTTTTTTCTATAATTAATTATTTTAGCAAGGTTGTCGTTAAAAAAAAAACATAAACACATTTTTAATATTGTTCGAATGATATATCACAGAACAAAATGACAGTTTAAAGAAAAACTACATGTACCTATCTGTTTTTCAGAAAGATTTATGTACTTAATAAAGAGATAAATACTAATGTATTTATAATAATGTATTTGTATTTTCATATGTATACTCTATGCTTTATATCGAAAATTTACAATTACGCTTCTTATAAAGAGTTTTTGGCAAAGTTTTGTTTAATTGTTGGTAAGAACTTATACATAATAATCTTATAGAAAAATACGAAATGTATATATAAGTAGTACGATATATCAATAAAAATAAATCTACAATACGTTTTTGCTTTACCTTCTTCTTAAATACATACTTATGTATGTATGTGTAAGTGTATGGGTGTAATATCAAAGACTTTTCATAAACTTGTTGAAATATTAAAAAGATATTTTATTTATATAGAAATATATTTTGAGAAGTACGGAGGATGTGATAAAAGTTTGAATAAGTACATAGTTACCTACTAAATATATACTCTTAAATAAGCAAAACAAATTGACAAACTCACGTGCAGTATTCTCTTATAATTCTTCTTAACGATTTCTTAATCACTTAATGTTATAACTAGTTTTATCTGTTGTTGTTATTAACTCACAGCTTTTTCAATTCCAAAAAATTTTTCTTATAACAGCATTGCTAAATCTAAGCTTAATTTGCTGTCAGCTTATTTTACTGTTATGCCATGTTAAAACGCTTTCACATCTAAAACACTTTAGTACAAATTGCCGGAATTTTTGCTATGAGCTTTGAAGTATTGCAGTCTTTTTGTTATCTTTCTTCCAAATGACTGGATTTTCTCACTTTCAATTCCCAATCATTGAGATATGACACTAGAAAACGGTATGAAATATAATATTTCAAGAACCGCAATATGATTTTTTGATAGACTCTAATCGCTCACGTTATGCTGTTGGGAAAAATGAGTCAAAAAAGTAAAAAACTCTGTTAAACCTTGACTTGGCTGCATAAAGACGTTTATTAGGGCTTAGTTTAAAGCCTAGGCCTGATGTTAAGTAAATTACTTGCTAAATCAAAATCAAAACTAAAGAATTCTTTCACATTTCCTTCATGGGATTTAAATTGATAAAGTAATATGCACTAGTGTATTTACAACAATTGCAATTGTTTACTACAATTTAAAGCAGTGCACTTTAACTTGACCCGTAACCGTTGCATATACATACATACATATGTATTCACATAATTAAATCTAAATACGCTTTGTATAAGTATATGTAAGTATGGTATAAGTATATGAAGAGTTGTTAAGTTTTACAAAAAAAAAAAAAAATTACGCTTATATGAGTATTTTATCATAGGACGGTGGTGGTGATTCATCATCCAGTGGTACCTCTTTGTTATTTTCTGCTGTTGTCGTTTCGGGCAATAATATCGCTATATGATATGGTGGCGGTCCAGCTGCAGCTTCATATGGATAGCCGCCGATATGTGAACCGCTTTCAATAATGCCAACACCAGTTCCACTTGTGCCACCTACTCCAACTCCTATTCCCGTGTTCATTGCACATATTGCCCGTGCATGGTGCTCATCGTATGCGCCGCCATGAATGCCACCAGAACGTGCTGTTGAAGTTGGTATTAGCCCCTTCGGTGCACGACATAGCGAAACAGTACAAGCTGCCAGAAAAAATGTTGCTGAGAAAGCACAAAATATTAGCACTTCCAAGCCAGTGCCTTGATGATCAAAATAAAATTTTGCGCCTGCCACAAACACCGAAGCCAGTACCAATGAAGCACACATACCGCATTTCAAATGTGTTGGCAGTAAATTTGCAGAACTTCTGTTTGTTGTGGTGTCAATCATGGTGGTGGTGGTTGTGGAACGTGCACCGCCGCTATTGTGTGCTGTATTAGTTGTAATGGTATTTGGTCGCAAATTAACCATTGAATTGCTGCTGCGATATGTGGTGGAGCAGTTATTGGAGGAATGCTGCAATGTTGCAACAACACCAGAATTATCGATATTTTGTGTGTGCCTGTGTGTGAAGAGATTAATAAAATTTATAAGTAATAGCAAATATTGTTTACATAGATTGAATTAATGGATATGTATTTCAGAAATTTAACTCTTTGATTTGATTCAATATATTCGATATTCATAGATTGGTTAGATGTCGGCATTTAAGTATCTACATAAGTATTTACGAGTTAACGTCTGTAAAATATCTCGTTGTTAAATCGTAAAGACAAAGAAAGTCGAAATGTAATAGAAATATGGTAATAATATACTCTTATCGATTCATTGCTAAGAGTTGATTCTAAAAATTAAATTTACATATGTATATCTGGCAGCAAAAGTTTTCGATAATTGAGAAATAAAAAGATTATAGCTAAGTACAAAGATTTGAAATTTTATGCTCTCACAGTTTTCGAGTAGGTACAATTTTTAAACTAATTTTAGAATTGCCTATTTTACTTTTCGTTGTATACGTATTTTTACTATTAGGCATTTTTACTCACCCATAAATGATTTGATGTTGTTGTTGTTGCGGTCGGTATTGATGTTGCTGCTGAGGTTGTTCGTAATGCTGTAGTGCAGTAACAACTTGCGTTGTTCCCACACCTCCTCCCCCTCCTAAACCACTGCGGCATGAAGCATGTTGTGGCATGGCTGTTGTTGTTGTTGCTGCTGCTGTTGCTAAACCATTTCGATTAGAAGCATAATGATGTCGCAGCGACATATTGCCAAATTGCGGATGATACAATTGTGTTGTCGTTGACGATATTGGATATTGCGCTTGACGATAGTGATGCTGTTGATGTTGTTGTTGTTGCTGCTGCTGATTGTAATTATTCGTAGGTACTGGAACAATGTTGCCAGCGCCTGTCAAAATAGCAGCAGATGTAATGGCGGTATTATTGTTGTTGATTGTATTAGTATTGCTGCTATTATTATATTGAAGCTGCTGTTGTTGATATTGTTGCTGCTGCTGCTGTTGTTGTTGGTGGGGATTATTATTTAAATTTGATTGTGCTGTAGTTGTTGTATTATTGGTACTGCTATTGATGATATTGTTGCCGTTATTGTTGTTGCTGCTGCTTCTGCTGCTGCTGTTGAAATGATGCGTATGATGTGAATGCTGATGCGGATGCTGTTGTGTATGGCAGTCTGCTGTTGTGGTTATAACGTTTGAAGAAGAGTTTGTTGATTGTTGTTGCTGCTGTTGCTGTGATGGATGGTGATAATGAAAATGCTGTTGGTGGTAGTGTTGTTGTTGATTTTGCTGATGTTGCTGTTGCTGCTGCTGTGTATGCACTGCTGGCATAGTATTTCTTGTGCTTGATTTATTGCCTCCCATTCGACGAGGGGGATGTCCAAAACCCATGCCAACACCTCCTCCACCCGAACCCGACAATGAGGCAGCTACACGTGATCTGCCGAATCCGCATTGTTGTGAGCGCTTATCGATCCAAAAATGCATTTCTTTTCCTCTTGTTGTGTTTTAAAGTTTTCTTTTGAAAAAAGCAAACAACACTTTTAGAAAATTTTAAGTTTAATAATTTCAAAGTTCAGTGATTCTATAGCTGAGATTAAACATACTTATCTCACAAAACAAAAGGAGAAATATAAATTAATTGGAGTTTCAGAATTGCATTCTACAAAGGAAACCTTCACAAAGTTATCACAGTTATCGAAGACAAAAGGAACAAAGAAACCCAATCATTGCAGCCAACCCACACAACCATCGCATTGAGTCAGTCAAACAGACAGACTAACAGAGCTGGGGAGAGAGACACAATCAGTTGCAGGAAGTCGTGTTACAACAACAAAGCAGGTTATTAAAACTTCTTTCAACAAAGTTAATAACTATTATCAACATTTTATCTCCGAATTATCAAGACAACAAATACTTCTACCTCTTTTGACAACCTCCTCCCTTCTCTTTCCCCTCAAAAACAAAATTAAATCACAATCTACCAAACTAAAAACAGATGAAATCAAATGTCAACCGCACAGCAACAAGGTCAATGAGCAGACAACATCAGGACATTCACGAATTTAAACGGATAGCATCAACATTTTGGCGAATATTCCTCTCTCATTTCCAGCTCCTAGCTTTTACTTGCCTGCCTGCTTGCCGCTCCCGGCTTTTATTTATGTACTCGTAGGTTGTACGAATAAATGCTTCCCATGTCATTGTCATCTCGTAGAGCTAAAAACGTACATATTGAAAAAAAAAACATTCTACTACCAAAGTTTTTCTTGATGATGTTCAATGAACTGTTGGGGAATGAACAGAAAAAATAGAAAAATCTGTCAGAGCGTCGAAACATACACTGAAACATACACATACGCACGCACTCTCGCAGACACAGTCATACATACTCGTACATAAGCAATACATATGTAGCAAAATCGAGGTGTCCCCATACTTGACTCCGAAGGCGAAATGAAAGAGAGCGTACCATTCTTTCTTCTCAGCTAACCGTAAGAACACTTATCACTTTCATGCATAGCAAAATTTGTACATACATACATATGTATGTATTTATGTACATTCAACAATCAATTCACATTTTGAGTGCTTAAAAATTGGCTTTTCTTTTCTACTAAGAGGTTAAAGTTCACGTCGAGTCGAGTGCAATTACAATTTATATTATTTTTCTTTTCTCTATTTGCAAACATATATTATTTTTAAATTATTACACAACAACAATGGACAATTATTTAATTTTATCTTTATCGAAAGTTCAATAAATGTTTGGCTTATTCATCAATAGGTTAATTGTATGCAATCGCACAATGAGTGGAACAAACTTTTGTTAGGAGGATGTCAAGTTAAAATACAATAGAATTTGATAAATGAAGATTATCAAGTCGCGACAACTATACATATGTACACTGTCAATAATAAAAATACGTGCCTAGTAAAAGAAGCCAGATAAAACTGTCTCACCTAACTGATCATATGTCATTATCATTAATAGAGAAAGCCTTGACGACGAGTATGACGAATAATCCCTTAACTCTTCTTAACTTCTACTTCTTCTTTTAATGGCTCTCTTATAGTAACTAACCGAGAGGAAAAGAAATTACCGTAACTCATCGTAATGATCTAGCCAGAGAGACAAACAAAAGCGTAGTTATTCTTGGGTGATTTACCATACGTACATAGATAGTGAACCAACCAACTCAATCATTTGTAGACTTCAGATCTATAAAACTTGGATTTATTTAATGCATAGCTAAATGTTCTTTCACAAATGTCTTAATTTTAAAGATTTACACAGAAAAGTCTTAATGCACTCAACATGATACAGCCTATAAACATTTACGTCAAAACTTGAAGGACTAGTAGAAAGTCATGCTACTGAAAGACTCGATCGCATGATCACGGTAATATTATTTAATTACCGATACTATTATTATTATATTAATTACCGATACTACCCTAAAACTTTGTTCGGTATATATAAATCTGACACTACACTGAAACTAAAACGAAAAACGTCCTTTAACGCTATTTGTGTATAAACCTAACCAATGTTAACGTTACCTATGTATGTATAGGTATATAACATAAGCTTTGTTAATGTAAATGCAAAGTCTCATCATTAGTTTCGTATCTAACTATCTTAGAACTTATACTATATGTACCGACATTTGTTGTGCAGATTTCTAAAATAAAAGAAATTTCTAAGGGGAATTGGTGGTCGCTGTGGTGTAGTGGTAGTGTGTTGGACTGCTACGCAGAGTGTCCGGGGTTCGAATCTCGGCACATGCAAAATCAAAAAGTAGAAAAGATAATTTTTCTACACGGCACCACCTCTTGGCAGGCAATGGCAAACCTACAAGAGTAAAAATTGCTATGAAAAGCTTTTCACTTCGCCGTTCGGATTCGGCATTATACTGTAGGTCCCTTCCATTCATGTACAAATATAACATGCATAACATGAGTGGATGCGAAAAGCTCGGCCTAGGCCCTCCATGGGTTGTTGTGCTATTAAAAGTAAAAGTAAAGTAAAGTAAGGGGAATTCCAATTAAGTAGATATTTTTAAAAGTTTGACACAACAAAATGTATTCTTAAAGAATACCTACTGATTTTGAGGAGCGGCTCCTGCAATTTTAGAGTTCATCTGTTCGGAAATTAAGTTCACTTCTTTTGGATCTCCGTTACCTACTAACAATACATTAAAAAAATGCAATTTGAGTTCAGTCTTTCTAACAAAGATCAACTGGTAAAATATATTTTCGAATTATATTTTTAAATGAACGTTCCCCCTTAAGAGCAAACTCATTCTTTACTTTTTTTTTACTTATAATGGCACAATCTCATTCTCCCAACCTTAATTGTCGCCTCTCTTCTTCTTCACAATGGTTTGTGGTGCTTTCTTTTCCTATTTGCACACGAAGAAAAACAAAAAACGTGTTTTTTATTTTCCAAGAAAATGAAACACTCTCATTTTCATTCCTCTCTTCACACGCGGGTTTACTCGCTCTCTGCATTGTTGTTGCTATAAAAAATAACTTAGAGAGCTGCTACAAATTTACTTACCAATAGATTTTCAGACAAAGCTTCGACAATAAAAACGCATGCATACAAATAAAAAAAAAAGCAAAAATAAACATATGAGCATAGAAAATGAATAACGGCAACACATTTATATGGATATACATACATATGTACATGCATACACATGTGCATACATACGTTTAGTAGATATGACTATACTTACAAGTATGTTCGTTACGAGGGGAGAGGAACAGAAGGACGTAGTGAGAGCTAAAGTCAAGTAATTAAAATTGAGCTTGTGTTCTCATTCAAATACATACTTATGTATGTATGGTATGTATGTACGAATGCATACAATATATACATACAATATGAAGTGTGAAAGTATTGCACGTAAAATAAAATAAAAAACATATGTACCATAAATGAAATAAAAAAACGGATGCATTTTCACATACACTGAAATCCTTGCTAGACGAAAGGTTTTTGCCTTTTCAAATGCTGGAAAGCTATACAGGGTCAAAACTAAGAACTATTAAGAGACAGCGCAAAGAAAGTGTGTGTGCTTCACAATGAAATGTACGCAAGTAGTCGAGCTAGTAATGCAATTAATTTGCATACACACATGCACGAGTATGTGCTTTTGAATTGAGGTTACCTTTTGCGAAGGTTTTCCACATTTGCATTGTAGGTGAGAAGTTAATGATTAAATCTAATAAAAGCAAAGAGGCATCGGCATAGAGATGTATACATATATCATACTTATGTATGTATGTAGGTACTTGAATGACTTAATAGGTCGCGCATGCATTCACTCATTCACTCTGTTCACAAAGCATGGGCATGTGTGTGTGTGTGTGTGTGTGACATTTCAATTGCAGTACGAAACAATTGAAATTTGATGATGGGAATTATAATGATGCTGCTCTGCCACTGCCGCTACTATTCCTCATGGTTGAAAATAATTGTATCCTTTCAATCTTTCAAAATTAAGCCATAGTTTTGCAAACTGATACCACAATCTTACCTTTTTTTCTCACTTAGCAATTTAGAAATTATAGATTTACAATGTCTCTTTTATAATATTTTTTATTAATGTTGCTGCAGCAAATTAAGTTGCTTGACACTATTTTTTGAACACATATTGTAGATTGCACGACGACGACGACGACAAGTCCTTGAAAATTTCTCTATTTCGCATTCACATATTGCGATTGTGATTTTATTTTTTCTTATTTTACATATTATGGCAGGTTTCTAACACTTTCATTAATATTTCCACATATTTTTTCCATAAATATTTCGTACACTTGTAATTTATTTAGGTATAATTAATATTTCTTGATTTCTTTGCTTTTGTTTATTTTGTAATTCTACATCTATTATTATTCTCACATGTTTTGTTTTTAAGGCGAATGTGAGAAAGGGTAAAAGAAAGAAAACTGAGTTATCCTCAGTGTCTGAGTGAAAGGACTAGAAAAATATTAATAGAATCGTAGTAGAATTGAAGTTTTACATTTATTTTCTGCACAGCAAAAATAATGAAATCTAAAGCAGAAGAATCTGTCGCAAATAGAATAAAAGCTTGTTTAATTTATTTAACTTTTTTTTGTTGATAGGATATACTGTTATGAAGACAACGCGACATCGACGACAGACTCTGATAAAAGATGCTGTTTTAATAATGCTGCCGTCGTTGTACTGCTGCTTCTCAAGATGCAACATGGCGCAGCCGCAAAGCAAAAAGAAAAGAGAGTTTTACCTGAGAAGTACAAATGTCAAAAGGAAGCTTTTTCTTAATTGACAGCTCATTTAACGGTTTATTTGTTGTTTTAAATATTTGTGGGGTTTGGTTAGAATAGCTCAGGGACTCACTTAAGCCTACCATTAGGATATTCCAGCCGGCACAATTTGACAGCAAAACCACTTACACTGGAAAATAATAAAGTCAAATATGCCCATATAGAAATGAAATATGCCCTTCTATAAGCATTTATACAGTGCCGTTACGACAGACTTTTGATATCACTCATGCCGCAGAAGGCTTGAATCGAAGAAATTGCCGTATATATAGATGGCCACTAAGGTTTAGTTATACGGCATCGGCCCTCTATAGTTCCGGGTATACACCTGTATACCAGCTGCAATAATACTTATTAAGCGATTTGTACGGTAAAGGACGAGCTAGATAAAAGCTGTGCACGTTTGCTGTATAATTACTTATTAAGTGATTTTTTCGACATATTTGCTGTATAGCTCAGCTTTGCTGCTATAATACTTATTAAGTGAATTATTTAAATTTTTGATTTTTAGATTTTGGTTAAAACCTGTGCAACTTAGCTGTCTAAAGAGATGTACAGTGAGTTTTATCGAAATATTGCAGGTATAGCCGAATTCTCCATTATAAAGCAGTTATACTGCATTATTGCTGTGTAACTTGCTTTCACTGCAGATTTTGCCAGCTGAGACATCAGTAGAGTAAAAAATTTTTCCAAAAATCAGCTTTGCAATACACATACATATGTAGGTATTTGGATTCAAAGCTCGTATCGTACGACACTACCATAACAGTTTCAGACACCAGTTGTTCAGGTCGAAATATGATATATCGCATTTTATGCGATGATATATGAAAATATCCATGACTTTTCAATTCAGTGGGCCAAAAAGGAATATTTTCATGCATATGAAATTATCTGAAATTTTTTATTTTTTTTTTGTAGATTATTAGTGATGGCTGTTGTGTATTTGGTAGTCCGTTGGTCTGCTACGCAGAGTGTCCGAGGTTCAAATATCGGTACTGGCAAAAGAAAGAGTAGAAAAAACCATTTGGCAGGCAATGTCCAACCTGCAGAAGTAAAATTTGCCTAAGAAAAGCTTTTCACTTCTCCGTTCGCATTTCGTATAAAACTGTAATTCCCTTGCATTATTGAACAAATATAACACGCACAATATGAGCGAATGCGAGAAGCTCGGCCTGGACCCTCGGTGGGCTGTTGTGCCATTAAAAGAAAAAGAAGAAGATAATGAGTGTATCAATGCAATATAATACTAATGCCCACAAGCAAATATAAGTTAATTAATTACAAAATAATTGACATTAGTATCGAATATTTACCACCAACTTTTCATGCCAAATAAGATAACAAACAAAAAAATAAAGATTTTACTTCTACGAAAATTGAAATTTATTGTTTGGAATCAAGATCTTGAGAGATATCAATGAACTTGGAACTTATCATTGAAAAAGTTGTCAAATGATGTTTTCATGCATGTTAACATGATATCATTTAAAGTACTGAAGAAGCGACAATTTTCAGCTTCTTCACCAACTTAAATATACATTGTTCTTGGAAATACCAACAACTTTTATTATAATTCTTTCCAATTCCCAAAAAGTTCAGAAATTATAAGATGTGAATTATGATACGCTACACATTGCAGTTGTCGAATAAATACTATAATTGAAACGAAAGTTAAATGTTGGCGGAGAAATTATTTTTAGAAAACAAAAGAGAAAAACTAAAATATTTTAAGAACTGACTGACACTAACTTCAGCAATCAATCAAAATTTACTATATAGCAGCATTGACCAATGACAATCAGATTGAAACCACTACCCCCTTACTATGCAATCTAAGAACATTGAATCCAATTATTCCGAGATCAGAAATCATAAATAATAACAAAAAGTATTTTCTGCGAAAATTTTAAATGATGGACTAACTTTTGGTACTGTGATTGTGATGTGTAGCGAACATGTATCTACATATCTTACATGAACATAATAAAAAAAATTTCACATATTTTTTCAGTTCCTTGTTTTCCAAAATCAAACTCGTACATTCATTATCATTGTAAATATGAATAATTAACAAATACATATATAATTTTTTTTTATATATATTTCCAATAGATAAAAAGCAGAACTATGCACATGCTGCCGATAAGATCAAAATATCGATAATTTCAACTTCCTGCCAAAAAAAGAATTTCGATATAAAATCTGCGTTTTTGCTATTGCTCATGGCAGTGCAAATTTTGCTTACATCTTGACGAACATAGCGACAAAAGGATTTGGAATTTATCTACATCAAAGGATACCTCCACTCACTATCACCTCCAAGAAGTAAGAAGGCTTACAAAATTTGAGCAATTCCTGCTGGTGTTATGTATATTTAAATTTCGTTTTTCTATTCATTATTTACAGTGAAGTTTAATTTTGTAATCGTTGCTTTGGCATTTGCCACCACAGTTGCTATTGTTAATGGAACAAATGTCAATATGTGTGAAAATGTTGCCAACAATGTTTTTGTAACGGATATTACAAATTGTACCAAATACAACATTTGCATAAATGGACAACCTGTCTCTCAAGAATGTTTGAATGGCTTGTACTTTAACGCAGCTTCTCAAAGTTGCGTGGCTTCCAATGCACAATGTCTGGTTTGTGACCCATCGAATTTGACTATTTACCCCATGGAGAAAACATGCAACAAATATGTTATCTGCTTTGCCGGTACACCAGTGTTGCAGCAGTGTTACGATGATCTTCAGTTCGATACAACAACAAATAAATGTAATATCGCACAGAAAGTTGATTGTGTCGAGAATCAATGCTCGATTTCTGACAATGTAGGAAATATCAAATATATTCCCAGTCAGGCAAATTGTGGCAAGTAAGTGGGAGAAAGAGAGAGAGAGAGAGAGAAGGAGCGAGATTGAGAGAAAAGAGATATTTTAGTTAAGCACTTTATTTACAGATACTACATTTGTATGAATGGACAACCATGGGCACAATCTTGCGCCACTAACTTGCAGTTCAATTCGGCCATTTCAAGTTGTGATCTTGCTGTCAATGTTAATTGCTCAGTAAGTTTATGTTTCTTTTATTTTACAAAATTAATTATAATGCATCTCTTGTCTTTTTTCACAGATTAAAGCTAGCAAACGCTCACAGACACTGGCCGATAATACTCCACCAGAACTCGTGAATATCAATTGCCCCAAAGAAGGTACACATTTCTATCCACATGCTCGTTCCAACAAATATTACGTTTGTGTCAATGGTAAGGGAGCTATGCTTACATGTGCCGAAGGCTTAATTTTCGACACTAAAACTGAGTCCTGCCGTCAATTCCAGAAAATGTTGTTTCACTAGTATGAAACATTATGAAGCTTTATAAAATATGTATCAAAGTTGTGGTAAATGGTGTTTGGTTTGATTAAATAAAACAATAAATAAATTAGTACAACATGAAACTTTACTTTTATTTGAAATATTTTGCATTAGCTTAGGTTAAAGTGGCTGACCTATAGTATAACATGCGGTACATGGGCCACTCAGGCCCTTTTAATACCACGTGGACTTACAGTTCAACGCCGGAATGAGAGCGTTTTGCAAAACTTAAATCATAAATAGAAAAACAGGGATGTGCACCAACACAATTTTACAATATGGTTCGGTTCAGCTATTCACGATCTCTCTATACCACTCGTTTGGTGCAAAATCCGACTTTGTCGCACCTTCGATTTGCTAGTACGGTTCAAAAATGGTTTGGTTCAAAAAACAAGCAAACTTATTATTTTATAAAAATTTGTTTGGGTAGATTTGTGCAGAAGAACTCAAACACTTACATTACCTATATGTCGATTGGACCCTTGTGGCGACAATTAAATAGCGGTCAACAATAATGACATTATTTACAAACAGTCCATCATTGTGCCAATGTTCAAACTGCTGTTGTCGTGACCTTCCATCTAATTCAATTTTGATATGCAGCAGAATAAAAAAACAAAACAAATTATCAAAAGTGAAATTATACGATTTACTTGTTTATGATATTTTCTTTGAAAATCTTGTTCTCATGATGGTATGACGCTATCGCAGCCATTCTTTTAAAAAAATATTTGTAACACGCACAACATGAGTGGATGCAAAAAGCTCGGCCTTTGGCGCTACATGCGGTCATATTCGACACTGATAAACTGAAGTTCATTGTGGTAAAGGCATAACACTTTCCACAATGACTGTCTGCCTCTTTATCGGTGTCCTGTGTGATTGCATTCCCTCTCTCATTCTCCCTACTTCTTTCGCCCCCTATCAATCTTCCTTCCAATCAACACAATGCTCTGCATTCATAGGAGTACACCCTGTGTGTTGAATGTATAAATAAAAAAAAATTTTCGTTATAACTCAAAGTACGGATGGTTTGGTACAAAACCGGTTCAAAACAAATTTCTAGAGTTTTTAATTTCAATTTTAAAAATAGTATATGTTTTGAGATATTCGCGTCGCAAACTAATCATGGTCAAATGTAGCAAAAACCATACCTTAATTTATATCTCCATTCGTATTGGTCAAAGAGTAAATATAAATATTTATTTATTTATTTAACGTATGGATTTTCATATTACAATAATTTTAAATAATATTAAATTATTTAGCAGTCACTGTGGCGCATTTTGGTAGTGCGTTGGCCTGCTATGCAGAGTGCCAGGGGCACTCAGGCAATATCAAAAAGTAGAAAAAACTATTTTTCTACACGCACCACAGGCCTATAAGAGTAAAAAAAAAACGCACAACATGAGTGGATGCGAAAATCTCCAGTTAGGAGGGCCTAACTTTATTGTTATGCCATTAAAAGAAAGAAAAAGAATTTTAAAATAACAATTTAAGTATGTATAAGGAAAATAAGGCACAGTTACTAGTAGGTCAATATTAGTATCCGCAATGTCCTGAATGTTCTCTGGGAAGGATCGCATGCTGCATTATGTAAGAATGTCGGGGATAGTCTGTTGTTAGGCTCCGCAATCTCAAACGAGGTAGCTTACACTTCCTCAGCGGAGTAGCGAATCTTCACATTTTCCGTGTTTTGTTCGGATCCTGTTGAGAGTCGTCCAGTGCTTGCACGGTACTTCAAACACAAAGTGGCGCTATGAAGGACTCGAGATAATGACATTATCATTTTGTGATGAAGCTGTCTATTCTTCTGACAAAGTGGAGCCTATATTGAAAGCGTCATGTGATAGCTCTTCAGCGAGCTTTATTTGTGGATGTCGAGACTTTGGTCTATGCTGGAGTGGAGTGGCAATATCATCGTAGATGGGCAATTCAGTGATTTGCAGCGCTTTAATACGTAGTATATTTAATCGGCTGAGCTAAGGTGTGGCAATAGGTGCTCATAACAGGGAGCCATCTTATCGGCGTTGATCTTATGGTGCCGAATATGAGTCTCATGGTGTTGTTTAGTTGACTGTCAACCTTACTCACATGGGCACTATTTTCTTTAAACCTCTCTGGAAAATCTCATTTTCTTCAATCGGACGACAATTATAACCGCAATATGTATTTTACCATGTGCAATAAAATCACCAATTCATTTGAAATTGTGAATCACTAATGAATCATTAATGTAATTGGATGCTAAATTTTTTATAAATTCGTATCAATAAATTTATGAATGATGATAACAGGAAAACGAAAACCAAATAATAAAAGATTAAAAATCAATTAAATAAATTAACTATTGCAAAGCTATAAAAGAGTAGAAGATAACAAAACAATGATCAGTTTCAACATTTTCATTCATCGAACGAACCAAGAGTGAGTTGTGTAAAATTAAAATATTTTATTTAATAATGATCTATTTTTGTTTCAGTGAAAATACTAATATTCATCGTGGCCTTTTTCATTGGCTCTCTAAATGCCAAAGAAGTCAATCAAGTTAATCTCTGTGAGGGTGTTGCCGATACTGTGTTTTTGCCATTTTTAGGGGACTGCTCCAAGTACTACGTGTGCATGGGTGGCAACGCAATTGCAAGACAGTGCGAAGGTAAGGTATCTTGGTCTGAATTTAGGTACTTAACTAGCATCAGCTAATTAATTTAAATATTAATTTAAATATTATTAAATATTCAGTCGGCTATCTATTCGATGCAAAAATACAAAGTTGTACATATCCCGATAAAGTACAATGTGTACAAAATTGCAGCTCAGCCTTGTCGTCCTTCTGCTATGATCGCACTTGCACAAAATATGTCCTCTGCTATGCTGGTCAACCCATACTGCGGGAATGTTGTGATGGTTTGCAGTACAATGCCGAAACAGATCGCTGTGATTTCCCACAATATGTCGATTGTGTAGATAACATGTGCACAATCTTCAATGATCCCACAAATATTACATACTTGCCAAGTAAAGCCTCATGTGAGAAATACTACATTTGCATGGACGGCCAAGCTAACAATCAAACATGTTCCAATGGTTTACATTTTAACACAGCGTGTAACTGTTGTGATTTCCCTGATCAAGTCAATTGTAATGTAAGTCGTTGGTGTTTATGTAATCTGCAAGGTTTGTCGGGCGGTTAAAGGCTAATTTATAGGTATATTTCTATTTCAGATAACTGCCATTAAACGTAATATCATGGCCTATTCAAAGGTACCTCCAAAACGTGCCGATATCGACTGTCCCACTAAAGGAGTACACTTTTATGAGCATTCTGACACTGATAAATACTATGTCTGTGCAGATGGCAGAGGTGTGATTTTGGAATGTACACCCGGATTGTTATACGATCCAAACCTGGAAACTTGTCGCGAAGCTCACAATTTTTAATAACATTGTAATGTAATGCATAGCAACTGTGTATAGTCTGTAAAATACAATGAATTGAATTACAGAATAAACTAAATATACATACTACATCCTTTAATAAAAACAAAGTAATCTATCCAATATTTTTCCTACAATCACTAATTGTGTGAAATAATATGTGTGGTTTTTTTTATGAAAAAATAGTTTGATATTCCACTACGCAATTATGTTTCTTCTTTTTTCTTTTAATGGGACAACAGCCCATGGAGGGCCTAGGCCGAGCTATTCGCATCTACTCATGCCGTGCGTGTTATATTTGTACATGAATCGAAGGGACCTACAGTTTTATGACGAATCCGAACGGCGGAGTGAAAATCTTTTCATATGCAATTTTTACTCTTGTAGGTTGGCAATTGCCTGCCAAGAAGTGGTAGTGTGTAGAAATATTATTTATTCTACTTTTTGATTTTTGTCTGTGCCGAGATTCGAACCCCGGACACTCTGCGTAGCAGTCCAACGCACTATCACTACGCTACAGCGACCACCGCAATTATATTTATTGATACATAAACGTACGACAAAAAGGCCGATGGTAATATTTGACCACTCCCTTATCCAATAATATCTACGCTATAGATTGATATGTTGTATATGATGACAGATTTTATCATGGGAGAGAGAAAAGCTTAATATGAGTGAAGAGCAAATGCAAAAATATGAATTACGCTAGCACGATCACACTGTTAAACAAGGTAAGGCTTTTTCCAAAACAAAATGGTTTGCTTGAGTAAAAATAGGTACATACGTACTATAGATTGCCATTTTTAAATCTTTGACTTCTATTTTTCGGAAGATCACCAATTTTTACCAAGGTATAATAGCTTACTACCTTTTTTAACTGGTAAGTTCAAAAAGTAACTGATCTTCGTGAGCTTCACTATGAAAGTCAATTCAAATTATGATATACGTAAGCATTTGGTGTGTACTCTAATTTACATTTCTGTGAGGACATTGATTGCATTTATAGTATTTTATTACAGTAAATAAAACATCTTTTTGCATTCAACTGTGTATCAATAGTTCCTTAGATATTCTGCTTTCAATATTTGACTTGAATGGGTGATATGTAGACGTGACTGTTGGCCAATGATCACAACTCTTCCATATTTTTGAAGTTACATACATATTTCAACAATGGGTACCAAATTTGGTTCCATTTGCTTCACTTTTTTCTTTGATATTGCTTTTTAAATATTTCATTTGTATGGGAGTTAGGCGTGGTTTGCTATTTCAATGAAGTATACTGAATTTGGTTAAATAATTCATAGATTCAGAAATTTCTACAGTATCACTCTTTGAAAAATTTACTTCTATGGGAAGTATTACACCTACTTGACTTATTTTGCCCATTTCAAAACTGAATCTCTTCCTGACGACAACAAATTACTGAGATATTGTGTACACGAAAAGATAAATGTCTCTCCGAAAAAAAGAACCTGGCGTATTTACAGATAAATTGCAGATCCTATTTATTTATCAAGTTTAATATTTCCTTACTTTGTTGCAAATGGTCGCTATAGCGTAGTGGTAGTGCGTTGGACTGTTGCGCATAGTGCCCGGGGTTCGAATCTCGGCACAGTCAAAAATCAAAAAGTAGAACAAATAATATTTCTACACAGTACCACTCCTTGGCAGGCAATGGCAAACCTACAAGAGTAAAAATTGCCCATGAAAAGCTTTTCACTTCACCGTTCGAATTAGGCATAAAACTGTAGGCCCCTTCCATTCATGTACAAATATAACACGCACGTCATGAGTGGATGAGAAAAGCTTGGCCTTGGCCCTCCATGGGCTGTTATGCCGTTAAAAAAAAGAAGAAAATAAGTTGCTAGACTTGCCAACCGTTCTCCTTTCGAGAGGACAGTGGAAAAGGAGAAAGAGGAAGATGTTTAACTAAGATATTAAAAATAAATAATAAATTTAGATATTCAAGACAAATAAATGCGCCAAATTTTATGGTGTTATTAAAAATAACAAACAATTGATAAAAGAGGCAATGACAAATTCGCTTTTAAACATGAAATTTAAATGAAATGTAAATACAAACATTTATTTTTGTTGTGATTATCGTTAAAAATGGTTTAAAAAGGTTAAATTTATTCCTGTTACTATGGGATTTTTGTGTAATATTCAATATTTAATAAAAACTGTCTTTTGAGTATCTGAGGCCTTTATGTACATATCGTCTTGACTAGACACGACATTGTGTATGTTAAAACATAAACATTGCTAGTGGAGACACCATGTTAATAATTTTATTTACTCTCCGATTTCTTTAAAACAGCAAATTTATGTATGAAATTTATACAGTACACTCCGTTTAAAATTTTAAAATGACATACATAAAATTTAAAAGAAATCGAACTTCTCATTTCATCTCTTCGCATGTTTGATCCACATAAATATTTTGTACTCAATTTCTCGAAACGTACCATGAATATTTTACTATTTTAGAAAATCATTCTCACTTGAAAATATACTTTCACACGTTAAAAGCTCTTGTATCTGAAATTATTTCGCATCAGATACATTTTAATTTTCAGAAAGTGAGTGTGTACAAGAGAAAAATTTTCAACTATAAAATTTGGCAGAATTAAACCAAAAACTACATAATTCCTACATATTTATTTAATGTCATACAAAGTTAATAAAATATTAATTCTAATCAAAAAATAAAATAAAACTATAGCAAAGTTTGTGTAAAATATAATATTATTTTTTTTGGTTTAAATGAATTTAAATATTTTCTTAGTATCACAAAATATTATTCACAAGTAAATGTTTGTGTAATAGCAACGTTCAAAGTTATTTTTAGAAAACAAAAATAAAATAAAGATCTCTCGTCATTGTTTATATGCGTTTTTACGAATATTTACTTAAATTTTAAATGCATATAAAATAATACATTGTGGGTGAAAGACTGTGCGAGAGAGACAGGTAGAAAAGTAAGGTAGCAACCTTACTTTTCTACATGTTTCTTTCATGCTTGCGCTGGTGTAATCATCCACTAAACTGACTTTTTATCTTATAACTAGACTTGTTAATAAAATTATTAACTATTGGTTCTTAAAAAAAAGGTAGTATGCATCATTGCTACGCTTACGTAGCTGCGAAAAAAAATATCTTGAGGAGCTAGATGTGGTAAATCACTGAAGAATTTATAACAAATCGTTGCAAAATTTTGTAAATTTGTACCTTTTGTATTCCATCTAGTTTTGCTAATGAACCCATATTTTTTATCTTATAATTAGTGATGGGATTACATCCGAGTATTTAACAAGTATTTACCGGCGACACTGATTATAATGCATCTTTCTGAATAAATCAATATTATAAAAAAGAAGGACCTAATCGACATTATACAAAACAAATGATTATTTTATAAAATTTATAACAAAATAAAATTCAAATAAATTTAATGTATTACTAATTCAAAGCGGCTTAATTTTTTTACAGAAATAAGATCCAAAATGGTTAACGAAATTAATAAACCACCATCATCTGACAATATTATCCTAGGAGAGGTAAAATTTAAACTGGCAATTAAAATTAAAACTTTAAATAAATATTATACATGTGTCTATTTTAAGCGTCTTGCCGCTTCGAATCGTCAACTGAATGAAATGCAAGAGGAACATCGTCAATTGTTGCAAGAAATGGCAGTTCTACGGCAGCGTGCAACAGAATTGAGTCATTTAAGTGCGCAACAAAACGATGATAATGTAGAAACTCGTTTAGCAACAGAGGGAAATGTAGCAACAGAAGTTATTGATAATACCACGAATGAGGTGGGCGATAATTCTACAATTGAAGTTGTCGATAATTCAGCAATAACAGTAGCAGATATGGAAATACCGGCTGAAACTGAATCGCCTATTATTGCTACTCCAGAAATCGATTCAGTTATTATACCAATAGTAAAAGATGAAAGGTTGGAAGAAGATGTTGATGATGATGAAGATCCTGAGGCAGCTGAATATTTACGCCAAAAAATTGCTGAAATTGCGTCACTAAAAGCTCAATTTAAACGTGTTCAGCACATAATGAATGCCACAGATTTAATTGAGCAGCATATCGCATCTAAGGGCTCAGAGACAACTAAAGAAGAAGAAATTTCAACCAATTCTTCTACAAATATAATAAATGCAGCTTCTCCAACACCTGCTCCCGCTCCAGAAGCTGACCCGGCTATATCTCTAACTATGAATTTATTGCAAGCAACGGATTTCGAACAAACGACACATCGTGTCAATGAGCACGATGAACTACTTTCTGCCATGATGAATATGTTTAGCGAATTCACATCCGATTTACGCAGTCAGGCTGATAACTTGAGAGCAGAACGTGACCGTTTGAGAGCGTTGAAGGAGGAATTAATGCGTCGCAAGCGGCAGAGCTAAAAAAAAAAGTTCGATAATTGTTGAAATACGAGTATGTACCTACATGTATTTGTAGTATTGTGATTTTAAATTAACGGTATACTATATATTTTCGTTTTTTAATAAATTTGAATATTAATACCACGTTCTAGTGTTTCATTTCCGCTCGTTCCCAACTACAAATTTTAATTTTTTGAAAGCTGATGCCAGCTTAGTCACCTTTTCCACACATCAAGTTTTCTTGAAAGCAAGTTTCCAATTCCCTTTTGGTATTTCCACTTGCTTTTACACACAGACAGATTTCTTGATTAATTCTGTTTTTACTTTGCCTGACATTTCAAAGAACGAACAACACAAAAGAAAATTTCCCGGTACGAGTAAGTCTGAACCCGTCCCTCTCATCTTTCCTCTCTCGCCTAAAAACTTAACTTACCTTAAAGAAATCTTGCCGTGTGGAACAAGGTGCTTAATAAATTTAAGTTGGGAAACTTAAGAAGCCTTTATGCATTTAAGATAAAAAATGTCAATTAAACAAAAAATCTCATAATTTATAAACGTGAAAGTATTTAACAATATTACATTGGTGTAAAATAATGCAATAAAAGCATTTGGTACTTTCTGATTTAAGCTACAGAACAAGAGAGAGAGATTTAATCACAACGTGAGATGAAAGTTTTTCAAAAAGAAATTATGGATAACGCCGTGGTTATGTTGGTGTTCGCTGTTCGCCGACCACATCCCATTTTTCTCTCGTATTCGGTATGGTGGGTACACTGAGCTCGTTGCATAGTTGCTTTATGTCGTTTTTTAATACTATTTGTGCGGTGTACAATGGTGTACAAACAAACTTTAAACACTTTTATTAAGATGAAGGGTGAAGTTAATAATTTTCAATGATGCAAGACCATTTGCATCACATCGTGAATATGATGTACAAATACTTTTCATAGTTTTATAAAGAAAATAATATCCCTTTTTAAGCCATAAGAATATTCGTTGCCTTTTCTGCAAATGAAATCATTTATACAGTAGTTGCCGCTTAATTCTAAATTTTATAGGATTCGATGCAATTAACAGCAAAAAATTAATTACACAGCGTACTCAATAATACGAAATCATTTCCTGCAGGATAAAATGATATGCACTTAAACAATGGAAACTACAATTGTCGTACATAGTCAATGTTAATATGTGCCTACATATTTCAGCTATTAAAAGACAAATACCAAATAAAAAGAAGTATATTTATGCTATTTTAAATATTTGATTTACAAGACAACATCAAATATATTGATCAATTGAGTAACCCAATTATCCGAACTCAATTAAACGGGGAAGTCACAGTATATTATATACAGTACTTTTTCAAGCGGAAAAGGCACATAAGAGAGAGGTTCTTAACCGGGATTAGTGTAGCTCTAATAACCATTGCAGCCAAGATATCTTGATAAAAATTATACTTAATCCTTCTAATAACTGACTCAAACACATAGATAAGTTGGCCGAATTGATCAACAGCCACACCCATTTTCCCATACAAATTTCATCTGAGCTTAACATATATTGACGTTAGCCACTTTTAGATCGTAGAATAGAAGATTTATGAAAATGGGTGAAATGTGTCAACCGCCATGCCTACCTTCCATACGACCTGCTAATTCTTATACAAAGGGCAGAAGACTCAATACTACGATTAATATTTCGAACATTGCTTTATGTGACAGTTTAACCCAATGATTTATCGAATATTAAAATATTTGTGTGAAATTTTTCTATGAAGAATTCAATTGAAAGGGGTTTAAATTTTCCATATCACAAAATTGATAAGCAAACCGAGTTAATTATATTTACATTAGTCTTAATTTGCCAACTAATGAGTATTTTTCGCACTGGACGTATTTTCGGGATAGTAAAATATTTTGATTAAGCACTTCGGATCAGAACAATTTAGAAACTTGTAGTTAGTTCCATATATTTACTTAAAACTCTCACGCTTCCTACTGGGAGTTACATAAAAAAGTTCGAAGTTAATATATAATTTTTTTGTTATTTCATGTTATATTCCTATTTTATTGTTTTTTACATTTATGTTATGCATATAGTGTTCGCTGTGGGGTAGTGGTGGTGCGTTGGACTGTTACGCAGAGTGCAGAGGGTTTGAATCTCGGCACAGGTAAAATCAAAAAGTAGAAAAAACTATTTTTCTACAGACCACCACCTCTTGGCAGGTAATGGCAAACCTACAAGAGTAGAAATTACCTATGAAAAGAAACTGTAGGTCCCTTTTATTCATGTACAAATACAACACGCACAACATGAGTGGATGCGAAAAGTTCGGCCTAGGCCCTCCATGAAAGTTGTGCCATTAAAAGAAAGAAAGCATTTAGTGTTTTGTTAACATTTTTTATTGTTGCTATTTAGCTAAAACACTATATTTGTCATTTTTGTATGCTAGCATATACCGCAAAGCAAGATGCACCTGGTCCACCAAACTTAAGAAATTAGATAGATATTTTAAGCTTCAATATCAAATTTTTTTTCCGACTAAATAAAATTCTTGTTATTTTAATTAATGAAGTACACTCTTCATATACTATAATAAAAATAGATTTAAGAATATACATAAGTATATGTAATTTAATAGCAACTTCTTCTTCTTTCAATGGTACAACAGCCCATGACGTGCCCTAGCAACAGCTACTTTGTGTTTAACATTAATCCACTTTGAGTGCTTACCCACAATTATTAAATGGACTAATTCATAAATTTTTTTTTAAATATGATACTAAAATATTTGTGAATAGCAATTAAAAATAAGTTTTTCATTATCGTTGCATCAAAAAAATGTTTTTTTTTCACAGTGAAACCACTGTGCGATGTAATCAAATTTTGAGTCAGTAATATAAAATGGATTGCTAAAATCGCAGCTGCTTTTCGTTAGACTGGCTAATATTATCCGAATTTCGGGACATTCCGCTAAATCCGGGACAGTAGGGAATCCAGTATAAGTCACAAACTCGATAAATGGTTAAACAAATTATCAGCCAATTCGGTCTCACCTCCACGAAATGACCGTAAAATGTTTTTTTCAATGTTTTGTAGAGCAAATTGTTATTAGGTGAATGTGACGTGATCCACCAGTGCACTAAACGACTATTTTATCCCACATAAAAAACTCACTTCATGTGGCAACTATCATGCGAACATCCCCAAATCTGGTATCACTATTTGTGCAAAAAAAAATGTAAATTATACATCAATGTAAAATTATACATTTTACAATCTTCCAAATTATTTGTAAAACAAACAACAAAAGAAAACTTAAAAATTAGCATTTCTGTGTAACAAAAGATCGTTGAATTTTACAAGTGAATTATGAGACAACATAACAAGATTGGAAATTTATATAAATAAAATTAGTTAAAATAAAAAAAAAGAAATATGGCACCAGTAAAAAATCCCAGTGCAAGTACGAATAAGAAGAAAAACGATAAGCAGGTAAACGAAACTTAATTTAACTATTTATTAAATTATAACTATTTTATTCTCATACCAATAGAAACAACAACAACCAACACGAGAAGATTCAGAAAGTGTTCCCATTGAAAGAGAATTGAAAGACTTGCAT
The DNA here is from genome assembly GCA_958295655.1 of Palloptera scutellata. Lineage (NCBI taxonomy): Eukaryota > Metazoa > Arthropoda > Insecta > Diptera > Pallopteridae > Palloptera > Palloptera scutellata. The sequence goes on from OY282449.1 coordinate 49,260,325, forward strand.
GTATGTTCTATGGCAATAATGTTAGTGTTGTTCCTATTATATTCGTTGCTGCGTCTGAGAATACATATAGCGTGGGCAATGCTAGATAGCGTGGGCATGGGTGCCTATTATGTGGATAAGTTCAACTTTTGTTTGTGCTTCTCATCTTCAAATAATTCTTTTCATGTATATACCAGCTGTACAACTATGAAACCGGGAATTTTTTAAAGAAAATACAAGATTATTTAAGAAAAATGGTTATACATTCAATATTCAAAGTAATGGCCATTGCTAACTACATATTTTTTCCATCTCTCTGGCAATTTGTGAATGCCTCGCCAAAGTAACTGTTTGTGTTTTTAATTAAACGAGTCATCGAGCCATTTTTTCACATTTTGGTACGAATCAAAGTGCTGCTCCGCAAGTGCGTGACCCATTGATGAAAATAAGTGGTAGCCAGATGAAGCCAATTCTGGTGAATAAGTCGCATGGGGGAATGCTTCCCAGCTGTACGAAACTACCAATTCCCGAGTCTGTTTTGTTCGATGTAATGGTGCATTGTCATCAAGAAAATTACTTTGTGCTGCCTAGCTTGATATTTTGAACGTTTTTGGCGCAAAGCACGGTTCAAATCGGCCAATTGTTGCTGGTAGCGTTGACCAGTAACTGTTCCACCTGGTTTCAGAAGGTCAAACCAAATCACACCTCACCGATTCCAGAAAACACAGAGCACTGTTCTTTCCGATGCGATTTTGGTTGGAGTACCGGGCTTAACATGTAATCGTTTACATTTATGATTATCGAAATAAGTCCATTTTTCATCGCCAGTAAGAATTCTATGAAGATATGACTTTCTTTTGTACCAGGCGACCAACATTTTACAGGCGGTTTTTCGATTTTCTTGCTGTCTTTCAGTCAATTCATGCGGCACCTATTTACCCACATTCAAAATCATTCGCATGGCTTATAAACGTTGAGAAATGCAGTATTAAGTCACATTTAATTGTTCTTCAAGTTGTTCTTGCGTTTGACCTTCATAATCATCGAGTAAAGCTTGAAATTCGACATCTTCAAACTTTTTTTTGTCTTCCACTTTTTTTTTTAGCAATTTGTCTAACCACACAATTGTATGTAGATGTTTATTCTAAAGTATTCACAAACTGGTGGCCTCGAGATAATAATTACTATTTGTAAATTCGTTAATATAAGTTAATAGATAAAATCAGAAAAATTAGGTTAAATTTTTAAAAATAAGTTTGTAAAGTTTTATTATAGTATTCCTGGCATTCATCAGTGTTTTAAATATGTTTTATGAAACCTTCGGCAGGTAATCGATGTTGTATTTATTAGTCTAGCATAATTCCATGGCTATACAGTTTATTACACTGGGCATACATCACCCTCTTGCCTAATACGACAACACTGAGTGCGCATTAGTTTGCCCTGTAAGAACTAGTAAAAAAAAATATTTTCAATTTAGTTTTAACTTCGGTATTCGACCGTTGACAGAAATCTAAAATGATAGCTTTGGCGTTTGAATTCAATCTCAACTGGATAAAATTTATTAATTTGCCATTGATTTGACAACTATCACTACTGAGACAGTCATAATGGAGATATTACCTTAAAAAATATTTTTTTTATGTCTAGTATAAAGTAGTATAATATACCTTAAGTTAATGCTTATAAAAATAGCAACATTTCTCATCAAGCATTTATAGAAATCCTTTCACTTTATTTCTCTCTCTCTCTTGTTACAAGTCATTTACCATAACTATTACACGTGATGTATGCAAAAAAAAAGTATGGTAAAGCCTTCCCTATTCGTAGTCCGTTGGCCTGCTACGCAGAGTGTCCAGGGTTGAAATCTCGGGACAGACAAAATCAAAAAGTAGAAAAAACAATTTTTCTACACTGAACCACCTCTGGGCAAGCAATGGCAAACCTAGAAGTAAAAATTGCCTATGAAAACTTTTCACTTCGCCGTTCGAATTCGGCATTACTCTGTACGTTCCTTCCATTCATGTACAAAGCAAACGTACTCAAAGTTTTACAATAGAACAAAACTTATACAAAGAGAGGCTGCAGCAATTGAGAGAAAAAGTAAAACAATCAAGCTAAAAATAACATTTTTCCACCACAATTAAAATTCTCACCGAAATTTAAAATGAAAAAACAATTTTGAAAACAGAATTTTCTGTTCCAACATTTGCCGACTGCCTCAGTATGATATTCAACTCGCGCGCGGCGTTTTCATCATCAGCAACGAAACGATTAACAAACGAATTTTAATTTTCTTCGCAAAAGAAAAAAATAAAGAACACAACAAATTGTAAAGAAGTTATTTATAAATTTTGACAAAAATAGCATCAAAATTGACGTGTTCAACGTAATCGGTCTTATATTTTGTATAATTTCGCTAGTAATTTTTGGTTGGTTCTCTCATTTAAAGGATTATTTGCAAACGACTTTATCGCAAGCAACAAAACATCAGCAAAGGCAACAACAACAACAAACGCAGCAGCAACAACTTTCTATATTGAATGGGCAAAAAGCGACTTTTGCATCAGGCTATGATTTAGGTAAGTCAAAAGAAAATTGAAATCACTATTTCACTTTTATGTCAACGTAGATAACACGAATATAAATTTTCCATTTCAAAATAATTGTCAGCAAATTCATTGATTCTGCTGCGTCACGCGCTTCACCTTTCAAAGATTTTCTTACTTCCATAACTTATCTAATTTTAGATATGGTATTTTTCATTAATTTTACTTAAATTGTTTCTTTTCTTTTCTATTCTAATGAAAACAATATTATCTATTACTATTCTTAATTTTTAGCATTTGGTAGTATGAACATGAGTATTTTAAGGTTATTATTGGGGTATTTAGGCTGAAACATTTTTACAATAAGCGAAAATACATTGGCATTTAAATTTAATGAAATAAATGAAAATCTATTAAAAATTGCCAATAAGAATAAATAAATAAATCTGCGGCACTATTTTATAAATATTATTAAACATTCATTTGTATTTTTAGTAAATGATTATCTGATATTAATAGAAATTCATTAGGATACATTTTGCAGTAATTTACGTCATTGATTGGTGAAATAAATTTGAAATTACTTTTAAAATGTACAGATTATCCAGATTGTCCAGATCAATCAAACAAATGAAACAATTATCTGAATTTTACATTTATGTCAAACAGATAAGCTGCAAAGTATATTCGGAAGACAACCTCTCTTCCATTCTTAGCGCCTTATTATCGAATAGCCACAAAAAAACAATAGCAATCACTAAACGACTTTACCATTGCTTCCATTTTTAATGCTCATAACCTGCTACTATCAGTATTTACCTGTATTGAAACTTCTTTCCCCCGGAAAAGTCAATAAAAATCCCAATTTTCCGCAGTTTTAACAATGAGTCATTTGTATATTTTAATATTCACGCAAGATAAAATTTTATAGCTGCTTGTATGTGTTGTCTAACACCACGCAAAAATAAAACAACAATTTAAAAATAAAATTAATAAAAACAATATTATAAAAAAGAAAGGAAAAAGGTAAGAAATCGAGTGAACATAAATATTACAATAAATATAATTAAAATTTTACATAAAATATGTGCTAAACACATTTTGAAAATACAAATCAAAACCATCGCGCGTGGAATACTCATGCATAAAATTATGTTGTCAACAATTTTTATCTATCATTTATACGAAATTTTCAAAATTTGTTTGTCATTTTATTTATTTAGTTTTGCATTTTTTTTTTTTTCATTCAAAATAAAAAAAAAACAATAATTTTGCAGAAACTTTAGCAGAAGATCAACAATATTGTTTTCCGTCGACTAGTTCTATTCAACAAGACCAACACCATCAAGAAGAAAATCCATTACTCCTTCGGCAGCTACCACAACAAATTGAAGAGCATATATTACCCATCAATTTACTTGATTTAGCGGCTTGTTTAACAGCATCCGCAGCATCATCATCAGAAGTAACAGCTCCAAGTGAAGCTGTAGCAACAATTTCCAACACAAATCTAAGTGATTCAGTGTTATTGCAGCAACGTTTACAATTAATTCACCAATTTTTGAATTTAACGGAGAGAGCTAAAAGCTCAGCACCACCAAATAAAAACGTAAGTTTGTGTATTTGTTTGTAGCAGGCTAAGAACGAATTCAATAATTACCCCCTGTGTAAAACTAGCATTCAAATTCCTTCACGGTACATGAAATAAATCCCAGTGTAATGGATCACGAAGTCGTTGTGAATTCGGCAAGTTTGGAGGATGTCGCATTAAGTGAAGTAAGTTTTATACTTATTCCCTTTTCTTTTTTTTTTTTTTTTGTAATTCATATATTTTAATATTATTTTATTTTTTTTTTCAAGATGAGCGACCGTGCCCAGTCGATACAGTCACTGCACAGTATTGAAACACCCACACCTGAAACCACGCCGTCTTACGATGAGCTGCAACATCGATTGGAAACTTCAAATCGCAATATACAAAACATACAAGAGCAGCAGCAGCAGTTATTACGTTTGCAAAATGCTGCTAAGCAACATCTGAGCGATATGGAGCAATTGCGCCAAAATGCTGGTAAATTAAGTTTTGGACCAGGTAGCGGTCAACAACAAAATGGTGGCGCGTCAACGAATGGTGATGCACCCGATTACCAATCCATCGAGCAGGTGCACACAGACATGGCAACATTGGTGGGACGCATGAAAAATCTCACTTCATTTATACAAGACCAAAATGAACTGAGTAATCTGCTGGGTGATGATGGTCCTGAGATTCTCGCTGAACAGGAAGCTTTGCAATGCAAACTGGAATCGTTACGCACACAGCGTGATGAAATGCGCAGTTTGGTAGGTGAATTGCAGGATATTAATCGTAACGCAGAAAAGTCGGCAAATGACAGAAAAGAACTTCCCGAAGAAGATAAAATTGAAGAGAGAAATCCACACCAAGCCAGTCCAGCGGCTCACGAACGCTTTGTACCTGTGGAATATTCACGCGTTGTACCTATAGAATTATTGCAAACCGCATCGAGTTGTAAACAAAACAATACTAATGCTGTGGCGGCTACTTCGTCCGCGGTAGGGGAAGATAATGCAGAAGCTGCGTTATTAATTCAACAAAAAACTGCTGATATCGAAGCAATGAAATCACAACTGAAACGTCTTAAAGATATGATGGAAACAGTGAATCTAATTGAGTCACGCACTGCACGCGATCCAAAGGAGATTGGACGTACACCACCGCCACCTCAACCATCACTAACACGTGAAGGACGTTCGCAGTCTTCTTCCTCGTCATATGACCGTGAACGCACTCCACTCGCTTCTTCTTCAAGCCGGGAAACGTCGATCACAGTTGTTGATGACAATAGCAATGATGCATTCATCTCACGCAAAGTGCGTATGCTCAACGAGGTAACCTCAGATTTGCGTGCCCAAGCTGAAAGTCTTCAAACAGAACGTGATCGTATCAAAGCTTTGAAAGATGAAATTATACGCCGCAAAGAGCAAGCAGCTGCTGCCGCGTTACTTGGTGAAGATGCACTGAAACGGAGTAGTCTTACACCAACACCCACACCTCTCGGTCGTCAAGTGCAGCAGTTACTGCAGGAAGACTCACTGGAAGAACGAGATCAATTAAAAATGGAATACGAAACCAAAAAGAAAGAATTTGAGCTGTTATGTCAACGTTTAAATGCAGCAGATAGCGAAGTTGCTGCTAGCAACAAACACAACAACAATGGTGCAGGTACACCGATTTTGAGGAATTCAACACGTCAGGATATTGTTTCCGAGGCAGATGATGAAGCTGAAGAGGATCTGCTACATGACACGAACTTTTCAAGAAAATATTATGCGACATCGGTCCTCCCTCGGACAGTAGATGTTACTGCTGCCACTAGCAGTACGCAAGCCCGTTGCACTAAGGATTCTTTGGATTTAAATGTATCTTCATCGAATGCAACAAGAGTTTCCACTGCTGCAACAACGACTGCAGTAAATAGCACACACGATGGCGCCGCTTCGCTTGAAGCTGCCAGCTTGCAATCAGGCAGTTCACATTCGTTTTCATTGCCGCCACCAATGGCTTCAATGAGTTCATGGCGTAAGTGATTTTAATTATTTTATCTAAAAATTTCAAAATTGAATTCAATGCATACTTTTACTTTCACAGCGCCTATGCCACCTCCACCATTGCCATCATCTTGGAATCCCCATTTCTACTATGGCCTTGGCATGCCGCCACCACCAGCCCCACCATCATCTCACACATCATTGCTTACAGCTCAATCATATACGTTTCCACCAACATCTACAGTAGCGGGAGCACCACTAGCACCACTACCCAGTAGTAATGAATGCCTATGTAGTGCCGGAACAAATAGCACAGCCACCCTAGGTGCTGCAGCTACGACTTCTGCATCAACTACAGGTACCAATGCTGCTGCCCAATTGGCTGCAGACCCTGTATTGTTACAGCAATTTGTCCAAACTCAGCAAATGCTCATTAATTCGGTGTGTCAATGTAATCAAATGTTGTGGCACCAACAACGTGAAATCGATGCTTTAAACAATACTATCCATATTGTAAGTTAATTATAAATAAACTGCGAATGCTTAATCCTTAATTTCCAAATATTCTTAATTTTTTAGCTGCAAGATCGTTTACTCGTGCTAACTGGACCATCCACGGCAGATCTTTCTTTCAATTTGCGAGCTGAGTCAGTGCCACCATCAACAATCTCCGGAGCGCTTCCTAACAATCTTTTTACTAGCATAAATCGTGCCCAATCAGAGCAGCCACCTGCAGCATTTCTACCAAACGTAGCTGCCGTAGCTAGTGGTGCACAGTCACGTAGTGCATTTGCCAATTATCAGCAACAACAACAACTATATCAAAGACAACGCGGTCTTATATCAAGTGGAGTAGGAGTTGGAGGTGGTGCAGGTCCTGGTGCTTATAATTACAACAGCGAAACGCAACAACAAAATGCTTCCAGCACCAATACAAGCATTTATGCCACACTAAATAATGCGGCGACACAACAACCACCGCCACCACCTCCATCACATTTTAACAACGAAGCGACACCACAATCGCCAATGTCAGCTAATGCTGGTGGTCCAGGGCCAATATTTATGCATCATCACAATAACTCAATACACCAAAATAATGCAAATTTACGCACACAAAATCACCATGCCAACAATTTGCAACAACAACATCAGCAGCATCACAACAACTTAGCCAGCGCTAATACCCTGAACAATCAAGTACCACCCGGTAATCGAGCAAATAACTATTGGGACAATTTTCGCAGGTAAACAAAGGACAAAAGAAAAATATTTAATTGAAAAGTAAATTGGTAAAATTTTTATATATTTTCTTCTTTTTTTATTTGTCTCATTTTTGGTTTTGGTTTTATTTATGTTACCTACATATCTACAACTCAACAGCTATTATTAAATCGCTAGATTACGAGTGAAATTTATATTAGTTTGTATATTTTTATTGAGTTTTTAATTAAATATGCAGTATAAAAATGTATTAGAAGCAGAGCTATTTTTGAAGTTTTGGTAATTTTAAACTACAGCATTCACAGAAAGTAATGACAGTGGTACTTAATACAATTGAAAAATTTTAAAAATAAATAAGAAAATTGGTCGAGATCATTTCGCTAGTCAACCCCGATTTGTAAAAATTTCAAAATTACATTTGTTAAACCAGAACTGTTTAAACTGAACTGAACTGAAGAATGAATATATATCGTTTAAAAGTACGTCAGTTTATGTAAACATTTTAGTGCATAATTGATCGTATTTCTTAAATGCCATTTAATACTGCTGCTTTTTCGATTAATTTGTATAATTTTACATTTATTTATTTTAATAAAAGTGTATTCAAGTAGCGAAAATTTCTTTATTTTTTGAATTATGTTATATAAGTTTTGCAATCATTGGGAAATCGGTGAGAATAGCATTTAATTTAATATTTATCATATATTCTTTGGTAAGTTCATTCTAATTTATTATAAATGCATATTTTTGCGTTAATGTTATATCAAGTTTATTTTATTTTTGTACTAAACTTAATTGCTACTAAGAAACTGAATAAAAGAATAAAACACGCTCCATGATTAAAAACTCTTAAAAATATAGAGAATAATTAATCAAATTCATCAGACAATTTATTTAAAATGCTTAAGAGTCCTTTTTTTTTCATAAGTGGTGCATCTCAACTTGGAAAACTAAATTACCTTATTATTCCTCCTTTTTTCCGCCCCAACCCGTAAGAAAAAGGTCTGGGAGTCATCTGCTTACTATACATGATAATTACCTGCAAACTTAAGTCTTCTTTATTACCGAATTCTGAGCAACAAAAAGTTACAGTTCCGTTTTATTTTTGTTATTTAAGTAATTATTAACTAACAATTGTTATTTCAACTAATAATTTATTTTTATAACTTAACGCTTGTATGCCAATTAACACTAACAAATTGCTTTGTTTATTTCCTTTCTCCTCGCAATTTTCTCTTTTAGCTATTCTCGCCAAAATTTACTGTCCACTAATTCAAATAAAAGTAATGAAGAGCAACAACAACAATTACAACAGCAGCAGCCGCAACAACAGCCGCAATCGCATGAACCAAATCCATATCAAACGCAAAGAGCTACGGCAGCTACTCTAAGAAATTTGCATCTGTATCATCACCAGTCGAATGCAACAAGACCACCACCACCGCAGCCACCACCACGTGATTTTCTTGGAAACTTAAATTGGCATGAGAATGATATTGATCTCTATGATAATTATAATATACTTGATAATGATGAATTATCAGCAGCATATGCACCCGCGTCAGCTTCGTCATCATCGAATATACGTAATATGAATAATGTGAATTTTGGTAATAGTCCGCATTACCAACGCAATAAGGTTCCAGCAAAGCAAACATGTCGTCCAGCGATTGGATTAGCATCAACTTTAAATCAGAATCGTAATGGTTTGGAACAATCGTCGTCGCACTTAACATTACGCAATATAGGAGATGAATATGTAATGAGCCAGCAGCAACAACAAGAGTCACAGCAACACTTTCGCAATAGTCCCTTCACACATCAGGATCGACAGCAACGTTTTAATTTATTGCCAACATCATCATCAACATCCACAACAGCAAGAGAAACAGCAACAAATGCAACACTAAACACGACACGTAATCTACGTAATGATTTTCTATTGCGCACCGTAGATATCAACGATGATTATGGCGACTATTTACATAGCTCGTTATTGACAGCAACAGCGGCCATAGAAAATGTTGCTGCTGATTCCTATAACGTGAATGGCATCGTCAACGATGACAATGATGACGACGATGACGATACGACTTCTGAAGAAATTAAACGTAACTTATTGGTGAATGCATTAAAAAATGACAAATTTACAACAAAATTCTATGAATCAATAAAAGAGGACGTGTTTCGCCGTCTGGAAAGTATGTTGTTAGAAAAAGAGAATAGCAGCAGCAGCTGCACTAATGATGGCTGGCAACAGCAACAGCAGCAATACAGTGAATCTCATCAACAACCATCCAAACAATTTCTAACCCAATTTTGTAATGATGTTGGTGGTTTGGGCGCTGGCGCAGCAGCAGCTGCAATCAGTGGTGCTAGTGAAGGCGATTATAATTCAGAGCAACGATCACGTGATCCTCTGCGTAAATTATATTTAAATGCTCGTATGGGTAATCAACAACAACAACAGCAGCAAGACCAACCGCGTCAGCAACATTATTTTCCACAACAGCTTCCCCTACCACAATTGGAATTAGTTTTATATGAACGAGAAGAGAATAACAATGCTGATACAGAAAGTAATAATGCTGATAACGAGACACTGGCATTAGAGAATCTTATTGCAGAAAACGAACAGCCTGAAGATGAAAATGAGCATTGCAATAACATTGCTGCTGCGGGAGGAGGAGGGGGCAATATAGTGACTGGTGACCTTAATGTGAAAGCAGCAGCGACTACGGCTACTTTAAATTGGCGTCAAAATATCATTAGTAATGTAAGACATTTGGAGCAATTGCCCAGAAATTCAACAACGAATAAAAAACGCAAAAATCAACAACAGAGAAGTGAAAGGGAAGAAGATACAGCTTGCAGTTTATTAGTAGCCACTGGTGCTGGAGGAAAGTATGAAAATGAAATGGTAAGTTTTAATGAATGTACAATCGATTAACATTCACATTATAACTAGTAGTTGTGAGTATATATATTCGTCCTCTTTGAAGTAGGTAACTATTGATCTCAACGAGCACTATATTAGTACATACATATCTTTGACTATAGCTTATTTTTTTGAGTGGTTATATATTAAATAGTCATTAACAATAACTCGCTATGCCGTCAACTAAGCTTTGTTGAATCTTATATGGCTTTATAAATCTTAGAACACTAGAGTTCGAAAAATCCCATCAGATTAGGAAACTTTTAAAACGGTTTGTCGTATTCTATTTGAAAAACTTTAGGGTTTGAGGTAATTTTTTTTTTAATGTTCACCATTTTATTTGAAATAGAAAAAACTAATGAAAATAGTTGTTATTTATTTATATTAGTTCTTTATGGGCAAGACTTTTGTATCCATACAAGTAGAGCGAGTTATATTTGTTGATTACAAATGGATTTGTTTTCGACAGTGCCGAGTCTCGAAGTAGTAGTCCGGCACACTGCCAACTATGCCAGGGCGATCATTATTGGCAATTCATTTTTATGTATAGAGAACTTTTTATCCTCCACCATCATGTATAGTATTTTCATTACTTTTCTTAATTTTAAAAATATAATAATACATAATAAAATCTTTCAGTATTCGACAACTGCACCTGCGGCTACCAGTACCAGCAACAATAACTCCACCCAAACTCCCATTTTAACTTCCCCCAACTATGATCTCATCAATTACATAATTACACGCATTCAAAATCAAACGCATACCAATACCATCGTCAATGATACACTATTGGTAGAAATAGCAAAATTAACAGCAACTGCTGCCCAAAATGCTGCTGCCGCTTCAACAACCTCTTCCAAATTATCACTAACCACTCCACCACCTAATATTTCACCAAAAAGAATTTATGCAAAAATTAAAAAAATGAGCATTCCACGACAACGAGATGAATTCCTCCGATGGTATCAAATTTATTTGGAGACTTTGTTTGTAATTGAAGTATACCAACAGCATCGTGAAGGCAACAACACAACAGGATTATCGAAGTTATATAAAGGACAGCAGCAACAACAATCTAATAAAAAGTTGCTGCAAAAGTCAAACATGTCATCGACACAGAAAACGAAAAACGAGACTGATGTAATGAAAACTATAAATAGCAACAACAATAATAATTTAAATTGCAGTAAACCAAATATATTTGTTGAGCAGCATCAACAACAGCATAATGCAGCTGCTTATAATGCGAATACAACAACAAATTTGCAGATAAATGATGCTGACTTGGCAGAAGCTGATCAAATTTCTGCTAATACAAGCTTAAACAGTGGTGCTTCGCAAACCAACCACAATCACCATGGACTTCAACCAGAAGACGAGGAAGAGGATGAGGATGATCATCATGCTTTTGCAGAACATTTTGCCAATGCAGTGTCACAGACTATTAATAAATTCAAACAAGAAAACAGCGCGGCCACTGAAGTAAAACATGAGTTGGAAGAATTTGAAAATAATGAAAATCCCGATGAGGAAGGAGCAACAGCAGCCGCCGCCGAAGTTGCTATAGCCGCAAACACAGTTTCCATAGCTGATGCATGCACTTTAATATTAAATGAAACCAACACCAACGCATCGGCTATAGCTGATGATGAAACACGAGAACAAGAATTGTTGCAGCTGAATCACAACATTGCTGCTGTTGCTACTGCCAATGCGAATGGTGTTTTCAATATGGTGGAGGAGGACGAAATACGCGATAGTATTGCATAGTTTATTGTATACTCTTATATCATAGTCGTTTTAACTTTAACCACAATTGTAATAAATTATTTTTTTAATTAATTAAATATATTTGATCAATGTCTTACAACAAATAACCAGTATCCGATTACATAAAAACGAAAAACACAATATAAAAACTAAAATTTTATAAAATTGCTTTTATTAAATTTATGTACTGATTTCACGTTATTTATATACACACATAATCATACATAAATACAAAATTTATATATAAACGTAGCAAGTGCGAAATGCTGTTAAGTTCACTGCTTCTTTAAAAATGATGTAAAAAATATTGTTAAATTTAAAACGAAAAACAAAGAAAAAGAGCATCCTAGTTAGAAAATGTTTGCGCTTAGATATGATCTTCCTTCTTCATATATTGATACCAAATCTGATCAAATAAAAGTCATTCCTTTAAGCTATGTGAACTAAATGGAATTTCGTGCACTATTTCAATACAATATTCACATTCCTAACTTTTATGTTCTGTGACAGTATTTGGTGTCTACTTTAAGCACATCATCATATGAACTTTATCTACTAATGATCATATTTTATAACTTTATGCTATTCAGGCAGCGCTAACAGAATAAATGTGTCTCCTATATATAACAAAAAGTTGTAAAGATATTTTATGTAAGAGTTACAAAGGTAGTTAGTGCTTTGACATATTGTAACAAAAAATATTGAGATAGCTCAAAAAAAGGAAAAGTCAACAGGTGCTACGCCCAAACACAGCTTATAACAAAGCTGCTACCGGGGGTACAATAGAGCATTAAGGTCGTAGTACACATTAACACCCTCTTAATCATCTTCATGTACCTAGATATCCTCAAAGTTAGTCTGGGAAAGCCTCGAGCTACCGACTGAATTTAACAAGATAAACAATCAATTTCAGAGACTACAGCAAAAAAACAAAAACGATTAAATGGACTACAGAAGATAATATGAGCAGGTATCCACGGCAGTTAACCTTATCCTACTGTGCACAGATCCTTAAGTTTCAAAGAGATGCTAATTAAGTATTTTATTCCACAACAAGCAGCATTATGTCTCAAGCTGTATAAAACAAACTGAATAAATACCGGTTTCCTTTTAGGAACACATGAGGGGTTTTTGACGGCTTTTGTCTGAAAGAAAATGTACCGGAGGAGAAGGGAACGATAACTGGAATACTACTAACCTGGGACATCATTTCCTTGGGAGCTTAGCTCCCAGCTTCAGCTGTGGTTTTGAATACCATCTATTAATTTTAAATACAATGCACGTTAATAATAAAAAGCTTTATTAATAAACTGAATTAACAGCTCCTACATTTCTCCCAGCGATTCCGATAACTTTTCCAACATCCGAAAATAGCAATAACGACTATCGAATTCCATATCATACCAGAAATTCACAGCGATACATTTATGACTTTGACGCACATGGTGGAACCACAAATTCGGTAAAAATAATATATCCCCAGCATTAACGCGTACATGCAATGGACTAGCGCGTGCATATTGAGGATATTTACCCAAATCAGGTGCTAGAGGATCAATGCAAATCCATTCTGTAGTCATTTGCACCTTAAGATCGCCACCATCTTCATTTACATCCGTACTTGATATTGGATTAATATAAAATTGTCCAACTTCATTACGTTTATAAACACCGGTTTTGAATACCTTGCGCGGTATACAACAAACTTGATGTGGTGGCAACAAAATGAAATCTTTATAGCCGGAAATCACGCAATACAAATTATCATATGGGTCTTTATGCATTGAAGTTACAGCACGTTTATCGCCCATCCAAAAGTTCAGAGCATCTGGTGTCTTAGCCAAACACTGTGTTGCAAAATCCAATACACTAACGTCAATATCCCGCGCCAATTCTGGAAAGTCCAAAGAGAAATTCGAATTTTGTTTCTGTATGTAATGTACCGCGCCAGTGGGATCGTCTAGTCTATGCAAAAAATCGTTAAAAGTCATTTTGGCTTCCAATGGCAATACAAAGTACTCCTCTCCATCTTGATTTGCAAGGCCATCTGCATAGCCATTGGGCGTCACCGCTACATCAATTTGTTTCCCTTTAAGCACTTGGGAGAGGTATGAAGGCGTCCATTTCTTTAATGCTGGCCATTCTTTCAGAGCATTCCGAATAATAACAGGCACTCCTTTGGCATAATATTCACGTGCGAATTCTAAGGCACTTGGAATTTCACTTAATTCGGACACAGCAGTGTCAATGCAAAGATCCTTTGCTTCATTCAAAAGTAATTCCAAAGCAGCTCTCACACCCGCTGTAGATTCCATTTAATATGAAACCAGTAATGATTTTTTTCTAATTAATAAACGAACGCTCTACACAAAGTGCAGCAATAATTTTTTGCAGGGCCTTTAATAAATAAAAAAATTTGTCTCTCATATGTGGAATGGAGTACTTGATATATCAAATATCAAATTCGGAAACTATGTTTTTATAAACTAAACTCTATAATAACTACTAAACTGACGGCGAAATTTAAAAATATTGACAACCTTTTTGTAGATATTAGTGGTGAACTATAGCCTTAATCATCCCCCATAAACGCGCCTTTGTAACAGCTGTTTTGATATTGAAAGATGGCCGTTTTGACGTTTGCGGTTATGTATTTGTTGAATATTATATTGCCTATGGTAAATTATTCAGTGGGTGCAGTTTATCAGACATTAGACATAAAGCTATTTCTATTAAACTAAAAATACGATTGATGGGTGAAATTCTCTATTACACTCTACAACACATTTAAACAACAACTAAAAGCATACGCGGAGTATTAATCAATTTGTAAAATCTTACAAGTATCGGAAATTTTCATTGGTATCAACAGGCTTCATCAAAAGAACGGAAAAGATATCGAAATGAACAGCAACAGTAGCAAACATTCCGTAGAATACAACAATATTGATACCTTTGCGGATAGCGATGAGAAAATTATCAACTGGGAGGAAGAGGCTACAGCCATTATAAATGATGTTAAAACACATGTAACCGAAATTGAAATATCACGCAAATTGCCCAGTGACGAAAGTATCATTTACCTCAATATACGCACAATTGAGGGACGAAATTACTGTGTGCATGCATCTAGCATGGGATTTCGTGTTGTGGCCAACGAATATGATACGATCGATGCTAATACGGAGGCCGATGAAGATGAAGTGTATGAGACACCATATGCGTTATTGGATAAGATTAGCCCTAGTTATGTTCAATCGTTTGGAAATCAACTATGCAAACAGTTACTGAGCTTGCAACAAATGCGTACGCAATTCAATGAAGAGGATGAAGAAGATATTGAAGAAGCTGCAGATATTACAACCGAGGCAGATGATTCGAAAAAATTTAATTCATAATTAAATAGCAGATGCGTAATCATTTATACAAAACATGTTACTTAAAAGTACAAGAAGCTAAAAAATCGAACAGAAGCCAAAAAAAATGTCAGCAAAAAAAAGAAAGTTGTAGTTTTAAATAGGTATTTTCTTTTTTAATTAAATGTTTAAGTATTGTTCGCAATTATATAATCGATCGTATGTCTGTATGTAATATTCCAATAAATACTGTGGTATTCTTTAACTATAAATTACATACTTAAAAAGCATAACAGAATTGAAAAACTAAACTTATGCTGTAATATTTTATTTTTCTTCTCTGAAAACTCATGTATTACCCACTTTCATTAATATGCCTCCTCCTTTTTTAAACTTTTAAACGTTTCAAAAATAAAGATTGTGATTGTAATTCTAAATCGGTTAGTTTCAGTACAACAGGACGCAATTGTTCGACATGGTCCTTATAGCCAGTGCCAATTTTAAGATTCTTTTGTCCATAAACAACTTTGCCATCGAAATCGTTTACGGGTACTGTCAACGATTTATCAACTTGCTGTATTGTAATATTTAAATGATCTTCCACCTCGGCAAGCAACTGAGAAATAGAAGAAATTATTTTACTTCAAATTTGTGACATAAACAAATTGTACTCACATTCATTTCGTTATACCAAATACAACATCCGCGACTATCAGTCAAATTGGTGTTGTTACAATTTCGACCGCGTGTCTTGCACCATTCACCATGATACCAAACCTGTAAGATAAGGTGAAGCAATTGATTTAGTTAATAGTTGCTTCTGAATGAATATGATGAAGCAATTTAAGTTTTACCTTTTCCGGTACAGAAGCTACCAAACTGATGGCCAACCCCATACGCTCAGCACGTCCGACACGACCAATTCTATGCACATAATTTGATTTCTCATCGGGAAGAGTAATATTAATCACTGCAAAAAAGAGAGTATAGATATTTACAATTCATTAGTTTCAACTTCAATTAGGCACTTACTAAACGGCAGCCCGGTTATATCCAAACCACGTGCAGCAACATCCGTACAAATTAAAAATTTCACCTGTGCTTGTTTAAAAATTTCCAGATTTTGTTTACGTTCCTGTGGCTTACGATCACCATGCAAACATACACACGAATAACGCTGGCCACCACGTGATTTAAGGTATTGCTCCAAATTGTCGCAATCTACTTTGGTGCGACAAAATATAATCGCACGATCCATTTTATGCTCCTCAATAGCGTGTATACAATACTCTCCTTTGAGAATTTTGACAGCTTCCGAAAATGTTTCGGGTGTAAGATTATTCGGATGAACATTATCACGAGCATGTACACCGTCGGTACGTATGTGCTGTCTCAAGTTTTGCCAAGTGGTATCCTTTTGTGGATCAACACTACAGACAACATGATGCACTGTTTCCGGTACAGCATCTTCACCTTTGAGATCAACCCAAGTGGGGAAGTGCATTAGACGATCAGCCATTTTTTTCACTTCAAATGCATGCAAAGTTGCGGAGCACACAACCATTTGTAAGCGTCGCCCATCAGAAGTTATTTTTGGTATTTGTTTGTGCAAACGATCAATCAGGTCAGTATAGCCTTGCTTTAGCAGTGCATCGGCTTCATCCAATACAAAAAATCTGAATCAACAGTAATTAAATAAATTAATACTTATACAATTTCTCAATAAGCATCAGTTTAAAAGCTTTAGCCACTCACCGACAATGAGTTAGCTGCACAAAGCCGCTGCTTATCATTTCCTCCAAACGGCCGGGTGTACCAACAACAATGTGTACACCTTGCTGCAAAGCGTTTTTCTGTTCCTCCACCCTAATTCCACCTATTAAGAGTAACGAACGCACTTCTGGATTACTCAGATGGCCGCGAAACTTTTCAATTTGATTAAATGTCTGTTCAGCCAATTCACGACTCGGTTCAATTATGATCGCTTGTGGCGCATTTGGTGCTGGCTTATATGCAGCAGCATTTGTAGACGGGCTAGCCAAAGGATTTGATTTGGAGTTCTCTGTACCAGCTTGACAAACCGCAATGAAACCATTACCTGGTGGATATTTAAATTCACTTTTACCAAAATTAAAGAGCATTTCAGCATTCTTCAAAACCACCGAGGGATAAAATGTTTCCGAACGTAAATTGTCTGGAATACGAAATGCCAAACCCAAACTTTGACCATTTTTGTTAAACGAGATTTCCATGCGCTCCAAATCGAACAGGCACCCGATTACATCGTTTTTGCCAAAGGCTTCTCCATAATCGTCAAATTGACGATTATTTGATTTTTTTCCAGTGCCTCCAAACCCAAAACCGTTACGACATGTGCCTAAGTCCAGATTGGCTTGTTGTGTGGACCAGCCTACACGGCATAGGCCTTCATCGGTAACAGTGGCCTCGTAGTAAAATTTTCCTTTGCCTTTAACACCGGTAGTAGCACGGCAACCGTGCCACTCTTTGAACTCTCGCGACTGACACCGCATACCATCTGGTGTTACCGCTAATGCAGAGCCACGATCGAAGAATGACATTGTCCATGCTGCAATACTACCTGCTGCAGAGGCACCCTTACTCACTTTGCCTTCCTCCAAGTCGCGTAATGTCTCCCATACGATTTGTAGAATGGGCAAACAAAAAGCGCCTGTTTTGCCAGAACCAGTTTCAGCAGCCATTAGCACATCACCACCACCGAGAATAAGTGGAATCGCTTCGGCTTGTACATCTGTGGGCAGCCTAAAAACAGACAATTGTTCATCACCAGTTTCAGAAAAATTTTCAGTACTTACGTCCATTCCAAATCATCAATAGCTTTAGCTATTTCCGGCAAAACACCAAATTCTTATGAAATATATAATAATCAGCTATAGTAATCATTTGTTATAATTATTTTATATATTACCTTCGAATGCAGTCATTTTTATTCAATTTGTAGAATCAAACTAAATAAACGCCGGCGCAACACAATTTGACAAAAATGTCTAAGAGATTGGGTATGTTTCTGGAACACTATTCAGGCAACCAAACGTTGAATACACCACAAACAACAACAGAAACAGGGTTGCAGGGTTGTCATTTTAGAAAAAAAAACACCATTTTCATTGAAAAATCTTCGCAAAAAAAAGTTTAATTTTTTTAATTGAATAACTTTTTATTCTTATAACACGTATATAAATAGAATTTACTTACCTAAAAAATAAATTACATTCAAGTTTGATTGATACGAGTTACATATAATAGCTTTGTTTCTTTTGAGTCGTATATGAGATAACTATTGCAGTGACAAACGAAATGTGCAACTCTGACTAATATTTTATGAACAAATCTAGACAGAAGATTAGTTTATATAAAAAAAAATTCTAAAGGTGATATTTTTCTTTCTGAGACAGGGTTCTTCCTATATTCAAAATTCAAACTTTCGAATATTTTTGTTAAAATAAAATGTGTAAACTTGAAAAAATCTCAAAGAAACTTTTGTTGAGATTTTTAATATCACTTTTCTTCTTATTTGCCATATAGTAAAATATATATAAATACACCGCTGACTGGCAAAATTAAAACTATGACTTGGCTATATATGTATCCCGGATATAATTCTTCGCATGGATAGATATTGCCGCGATATAAACATATAAAGGATTAATTTCCAGTACAAAAATTGGTTTCAGCCGGTTTACTGGAAAATAGAAACACATCGAAGTTTTAATGACCTGATTATGCATGCGTAGCGTAACGTAAGTTGGCAAGGTTGCTATATGCTACGTTAGGTATTCATATTCAAACCTTAAGATTTGTCAAAATAAAAACTATGAAACTATTAAGGTTTGATAATGCATAAGTAGCGTAACTTAAGGTTCCCAAAAGTAACTTATAGATCTGTCATATGAGCAATGAGTGCAAATAATTACGCCACTCGCAAAGTAGAATTTTATACGTCTGCATAATCAAGCCTACAATTTTCTACAATACCAAACATAGTGTTGCACTATAAAATATACGCACAAGGGGAAACTATTATGTAACTAATTTCATAGCATATTTTTGAAGAGTAACTAAAAATAATAGAAAATCTTCATTATAAAAAAATTCTCATCTTTCATCACGGAAAAAATTTACGATAAAGTTGTCTGTCTGGCAACGCTTCAAAAACGAAGCCAACTCACGGTTGCCACTTATTCATTACCAATATTTACAAACAATTTACCAATAGGGGAAACAATTTATTATATACATGGAATAAATAAATTTTATAAAAACTTTACTTGTGGTCGCTGTGGCGTAGTGGTAATGCGTTGGACTGCTACAATGAAAAGCTTTTCACCTCGCTATCTCTTGTCTTTAGGGACAAGCTAAACACGATTGCTGCTTTAGAAGTCAACATTTAACGCGTTATTGGTGAGATTCCGGCCGGAATGTATGAAAAAGAGTGTCAAAATTGGACCTTCAGAATGTACCACTTGAAGCGTAGCCGCGGGCAACATTTAAGGTGAAATTATTTTTAAAAAGTAAATGGTAAATGGTAAAATTTTATTGACTTTTGTTAAATTTGTGTTTTTTTTTTGTAATTGTCAAAAACCAAGCTCTTAAAAAATCACCTTTTACATTAACATATTTCAGAATTGTTATTTTCTCACACTGCACATTTTGAGCTCAGCCAGTGACGCATTATCTAGAATTTAAAAACATTTAAATTCTACCTTTTTCTACCCAAAGTATTTTAAAAACTTATATTCACAATTCTTAATAATAAAAGCTAACTTTGCCCACAGGAATAGGAAAAAATAATTTTAGTTTTGGTAGAATTGTACCAAAGTGGCAACCGTGAGCCAACTCAAATTGATATCAATAAAAATTTCCCTTTTTTCGGCCATTTTAGTCAAAGACATCGTCGTTAACGTTTGCGTTTTGGTAAGGTTATGGGAATTAAAGAAAAAATTTCATCTGCTAATAAATCCGTAAATAATGTGAACATCTCTCATTGCATATGGAATATTTTGAGAAACATGAATGGTTTTTAATATGAAGTGTACAAAAATAATAATATTTACATTTATTTCCAGTTCTTAAATTCATTACACGAGTCCCTATTTCACAACTTGATTCAAGATGGTTAGGGAGAACAAAGCCGCCTGGAAAGCTCAATACTTCCTTAAAGTTGTCGTAAGTATATCGACATAAATAAATAAAGCTAAAGTGTCACTTGTGATGAAAAATCTTAACGTCTGAATGCGCGCCGTGTGGATGCCTTGCTTGCAAAAGCTGAACCCAGGTGTCCTGGTGCGCAAGGGGTTGTTAAAATGCTTCCAAAGCTGTCTGATTACCTTCAGCGTTTAAAAATTTCTCTCACATTCTTTGAATGTAACAAATAGTAAAATATTAATTCCCTTATAGGAACTCTTCGATGAATACCCAAAATGCTTCATTGTCGGCGCTGACAATGTTGGCTCCAAGCAGATGCAGAATATTCGTACCAGCTTGCGTGGATTGGGTGTCGTACTCATGGGTAAGAATACCATGATGCGTAAAGCCATTCGCGGCCATTTGGAAAATAATGCCCAGCTTGAAAAGTTGTTACCCTATATCAAGGGTAATGTAGGTTTCGTTTTCACCAAGGGCGATTTGGCTGAAGTACGCGACAAGTTGTTGGAGTCCAAAGTTCGCGCTCCTGCGCGTAATGGTGCCATCGCTCCATTGCATGTTATCATCCCAGCACAAAATACCGGTTTGGGTCCCGAAAAAACTTCCTTCTTCCAGGCTCTGTCCATCCCCACCAAGATTTCGAAGGGTACAATTGAAATCATCAACGATGTGCCCATCTTAAAACCTGGTGATAAGGTTGGCGCTTCTGAAGCTACGCTTTTAAATATGTTGAATATTTCGCCCTTCTCATACGGTTTGATCATCACTCAAGTCTACGATTCCGGCTCCATATTTTCGCCTGAGATTTTAGATATCAAACCAGAAGATTTGCGTGCCAAATTCCAAGCTGGTGTTGCCAATTTGGCTGCCGTTTCTTTAGAAATTGGATATCCAACAATCGCTTCAGCACCACACAGCATTGCCAATGGTTTCAAGAATCTTTTGGCCATCGCTGCTACCACCGAGGTTGAATTCAAGGAAGCCACTACCATCAAGGAATACATTAAAGATCCAAGCAAATTTGCTGCCGCCGCTACGGCCTCTGCTCCAGCTGCTGCCGCTGGTGGTGCTGCCGAAAAGAAGGAAGAAGCCAAGAAGGAGGAATCAGAAGAAGAGGAAGATGACGATATGGGTTTCGGTCTCTTCGATTAAGCTACTACTACTATAGCAACAAACAAATTAAGTTCAGCTGATGGCTGCGATTACGCTTTCGTTTAAAATCGCTTGTATTAATTACACTAGATGTTTTTAGTAAATTGTTAACAATCTCACGATCACATCGACTGATTTTTAGTCGCGTTCTCACAACCTATAACAAATTATTGTCGTGGTCTGACACACCCAATGGCAAGTTGTTATAGCGGTGATGAAAGCGGTTGAAAATCGTACGATTTTGTACGATCTGGTATATTTATACAAGAGAATAAAGTCGTAATCTAATATTATTAAATCGAAGGAAGTTTTATTTTACGTAGAGATACGTACATCGATGATGGGTAGAAGTAGGTATAATAGCTTCTTTTTTAGTAAAACTTATTCATTTGTACTTCCACAATCAGGAACTACAGCATTCGTTCAAAGTTCGTGGCCTTCCGTTACAACTGATTCATTTCAACTGTGTTATCGTATAGATTCAAATGAAATCTGGCGTTAGTCCTTTACACGCGCAGCCTTCTCCAGTTTCATTGCATTTGATATTTATTATTTTCAATATAACACAAACCATTAAAAACGTCTCCGAATTGCATTGCCATTTACTTGTATTTTCTTTTATTAAAAAATTGCAAGATTATTTTAGGCACTTTACACTACACTTCACATGATAATACAATATTTAATGGCTTATATTTATAGATTAAACATTTTTAGCAGTTATTGTGCACTTTTTATACAATTATACATATGTAGATATGGAAAAGCTTAAGGCACATGATGGAATAACAAAATAATTAAGAAGAAAAATCCAAAAAAATGGAAATTATGAGCAAAAAGGTAAGAACAACAAAAAACTTCAGCAGCTCGAACAATAAACGAACGAATAGCTTGTAACAATTTTCAAAAATTTGATTTGAATTGAATACTTGGAAATGCTAAATTTACATAAAACATCAGAAACAGAAGCACCTTATACCGCACTAATATGAAATAGTGTCCTTGATTGGATCTCCCCATTCGCGTGCAACAATCATAATTTCGTTCATGCTTAGTTTAGGGCCGATAAGTGGATTCATTTGTGTCATATAACAACACAGCCAGCTATTTGAAGGAGAGAAGAAAAAGGAAAATTATTGAAATTATTCAATCTAAAGATTGAGTCAACTTACAACAGCCAACATGTGGCAGCTATCAGCATTAAACAGCACTGCGTTACACTACATATGACAAATATTATTAATTAATAAATTACTGACTTTCAGGGGCATCGCTCGCCACTTCTACACTCTTACCCTTTGTTTGGTCCACGAGCAAAGAATGGACAAATTATGCCAATAAAACCCCAAATACAGGTGATGATTAGAGGTGGAACGTATGCTTCAACCATTCTTCTATTTGTTCTATTTAATATTAATTACGAAAAAGCAAAAATGTATCGATTGCTATTTAAAGTTGAAAACGCAAAACAAATTGGAAGAAAGGAAAACCACGAACAACAGTAGAACGAAAATTTTTCTTCAGCGGTACAGATGTCACATGATCTGGCATGGGATTTCGAGCAGCTGATTCAGCAAAGTCGCACGAAATTAAAAAATAAAACATAGGGTGATTGCAATAAAACATATAATTATAAATGCTTACAATTTTTAGAAACTATCCTTGGAATTAATTCTATAAAATAATTTTTGTAGTATTTCTCAAAACAGCGAATATTAAAATATTCTGAATTAATCAATTAACCATGAATTGATTTCAGATGCATTCTTATGCTCTGGTTATAATAGACGAGAAGTGAAGTAACGTTATACGTAAAGGTATATAGGGAAAGAAAATATGTATCTATAGATAACTACGTCCCGTTACGTGACTTGGCAGTTGAAACTTTAAATTTCACAGGGAAAAAATGAAAAACAGTTCAAAGCTTAAACACAAAAAACAGCTTCTAGAAGTGCTTTCTCGATATGTTATGTATTGTAATGTTGTGTGTATAGAAAGTGGCTACAACTATGCTGAAGACATTAAGTAGAAATTCCTTACCCTTTATAAGTTATAGCCCAAAAACCGAAAAAAGTCACACTCAATTCGGCTTTAAACACAAAAAACAGCTTCTAGAAGTGCTTTCTCGATATATTATGTATTGTAATGTTGTGTGTATAGAAAGTGGCTACAACTATGCTGAAGATAGTAAGTAGAAATTCCTTACCCTTTATAAGTTATAGCCCAAAAACCGAAAAAAGTCACACTCAATTCGGCTTTAAACACAAAAAACAGCTTCTAGAAGTGCTTTCTCGATATGTTATGTATTGTAATGTTGTGTGTATAGAAAGTGGCTACAACTATGCTGAAGACATTAAGTAGAAATTCCTTACCCTTTATAAGTCATAGGCAAAAAACCGAAAAAAGTCGCACTCAATTCCTCTCTAAACACAAAAAACAGCTTCTAGAGGTGTTTTCTCGATATGTTATGTGTTGTAAAGTTGTGTGTAAAGAAAGTGGCTACAACTATGCTGAAGACATTAAGTAGAAATTCCTTACCCTTTATAAGTTATAGGCCAAAAACCGAAAAAAGTCGCACTCAATTCCTCTCTAAACACAAAAAACAGCTTCTAGAGGTGTTTTCTCGATATGTTATGTGTTGTAAAGTTGTGTGTAAAGAAAGTGGCTACAACTATGCTGAAGACATTAAGTAGAAATTCCTTACCCTTTATAAGTCATAGGCCAAAAACCGAAAAAAGTCGCACTCAATTCCTCTCTAAACACAAAAAACAGCTTCTAGAGGTGTTTTCTCGATATGTTATGTGTTGTAAAGTTGTGTGTAAAGAAAGTGGCTACAACTATGCTGAAGACATTAAGTAGAAATTCCTTACCCTTTATAAGTTATAGCCCAAAAACCGAAAAAAGTCGCACTCAATTCCTCTCTAAACACAAAAAACAGCCTCTAGAGGTGTTTTCTCGATATGTTATGTATTGTAAAGTTATGTGTAAAGAAAGTGACTATAACTATGCTGAAGACATTAAGTAGAAATTCCTTACCCTTTATAAGTTATAGCCCAAAAACCGAAAAAAGTCACACTCAATTCGGCTTTAAACACAAAAAACAGCTTCTAGAAGTGCTTTCTCGATATATTATGTATTGTAATGTTGTGTGTATAGAAAGTGGCTACAACTATGCTGAAGATAGTAAGTAGAAATTCCTTACCCTTTATAAGTTATAGGCCAAAAACCGAAAAAAGTCACACTCAATTCGGCTTTAAACACAAAAAACAGCTTCTAGAAGTGCTTTCTCGATATGTTATGTATTGTAATGTTGTGTGTATAGAAAGTGGCTACAACTATGCTGAAGATAGTAAGTAGAAATTCCTTACCCTTTATAAGTTATAGGCCAAAAACCGAAAAAAGTCACACTCAATTCGGCTTTAAACACAAGAAACAGCTTCTAGAAGTGCTTTCTCGATATGTTATGTATTGTAATGTTGTGTGTATAGAAAGTGGCTACAACTATGCTGAAGACATTAAGTAGAAATTCCTTACCTTTTATAAGTCATAGGCCAAAAACCGAAAAAAGTCGCACTCAATTCCTCTCTAAACACAAAAAACAGCTTCTAGAGGTGTTTTCTCGATATATTATGTATTGTAATGTTGTGTGTATAGAAAGTGGCTACAACTATGCTGAAGACATTAAGTAGAAATTCCTTACCCTTTATAAGTTATAGCCCAAAAACCGAAAAAAGTCACACTCAATTCGGCTTTAAACACAAAAAACAGCTTCTAGAAGTGCTTTCTCGATATATTATGTATTGTAATGTTGTGTGTATAGAAAGTGGCTACAACTATGCTGAAGACATTAAGTAGAAATTCCTTACCCTTTATAAGTTATAGGCCAAAAACCGAAAAAAGTCACACTCAATTCGGCTTTAAACACAAAAAACAGCTTCTAGAAGTGCTTTCTCGATATGTTATGTATTGTAAAGTTGTGTGTATAGAAAGTGGCTACAACTATGCTGAAGACATTAAGTAGAAATTCCTTACCCTTTATAAGTTATAGGCCAAAAACCGAAAAAAGTCGCACTCAATTCCTCTCTAAACACAAAAAACAGCTTCTAGAGGTGTTTTCTTGATATGTTATGTGTTGTAAAGTTGTGTGTAAAGAAAGTGGCTACAACTATGCTGAAGACATTAAGTAGAAATTCCTTACCCTTTATAAGTTATAGGCCAAAAACCGAAAAAAGTCACACTCAATTCGGCTTTAAACACAAAAAACAGCTTCTAGAAGTGCTTTCTCGATATGTTATGTATTGTAAAGTTATGTGTAAAGAAAGTGGCTACAACTATGCTGAAGATAGTAAGTAGAAATTCCTTACCCTTTATAAGTTATAGGCCAAAAACCGAAAAAAGTCGCACTCAATTCGTCTCTAAACACAAAAAACACCTTCTAGAGGTGTTTTCTCGATATGTTATGTATTGTAAAGTTGTGTGTATAGAAAGTGGCTACAACTATGCTGAAGACATTAAGTAGAAATTCCTTACCCTTTATAAGTTATAGGCCAAAAACCGAAAAAAGTCACACTCAATTTCACTCTAAACACAAAAAACACCTTCTAGAGGTGTTTCCTCGATATGTTATGTATTGTAAAGTTGTGTGTAAAGAAAGTGGCTACAACGATGCTGAAGACAGTAATTAGAAATTGCTTACCCTTTATAAGTTATAGGACAAAAACCGAAAAAAGTCGCACTCAATTCGGCTTTAAACACAAAAAACAGCTTCTAGAGGTGTTTTCTCGATATGTTATGTATTGTAACGTTGTGTGTAAAGAAAGTGACTACAACTATGCTGAAGACATTAAGTAGAAATTCCTTACCCTTTATAAGTTATAGCCCAAAAACCGAAAAAAGTCGCACTCAATTTCACTCTAAACACAAAAAACACCTTCTAGAGGTGTTTCCTCGATATGTTATGTATTGTAAAGTTGTGTGTAAAGAAAGTGGCTACAACTATGCTGAAGACAGTAATTAGAAATTGCTTACCCTTTATAAGTTATAGGACAAAAACCGAAAAAAGTCGCACTCAGTTTCACTCTAAAAAAAAAA
Organism: Palloptera scutellata; assembly: GCA_958295655.1. Taxonomy (NCBI): domain Eukaryota; kingdom Metazoa; phylum Arthropoda; class Insecta; order Diptera; family Pallopteridae; genus Palloptera; species Palloptera scutellata. The sequence goes on from OY282449.1 coordinate 49,287,141, forward strand.
ATAGAGCTTCTAGAGGTGTTTTCTCGATATGTTATGTGTTGTAAAGTTGTGTGTAAAGAAAGTGGCTACAACTATGCTGAAGACATTAAGTAGAAATTCCTTACCCTTTATAAGTTATAGCCCGAAACCCGAAAAAAGTCGCACTCAATTCGTCTCTAAACACAAAAAAGCTTGTAGAGGTGTTTTCTCGATATGTTATGTGTGTGTGTGTGTGTGTGTGTGTGTGTGTGTGTGTGTGTGTGTGTGTGTGTGTGTGTGTGTGTGTGTGTGTGTGTGTGTGTGTGTGTGTGTGTGTGTGTGTGTGTGTGTGTGTGTGTGTGTGTGTGTGTGTGTGTGTGTGTGTGTGTGTGTGTGTGTGTGTGTGTGTGTGTGTGTGTGTGTGTGTGTGTGTGTGTGTGTGTGTGTGTGTGTGTGTGTGTGTGTGTGTGTGTGTGTGTGTGTGTGTGTGTGTGTGTGTGTGTGTGTGTGTGTGTGTGTGTGTGTGTGTGTGTGTGTGTGTGTGTGTGTGTGTGTGTGTGTGTGTGTGTGTGTGTGTGTGTGTGTGTGTGTGTGTGTGTGTGTGTGTGTGTGTGTGTGTGTGTGTGTGTGTGTGTGTGTGTGTGTGTGTGTGTGTGTGTGTGTGTGTGTGTGTGTGTGTGTGTGTGTGTGTGTGTGTGTGTGTGTGTGTGTGTGTGTGTGTGTGTGTGTGTGTGTGTGTGTGTGTGTGTGTGTGTGTGTGTGTGTGTGTGTGTGTGTGTGTGTGTGTGTGTGTGTGTGTGTGTGTGTGTGTGTGTGTGTGTGTGTGTGTGTGTGTGTGTGTGTGTGTGTGTGTGTGTGTGTGTGTGTGTGTGTGTGTGTGTGTGTGTGTGTGTGTGTGTGTGTGTGTGTGTGTGTGTGTGTGTGTGTGTGTGTGTGTGTGTGTGTGTGTGTGTGTGTGTGTGTGTGTGTGTGTGTGTGTGTGTGTGTGTGTGTGTGTGTGTGTGTGTGTGTGTGTGTGTGTGTGTGTGTGTGTGTGTGTGTGTGTGTGTGTGTGTGTGTGTGTGTGTGTGTGTGTGTGTGTGTGTGTGTGTGTGTGTGTGTGTGTGTGTGTGTGTGTGTGTGTGTGTGTGTGTGTGTGTGTGTGTGTGTGTGTGTGTGTGTGTGTGTGTGTGTGTGTGTGTGTGTGTGTGTGTGTGTGTGTGTGTGTGTGTGTGTGTGTGTGTGTGTGTGTGTGTGTGTGTGTGTGTGTGTGTGTGTGTGTGTGTGTGTGTGTGTGTGTGTGTGTGTGTGTGTGTGTGTGTGTGTGTGTGTGTGTGTGTTTTTTGGCCTATAACTTATAAAGGGTAAGGAATTTCTACTTAATGTCTTCAGCATAGTTGTAGCCACTTTCTTTACACACAACTTTACAACACATAACATATCGAGAAAACACCTCTAGAAGCTGTTTTTTGTGTTTAGAGACGAATTGAGTGCGACTTTTTTCGGGTTTCGGGCTATAACTTATAAAGGGTAAGTAATTTCTACTTAATGTCTTCAGCATAGTTGTAGCCACTTTCTTTACACACAACTTTACAACACATAACATATCGAGAAAACACCTCTAGAAGCTCTATTTTTGTTTTTAGAGTGAAACTGAGTGCGACTTTTTTCGGTTTTTGGGCTATAACTTATAAAGGGTAAGCAATTTCTAATTACTGTCTTCAGCATAGTTGTAGCCACTTTCTTTACACACAACTTTACAATACATAACATATCGAGAAAACACCTCTAGAAGCTGTTTTTTGTGTTTAAAGCCGAATTGAGTGCGACTTTTTTCGGTTTTTGTCCTATAACTTATAAAGGGTAAGCAATTTCTAATTACTGTCTTCAGCATCGTTGTAGCCACTTTCTTTACACACAACTTTACAATACATAACATATCGAGGAAACACCTCTAGAAGGTGTTTTTTGTGTTTAGAGTGAAATTGAGTGTGACTTTTTTCGGTTTTTGGCCTATAACTTATAAAGGGTAAGGAATTTCTACTTAATGTCTTCAGCATAGTTGTAGCCACTTTCTTTACACACAACTTTACAATACATAACATATCGAGAAAACACCTCTAGAAGGTGTTTTTTGTGTTTAGAGACGAATTGAGTGCGACTTTTTTCGGTTTTTGGCCTATAACTTATAAAGGGTAAGGAATTTCTACTTACTATCTTCAGCATAGTTGTAGCCACTTTCTTTACACATAACTTTACAATACATAACATATCGAGAAAGCACTTCTAGAAGCTGTTTTTTGTGTTTAAAGCCGAATTGAGTGTGACTTTTTCGGTTTTTGGGCTATAACTTATAAAGGGTAAGGAATTTCTACTTAATGTCTTCAGCATAGTTGTAGCCACTTTCTTTACACACAACTTTACAACACATAACATATCGAGAAAACACCTCTAGAAGCTGTTTTTTGTGTTTAGAGAGGAATTGAGTGCGACTTTTTTCGGTTTTTGGCCTATAACTTATAAAGGGTAAGGAATTTCTACTTACTATCTTCAGCATAGTTGTAGCCACTTTCTTTACACATAACTTTACAATACATAACATATCGAGAAAGCACTTCTAGAAGCTGTTTTTTGTGTTTAAAGCCGAATTGAGTGTGACTTTTTTCGGATTTTGGCCTATAACTTATAAAGGGTAAGGAATTTCTACTTACTATCTTCAGCATAGTTGTAGCCACTTTCTTTACACATAACTTTACAATACATAACATATCGAGAAAGCACTTCTAGAAGCTGTTTTTTGTGTTTAAAGCCGAATTGAGTGTGACTTTTTTCGGTTTTTGGGCTATAACTTATAAAGGGTAAGGAATTTCTACTTAATGTCTTCAGCATAGTTGTAGCCACTTTCTTTACACACAACTTTACAACACATAACATATCGAGAAAACACCTCTAGAAGCTGTTTTTTGTGTTTAGAGAGGAATTGAGTGCGACTTTTTTCGGTTTTTGGCCTATAACTTATAAAGGGTAAGGAATTTCTACTTACTATCTTCAGCATAGTTGTAGCCACTTTCTTTACACATAACTTTACAATACAAACCATATCGAGAAAGCACTTCTAGAAGCTGTTTTTTGTGTTTAAAGCCGAATTGAGTGCGACTTTTTTCGGTTTTTGGGCTATAACTTATAAAGGGTAAGGAATTTCTACTTACTATCTTCAGCATAGTTGTAGCCACTTTCTTTACACATAACTTTACAATACATAACATATCGAGAAAGCACTTCTAGAAGCTGTTTTTTGTGTTTAAAGCCGAATTGAGTGTGACTTTTTTCGGTTTTTGGCCTATAACTTATAAAGGGTAAGGAATTTCTACTTAATGTCTTCAGCATAGTTGTAGCCACTTTCTTTACACACAACTTTACAACACATAACATATCGAGAAAACACCTCTAGAAGCTGTTTTTTGTGTTTAGAGAGGAATTGAGTGCGACTTTTTTCGGTTTTTGGCCTATGACTTATAAAGGGTAAGGAATTTCTACTTAATGTCTTCAGCATAGTTGTAGCCACTTTCTATACACACAACATTATAATACATAACATATCGAGAAAGCACTTCTAGAAGCTGTTTTTTGTGTTTAAAGCCGAATTGAGTGTGACTTTTTTCTGTTTTTGGCCTATAATTTATAAAGGGTAAGGAATTTCTACTTACTATCTTCAGCATAGTTGTAGCCACTTTCTATACACACAACATTACAATACATAATATATCGAGAAAGCACTTCTAGAAGCTGTTTTTTGTGTTTAAAGCCGAATTGAGTGTGACTTTTTTCGGTTTTTGGGCTATAACTTATAAAGGGTAAGGAATTTCTACTTAATGTCTTCAGCATAGTTGTAGCCACTTTCTATACACACAACATTACAATACATAACATATCGAGAAAGCACTTCTAGAAGCTGTTTTTTGTGTTTAAAGCCGAATTGAGTGTGACTTTTTTCGGTTTTTGGGCTATAACTTATAAAGGGTAAGGAATTTCTACTTAATGTCTTCAGCATAGTTGTAGCCACTTTCTTTACACACAACTTTACAACACATAACATATCGAGAAAACACCTCTAGAAGCTGTTTTTTGTGTTTAGAGAGGAATTGAGTGCGACTTTTTTCGGTTTTTGGCCTATAACTTATAAAGGGTAAGGAATTTCTACTTACTATCTTCAGCATAGTTGTAGCCACTTTCTTTACACATAACTTTACAATACAAACCATATCGAGAAAGCACTTCTAGAAGCTGTTTTTTGTGTTTAAAGCCGAATTGAGTGCGACTTTTTTCGGTTTTTGGGCTATAACTTATAAAGGGTAAGGAATTTCTACTTACTATCTTCAGCATAGTTGTAGCCACTTTCTTTACACATAACTTTACAATACAAACCATATCGAGAAAGCACTTCTAGAAGCTGTTTTTTGTGTTTAAAGCCGAATTGAGTGTGACTTTTTTCGGTTTTTGGGCTATAACTTATAAAGGGTAAGGAATTTCTACTTAATGTCTTCAGCATAGTTGTAGCCACTTTCTTTACACACAACTTTACAACACATAACATATCGAGAAAACACCTCTAGAAGCTGTTTTTTGTGTTTAGAGAGGAATTGAGTGCGACTTTTTTCGGTTTTTGGCCTATAACTTATAAAGGGTAAGGAATTTCTACTTACTATCTTCAGCATAGTTGTAGCCACTTTCTTTACACATAACTTTACAATACATAACATATCGAGAAAGCACTTCTAGAAGCTGTTTTTTGTGTTTAAAGCCGAATTGAGTGTGACTTTTTTCGGTTTTTGGGCTATAACTTATAAAGGGTAAGGAATTTCTACTTAATGTCTTCAGCATAGTTGTAGCCACTTTCTTTACACACAACTTTACAACACATAACATATCGAGAAAACACCTCTAGAAGCTGTTTTTTGTGTTTAGAGAGGAATTGAGTGCGACTTTTTTCGGTTTTTGGCCTATAACTTATAAAGGGTAAGGAATTTCTACTTACTATCTTCAGCATAGTTGTAGCCACTTTCTTTACACATAACTTTACAATACAAACCATATCGAGAAAGCACTTCTAGAAGCTGTTTTTTGTGTTTAAAGCCGAATTGAGTGCGACTTTTTTCGGTTTTTGGGCTATAACTTATAAAGGGTAAGGAATTTCTACTTACTATCTTCAGCATAGTTGTAGCCACTTTCTTTACACATAACTTTACAATACAAACCATATCGAGAAAGCACTTCTAGAAGCTGTTTTTTGTGTTTAAAGCCGAATTGAGTGTGACTTTTTTCGGTTTTTGGCCTATAACTTATAAAGGGTAAGGAATTTCTACTTAATGTCTTCAGCATAGTTGTAGCCACTTTCTTTACACACAACTTTACAACACATAACATATCGAGAAAACACCTCTAGAAGCTGTTTTTTGTGTTTAGAGAGGAATTGAGTGCGACTTTTTTCGGTTTTTGGCCTATGACTTATAAAGGGTAAGGAATTTCTACTTAATGTCTTCAGCATAGTTGTAGCCACTTTCTATACACACAACATTATAATACATAATATATCGAGAAAGCACTTCTAGAAGCTGTTTTTTGTGTTTAAAGCCGAATTGAGTGTGACTTTTTTCGGTTTTTGGGCTATAACTTATAAAGGGTAAGGAATTTCTACTTAATGTCTTCAGCATAGTTGTAGCCACTTTCTTTACACATAACTTTACAATACATAACATATCGAGAAAACACCTCTAGAAGCTGTTTTTTGTGTTTAGAGAGGAATTGAGTGCGACTTTTTTCGGTTTTTGGCCTATAACTTATAAAGGGTAAGGAATTTCTACTTACTATCTTCAGCATAGTTGTAGCCACTTTCTTTACACATAACTTTACAATACATAACATATCGAGAAAGCACTTCTAGAAGCTGTTTTTTGTGTTTAAAGCCGAATTGAGTGTGACTTTTTTCGGTTTTTGGGCTATAACTTATAAAGGGTAAGGAATTTCTACTTAATGTCTTCAGCATAGTTGTAGCCACTTTCTTTACACATAACTTTACAATACATAACATATCGAGAAAACACATCTAGAAGCTGTTCTTTGTGTTTAGAGGGGAATTGAGTGCGACTTTTTTCGGTTTTTGGGCTATAACTTATAAAGGGTAAGGAATTTCTACTTACTATCTTCAGCATAGTTGTAGCCACTTTCTTTACACATACCTTTACAATACATAACGTATCGAGAAAGCACTTCTAGAAGCTGTTTTTTGTGTTTAAAGCCGAATTGAGTGTGACTTTTTTCGGTTTTTGGGCTATAACTTATAAAGGGTAAGGAATTTCTACTTAATGTCTTCAGCATAGTTGTAGCCACTTTCTTAACACACAACATTACAATAGATAATATATCGAGAAAGCACTTCTAGAAGCTGTTTTTTGTGTTTAAAGCCGAATTGAGTGTGACTTTTTTCGGTTTTTGGGCTATAACTTATAAAGGGTAAGGAATTTCTACTTAATGTCTTCAGCATAGTTGTAGCCACTTTCTTTACACACAACTATACAATACATAACATATCGAGAAAACACCTCTAGAAGCTGTTTTTTGTGTTTAAAGCCGAATTGAGTGCGACTTTTTTCGGTTTTTGGCCTATAACTTATAAAGGGTAAGGAATTTCTACTTACTATCTTCAGCATAGTTGTAGCCACTTTCTTTACACATAACTTTACAATACATAACATATCGAGAAAGCACTTCTAGAAGCTGTTTTTTGTGTTTAAAGCCGAATTGAGTGTGACTTTTTTCGGTTTTTGGGCTATAACTTATAAAGGGTAAGGAATTTCTACTTAATGTCTTCAGCATAGTTGTAGCCACTTTCTTTACACATAACTTTACAATACATAACATATCGAGAAAACACATCTAGAAGCTGTTCTTTGTGTTTAGAGGGGAATTGAGTTTTTGGCCTATAACTTATAAAGGGTAAGGAATTTCTACTTACTATCTTCAGCATAGTTGTAGCCACTTTCTTTACACATAACTTTACAATACAAACCATATCGAGAAAGCACTTCTAGAAGCTGTTTTTTGTGTTTAAAGCCGAATTGAGTGCGACTTTTTTCGGTTTTTGGGCTATAACTTATAAAGGGTAAGGAATTTCTACTTACTATCTTCAGCATAGTTGTAGCCACTTTCTTTACACATAACTTTACAATACAAACCATATCGAGAAAGCACTTCTAGAAGCTGTTTTTTGTGTTTAAAGCCGAATTGAGTGTGACTTTTTTCGGTTTTTGGCCTATAACTTATAAAGGGTAAGGAATTTCTACTTAATGTCTTCAGCATAGTTGTAGCCACTTTCTTTACACACAACTTTACAACACATAACATATCGAGAAAACACCTCTAGAAGCTGTTTTTTTGTGTTTAGAGAGGAATTGAGTGCGACTTTTTTCGGTTTTTGGCCTATGACTTATAAAGGGTAAGGAATTTCTACTTAATGTCTTCAGCATAGTTGTAGCCACTTTCTATACACACAACATTATAATACATAATATATCGAGAAAGCACTTCTAGAAGCTGTTTTTTGTGTTTAAAGCCGAATTGAGTGTGACTTTTTTCGGTTTTTGGGCTATAACTTATAAAGGGTAAGGAATTTCTACTTAATGTCTTCAGCATAGTTGTAGCCACTTTCTTTACACATAACTTTACAATACATAACATATCGAGAAAACACCTCTAGAAGCTGTTTTTTGTGTTTAGAGAGGAATTGAGTGCGACTTTTTTCGGTTTTTGGCCTATAACTTATAAAGGGTAAGGAATTTCTACTTACTATCTTCAGCATAGTTGTAGCCACTTTCTTTACACATAACTTTACAATACATAACATATCGAGAAAGCACTTCTAGAAGCTGTTTTTTGTGTTTAAAGCCGAATTGAGTGTGACTTTTTTCGGTTTTTGGGCTATAACTTATAAAGGGTAAGGAATTTCTACTTAATGTCTTCAGCATAGTTGTAGCCACTTTCTTTACACATAACTTTACAATACATAACATATCGAGAAAACACATCTAGAAGCTGTTCTTTGTGTTTAGAGGGGAATTGAGTGCGACTTTTTTCGGTTTTTGGGCTATAACTTATAAAGGGTAAGGAATTTCTACTTACTATCTTCAGCATAGTTGTAGCCACTTTCTTTACACATACCTTTACAATACATAACGTATCGAGAAAGCACTTCTAGAAGCTGTTTTTTGTGTTTAAAGCCGAATTGAGTGTGACTTTTTTCGGTTTTTGGGCTATAACTTATAAAGGGTAAGGAATTTCTACTTAATGTCTTCAGCATAGTTGTAGCCACTTTCTTAACACACAACATTACAATAGATAATATATCGAGAAAGCACTTCTAGAAGCTGTTTTTTGTGTTTAAAGCCGAATTGAGTGTGACTTTTTTCGGTTTTTGGGCTATAACTTATAAAGGGTAAGGAATTTCTACTTAATGTCTTCAGCATAGTTGTAGCCACTTTCTTTACACACAACTATACAATACATAACATATCGAGAAAACACCTCTAGAAGCTGTTTTTTGTGTTTAAAGCCGAATTGAGTGCGACTTTTTTCGGTTTTTGGCCTATAACTTATAAAGGGTAAGGAATTTCTACTTACTATCTTCAGCATAGTTGTAGCCACTTTCTTTACACATAACTTTACAATACATAACATATCGAGAAAGCACTTCTAGAAGCTGTTTTTTGTGTTTAAAGCCGAATTGAGTGTGACTTTTTTCGGATTTTGGCCTATAACTTATAAAGGGTAAGGAATTTCTACTTACTATCTTCAGCATAGTTGTAGCCACTTTCTTTACACATAACTTTACAATACATAACATATCGAGAAAGCACTTCTAGAAGCTGTTTTTTGTGTTTAAAGCCGAATTGAGTGTGACTTTTTTCGGTTTTTGGGCTATAACTTATAAAGGGTAAGGAATTTCTACTTAATGTCTTCAGCATAGTTGTAGCCACTTTCTTTACACATAACTTTACAATACATAACATATCGAGAAAACACCTCTAGAAGCTGTTTTTTGTGTTTAGAGAGGAATTGAGTGCGACTTTTTTCGGTTTTTGGGCTATAACTTATAAAGGGTAAGGAATTTCTACTTACTATCTTCAGCATAGTTGTAGCCACTTTCTTTACACATAACTTTACAATACATAACATATCGAGAAAGCACTTCTAGAAGCTGTTTTTTGTGTTTAAAGCCGAATTGAGTGTGACTTTTTTCGGTTTTTGGGCTATAACTTATAAAGGGTAAGGAATTTCTACTTAATGTCTTCAGCATAGTTGTAGCCACTTTCTTTACACACAACTTTACAATACATAACATATCGAGGAAACACCTCTAGAAGGTGTTTTTTGTGTTTAGAGACGAATTGAGTGCGACTTTTTTCGGTTTTTGGCCTATAACTTATAAAGGGTAAGGAATTTCTACTTACTATCTTCAGCATAGTTGTAGCCACTTTCTTTACACATAACTTTACAATACATAACATATCGAGAAAGCACTTCTAGAAGCTGTTTTTTGTGTTTAAAGCCGAATTGAGTGTGACTTTTTTCGGTTTTTGGCCTATAACTTATAAAGGGTAAGGAATTTCTACTTACTATCTTCAGCATAGTTGTAGCCACTTTCTTTACACATAACTTTACAATACATAACATATCGAGAAAGCACTTCTAGAAGCTGTTTTTTGTGTTTAAAGCCGAATTGAGTGTGACTTTTTTCGGTTTTTGGGCTATAACTTATAAAGGGTAAGGAATTTCTACTTAATGTCTTCAGCATAGTTGTAGCCACTTTCTTTACACACAACTTTACAACACATAACATATCGAGAAAACACCTCTAGAAGCTGTTTTTTGTGTTTAGAGAGGAATTGAGTGCGACTTTTTTCGGTTTTTGGGCTATAACTTATAAAGGGTAAGGAATTTCTACTTACTATCTTCAGCATAGTTGTAGCCACTTTCTTTACACATAACTTTACAATACATAACATATCGAGAAAGCACTTCTAGAAGCTGTTTTTTGTGTTTAAAGCCGAATTGAGTGTGACTTTTTTCGGTTTTTGGCCTATAACTTATAAAGGGTAAGGAATTTCTACTTACTATCTTCAGCATAGTTGTAGCCACTTTCTTTACACATAACTTTACAATACATAACATATCGAGAAAGCACTTCTAGAAGCTGTTTTTTGTGTTTAAAGCCGAATTGAGTGTGACTTTTTTCGGTTTTTGGGCTATAACTTATAAAGGGTAAGGAATTTCTACTTACTATCTTCAGCATAGTTGTAGCCACTTTCTTTACACATAACTTTACAATACATAACATATCGAGAAAGCACTTCAGGAAGCTGTTTTTTGTGTTTAGAGAGGAATTGAGTGCGACTTTTTTCGGTTTTTGGCCTATAACTTATAAAGGGTAAGGAATTTCTACTTAATGTCTTCAGCATAGTTGTAGCCACTTTCTATACACACAACATTACAATACATAATATATCGAGAAAGCACTTCTAGAAGCTGTTTTTTGTGTTTAAAGCCGAATTGAGTGTGACTTTTTTCGGTTTTTGGGCTATAACTTATAAAGGGTAAGGAATTTCTACTTAATGTCTTCAGCATAGTTGTAGCCACTTTCTATACACACAACATTACAATACATAATATATCGAGAAAGCACTTCTAGAAGCTGTTTTTTGTGTTTAAAGCCGAATTGAGTGTGACTTTTTTCGGTTTTTGGGCTATAACTTATAAAGGGTAAGGAATTTCTACTTACTATCTTCAGCATAGTTGTAGCCACTTTCTTTACACATAACTTTACAATACATAACATATCGAGAAAGCACTTCTAGAAGCTGTTTTTTGTGTTTAAAGCCGAATTGAGTGTGACTTTTTTCGGTTTTTGGGCTATAACTTATAAAGGGTAAGGAATTTCTACTTAATGTCTTCAGCATAGTTGTAGCCACTTTCTTTACACATAACTTTACAATACATAACATATCGAGAAAGCACTTCTAGAAGCTGTTTTTTGTGTTTAAAGCCGAATTGAGTGTGACTTTTTTCGGTTTTTGGGCTATAACTTATAAAGGGTAAGGAATTTCTACTTAATGTCTTCAGCATAGTTGTAGCCACTTTCTATACACACAACATTACAATACATAATATATCGAGAAAGCACTTCTAGAAGCTGTTTTTTGTGTTTAAAGCCGAATTGAGTGTGACTTTTTTCGGTTTTTGGCCTATAACTTATAAAGGGTAAGGAATTTCTACTTAATGTCTTCAGCATAGTTGTAGCCACTTTCTATACACACAACATTACAATACATAATATATCGAGAAAGCACTTCTAGAAGCTGTTTTTTGTGTTTAAAGCCGAATTGAGTGTGACTTTTTTCGGTTTTTGGGCTATAACTTATAAAGGGTAAGGAATTTCTACTTAATGTCTTCAGCATAGTTGTAGCCACTTTCTATACACACAACATTACAATACATAATATATCGAGAAAGCACTTCTAGAAGCTGTTTTTTGTGTTTAAAGCCGAATTGAGTGCGACTTTTTTCGGTTTTTGGCCTATAACTTATAAAGGGTAAGGAATTTCTACTTAATGTCTTCAGCATAGTTGTAGCCACTTTCTATACACACAACATTACAATACATAATATATCGAGAAAGCACTTCTAGAAGCTGTTTTTTGTGTTTAAAGCCGAATTGAGTGTGACTTTTTTCGGTTTTTGGGCTATAACTTATAAAGGGTAAGGAATTTCTACTTACTATCTTCAGCATAGTTGTAGCCACTTTCTTTACACATAACTTTACAATACATAACATATCGAGAAAGCACTTCTAGAAGCTGTTTTTTGTGTTTAAAGCCGAATTGAGTGTGACTTTTTTCGGTTTTTGGGCTATAACTTATAAAGGGTAAGGAATTTCTACTTAATGTCTTCAGCATAGTTGTAGCCACTTTCTTTACACACAACTTTACAACACATAACATATCGAGAAAACACCTCTAGAAGCTGTTTTTTGTGTTTAGAGAGGAATTGAGTGCGACTTTTTTCGGTTTTTGGGCTATAACTTATAAAGGGTAAGGAATTTCTACTTACTATCTTCAGCATAGTTGTAGCCACTTTCTTTACACATAACTTTACAATACATAACATATCGAGAAAGCACTTCTAGAAGCTGTTTTTTGTGTTTAAAGCCGAATTGAGTGTGACTTTTTTCGGTTTTTGGCCTATAACTTATAAAGGGTAAGGAATTTCTACTTACTATCTTCAGCATAGTTGTAGCCACTTTCTTTACACATAACTTTACAATACATAACATATCGAGAAAGCACTTCTAGAAGCTGTTTTTTGTGTTTAAAGCCGAATTGAGTGTGACTTTTTTCGGTTTTTGGGCTATAACTTATAAAGGGTAAGGAATTTCTACTTACTATCTTCAGCATAGTTGTAGCCACTTTCTTTACACATAACTTTACAATACATAACATATCGAGAAAGCACTTCAGGAAGCTGTTTTTTGTGTTTAGAGAGGAATTGAGTGCGACTTTTTTCGGTTTTTGGCCTATAACTTATAAAGGGTAAGGAATTTCTACTTACTATCTTCAGCATAGTTGTAGCCACTTTCTATACACACAACATTACAATACATAATATATCGAGAAAGCACTTCTAGAAGCTGTTTTTTGTGTTTAAAGCCGAATTGAGTGTGACTTTTTTCGGTTTTTGGGCTATAACTTATAAAGGGTAAGGAATTTCTACTTAATGTCTTCAGCATAGTTGTAGCCACTTTCTTTACACATAACTTTACAATACATAACATATCGAGAAAGCACTTCTAGAAGCTGTTTTTTGTGTTTAAAGCCGAATTGAGTGTGACTTTTTTCGGTTTTTGGGCTATAACTTATAAAGGGTAAGGAATTTCTACTTAATGTCTTCAGCATAGTTGTAGCCACTTTCTATACACACAACATTACAATACATAATATATCGAGAAAGCACTTCTAGAAGCTGTTTTTTGTGTTTAAAGCCGAATTGAGTGTGACTTTTTTCGGTTTTTGGCCTATAACTTATAAAGGGTAAGGAATTTCTACTTAATGTCTTCAGCATAGTTGTAGCCACTTTCTATACACACAACATTACAATACATAATATATCGAGAAAGCACTTCTAGAAGCTGTTTTTTGTGTTTAAAGCCGAATTGAGTGTGACTTTTTTCGGTTTTTGGGCTATAACTTATAAAGGGTAAGGAATTTCTACTTACTATCTTCAGCATAGTTGTAGCCACTTTCTTTACACATAACTTTACAATACATAACATATCGAGAAAGCACTTCAGGAAGCTGTTTTTTGTGTTTAAAGCCGAATTGAGTGTGACTTTTTTCTGTTTTTGGCCTATAACTTATAAAGGGTAAGGAATTTCTACTTACTATCTTCAGCATAGTTGTAGCCACTTTCTATACACACAACATTACAATACATAATATATCGAGAAAGCACTTCTAGAAGCTGTTTTTTGTGTTTAAAGCCGAATTGAGTGTGACTTTTTTCGGTTTTTGGGCTATAACTTATAAAGGGTAAGGAATTTCTACTTAATGTCTTCAGCATAGTTGTAGCCACTTTCTTTACACATAACTTTACAATACATAACATATCGAGAAAGCACTTCTAGAAGCTGTTTTTTGTGTTTAAAGCCGAATTGAGTGTGACTTTTTTCGGTTTTTGGGCTATAACTTATAAAGGGTAAGGAATTTATACTTAATGTCTTCAGCATAGTTGTAGCCACTTTCTTTACACACAACTTTACAACACATAACATATCGAGAAAACACCTCTAGAAGCTGTTTTTTGTGTTTAGAGAGGAATTGAGTGCGACTTTTTTCGGTTTTTGGCCTATAACTTATAAAGGGTAAGGAATTTCTACTTACTATCTTCAGCATAGTTGTAGCCACTTTCTTTACACATAACTTTACAATACATAACATATCGAGAAAGCACTTCTAGAAGCTGTTTTTTGTGTTTAAAGCCGAATTGAGTGCGACTTTTTTCGGTTTTTGGGCTATAACTTATAAAGGGTAAGGAATTTCTACTTACTATCTTCAGCATAGTTGTAGCCACTTTCTTTACACATAACTTTACAATACATAACATATCGAGAAAGCACTTCTAGAAGCTGTTTTTTGTGTTTAAAGCCGAATTGAGTGTGACTTTTTTCGGTTTTTGGCCTATAACTTATAAAGGGTAAGGAATTTCTACTTAATGTCTTCAGCATAGTTGTAGCCACTTTCTTTACACACAACTTTACAACACATAACATATCGAGGAAACACCTCTAGAAGCTGTTTTTTGTGTTTAGAGAGGAATTGAGTGCGACTTTTTTCGGTTTTTGGCCTATGACTTATAAAGGGTAAGGAATTTCTACTTAATGTCTTCAGCATAGTTGTAGCCACTTTCTATACACACAACATTACAATACATAACATATCGAGAAAGCACTTCTAGAAGCTGTTTTTTGTGTTTAAAGCCGAATTGAGTGTGACTTTTTTCTGTTTTTGGCCTATAACTTATAAAGGGTAAGGAATTTCTACTTACTATCTTCAGCATAGTTGTAGCCACTTTCTATACACACAACATTACAATACATAATATATCGAGAAAGCACTTCTAGAAGCTGTTTTTTGTGTTTAAAGCCGAATTGAGTGTGACTTTTTTCGGTTTTTGGGCTATAACTTATAAAGGGTAAGGAATTTCTACTTAATGTCTTCAGCATAGTTGTAGCCACTTTCTATACACACAACATTACAATACATAACATATCGAGAAAGCACTTCTAGAAGCTGTTTTTTGTGTTTAAAGCCGAATTGAGTGTGACTTTTTTCGGTTTTTGGGCTATAACTTATAAAGGGTAAGGAATTTCTACTTAATGTCTTCAGCATAGTTGTAGCCACTTTCTTTACACACAACTTTACAACACATAACATATCGAGAAAACACCTCTAGAAGCTGTTTTTTGTGTTTAGAGAGGAATTGAGTGTGACTTTTTTCGGTTTTTGGCCTATGACTTATAAAGGGTAAGGAATTTCTACTTAATGTCTTCAGCATAGTTGTAGCCACTTTCTTTACACACAACTTTACAACACATAACATATCGAGAAAACACCTCTAGAAGGTGTTTTTTGTGTTTAGAGAGGAATTGAGTGCGACTTTTTTCGGTTTTTGGCCTATAACTTATAAAGGGTAAGGAATTTCTACTTACTATCTTCAGCATAGTTGTAGCCACTTTCTATACACACAACATTACAATACATAACATATCGAGAAAGCACTTCTAGAAGCTGTTTTTTGTGTTTAAAGCCGAATTGAGTGTGACTTTTTTCGGTTTTTGGCCTATAACTTATAAAGGGTAAGGAATTTCTACTTAATGTCTTCAGCATAGTTGTAGCCACTTTCTATACACACAACATTACAATACATAATATATCGAGAAAGCACTTCTAGAAGCTGTTTTTTGTGTTTAAAGCCGAATTGAGTGTGACTTTTTTCGGTTTTTGGGCTATAACTTATAAAGGGTAAGGAATTTCTACTTAATGTCTTCAGCATAGTTGTAGCCACTTTCTATACACACAACATTACAATACATAATATATCGAGAAAGCACTTCTAGAAGCTGTTTTTTGTGTTTAAAGCCGAAATGAGTGCGACTTTTTTCGGTTTTTGGCCTATAACTTATAAAGGGTAAGGAATTTCTACTTACTATCTTCAGCATAGTTGTAGCCACTTTCTTTACACATAACTTTACAATACATAACATATCGAGAAAGCACTTCTAGAAGCGGTTTTTTGTGCTTAAAGCCGAATTGAGTGTGACTTTTTTCGGATTTTGGCCTATAACTTATAAAGGGTAAGGAATTTCTACTTACTATCTTCAGCATAGTTGTAGCCACTTTCTTTACACATAACTTTACAATACATAACATATCGAGAAAGCACTTCTAGAAGCTGTTTTTTGTGTTTAAAGCCGAATTGAGTGTGACTTTTTTCGGTTTTTGGCCTATAACTTATAAAGGGTAAGGAATTTCTACTTAATGTCTTCAGCATAGTTGTAGCCACTTTCTTTACACACAACTTTACAACACATAACATATCGAGAAAACACCTCTAGAAGCGGTTTTTTGTGTTTAGAGAGGAATTGAGTGCGACTTTTTTCGGTTTTTGGCCTATGACTTATAAAGGGTAAGGAATTTCTACTTAATGTCTTCAGCATAGTTGTAGCCACTTTCTATACACACAACATTACAATACATAACATATCGAGAAAGCACTTCTAGAAGCTGTTTTTTGTGTTTAAAGCCGAATTGAGTGTGACTTTTTTCTGTTTTTGGCCTATAACTTATAAAGGGTAAGGAATTTCTACTTACTATCTTCAGCATAGTTGTAGCCACTTTCTATACACACAACATTACAATACATAATATATCGAGAAAGCACTTCTAGAAGCTGTTTTTTGTGTTTAAAGCCGAATTGAGTGTGACTTTTTTCGGTTTTTGGGCTATAACTTATAAAGGGTAAGGAATTTCTACTTAATGTCTTCAGCATAGTTGTAGCCACTTTCTATACACACAACATTACAATACATAACATATCGAGAAAGCACTTCTAGAAGCTGTTTTTTGTGTTTAAAGCCGAATTGAGTGTGACTTTTTTCGGTTTTTGGGCTATAACTTATAAAGGGTAAGGAATTTCTACTTAATGTCTTCAGCATAGTTGTAGCCACTTTCTTTACACACAACTTTACAACACATAACATATCGAGAAAACACCTCTAGAAGCTGTTTTTTGTGTTTAGAGAGGAATTGAGTGTGACTTTTTTCGGTTTTTGGCCTATGACTTATAAAGGGTAAGGAATTTCTACTTAATGTCTTCAGCATAGTTGTAGCCACTTTCTTTACACACAACTTTACAACACATAACATATCGAGAAAACACCTCTAGAAGCTGTTTTTTGTGTTTAGAGAGGAATTGAGTGCGACTTTTTTCGGTTTTTGGCCTATAACTTATAAAGGGTAAGGAATTTCTACTTAATGTCTTCAGCATAGTTGTAGCCACTTTCTATACACACAACATTACAATACATAACATATCGAGAAAGCACTTCTAGAAGCTGTTTTTTGTGTTTAAAGCCGAATTGAGTGTGACTTTTTTCGGTTTTTGGCCTATAACTTATAAAGGGTAAGGAATTTCTACTTAATGTCTTCAGCATAGTTGTAGCCACTTTCTATACACACAACATTACAATACATAATATATCGAGAAAGCACTTCTAGAAGCTGTTTTTTGTGTTTAAAGCCGAATTGAGTGTGACTTTTTTCGGTTTTTGGGCTATAACTTATAAAGGGTAAGGAATTTCTACTTAATGTCTTCAGCATAGTTGTAGCCACTTTCTATACACACAACATTACAATACATAATATATCGAGAAAGCACTTCTAGAAGCTGTTTTTTGTGTTTAAAGCCGAATTGAGTGCGACTTTTTTCGGTTTTTGGCCTATAACTTATAAAGGGTAAGGAATTTCTACTTACTATCTTCAGCATAGTTGTAGCCACTTTCTTTACACATAACTTTACAATACATAACATATCGAGAAAGCACTTCTAGAAGCTGTTTTTTGTGCTTAAAGCCGAATTGAGTGTGACTTTTTTCGGATTTTGGCCTATAACTTATAAAGGGTAAGGAATTTCTACTTACTATCTTCAGCATAGTTGTAGCCACTTTCTTTACACATAACTTTACAATACATAACATATCGAGAAAGCACTTCTAGAAGCTGTTTTTTGTGTTTAAAGCCGAATTGAGTGTGACTTTTTTCGGTTTTTTGGGCTATAACTTATAAAGGGTAAGGAATTTCTACTTAATGTCTTCAGCATAGTTGTAGCCACTTTCTTTACACATAACTTTACAATACATAACATATCGAGAAAACACCTCTAGAAGCTGTTTTTTGTGTTTAGAGAGGAATTGAGTGCGACTTTTTTCGGTTTTTGGCCTATAACTTATAAAGGGTAAGGAATTTCTACTTACTATCTTCAGCATAGTTGTAGCCACTTTCTTTACACATAACTTTACAATACATAACATATCGAGAAAGCACTTCTAGAAGCTGTTTTTTTGTGTTTAAAGCCGAATTGAGTGTGACTTTTTCGGTTTTTGGGCTATAACTTATAAAGGGTAAGGAATTTCTACTTAATGTCTTCAGCATAGTTGTAGCCACTTTCTTTACACATAACTTTACAATACATAACATATCGAGAAAACACATCTAGAAGCTGTTCTTTGTGTTTTAGAGAGGAATTGAGTGCGACTTTTTTCGGTTTTTGGGCTATAACTTATATAAAGGGTAAGGAATTTCTACTTACTATCTTCAGCATAGTTGTAGCCACTTTCTTTACACATACCTTTACAATACATAACGTATCGAGAAAGCACTTCTAGAAGCTGTTTTTTGTGTTTAAAGCCGAATTGAGTGTGACTTTTTTCGGTTTTTGGGCTATAACTTATAAAGGGTAAGGAATTTCTACTTAATGTCTTCAGCATAGTTGTAGCCACTTTCTTAACACACAACTTTACAATACATAACGTATCGAGAAAACACCTCTAGAAGGTGTTTTTTGTGTTTAGAGACGAATTGAGTGCGACTTTTTTCGGTTTTTGGCCTATAACTTATAAAGGGTAAGGAATTTCTACTTACTATCTTCAGCATAGTTGTAGCCACTTTCTTTACACATAACTTTACAATACATAACATATCGAGAAAGCACTTCTAGAAGCTGTTTTTTGTGTTTAAAGCCGAATTGAGTGTGACTTTTTTCGGTTTTTGGGCTATAACTTATAAAGGGTAAGGAATTTCTACTTAATGTCTTCAGCATAGTTGTAGCCACTTTCTTTA